>JAEQBH010000544.1:600000-1082500 GCA_016808115.1 Tetrastigma voinierianum | reverse complement strand
GGATATAATAAGAATGTTCTCGAACCAAACCTGGCTCATACTGCGAAGGACCAATGTGGCACTTAAGCATAGGGTCCAAGATTGAGACCTTGTTGTGTGTTATGGATTTTATGAATAACACGCAGTGTGTGAAAATGATATGTTGATGCATGCTAGTTGATGTATTAACATGGTTTGCATGGAGGTAGATTATATGTATCAATTATAATTATCCATGGTATGCAAATGTTTCATATAGTACTCATTTATACATGTAACATGAAGGAAATGCATTGACATCATGCATTTCATATGCACGGTCACATCACGTCAAGTCGGGTGTGGGTGCAGGTTATGTTTATTCATCAGTGTTGGTGAATGGGTCGTGAACTCGGAAAAATGGTGTAACGTCCCGTCCGAAGAGGGTGTATGGTACATGTAATCGTAGGGTCGCATATGTGCACCAAAGCCTTTATTAATTATTTGAGTGCCATTGTAGTATTTTTGGAAGTTGTTTTTAAGGATGAAATTATGAAATGATAAATTGATTGAACCTAGAATTTTGTACTAGAACAAGGGTAAATTTGTAATTGGCCAAAAAGGATATGAAAGTCATAATATAAGAAGAGGGTATGCTATTGTAGAAATAGCAAAAGTATGGTGCAAATAGGATGTAATTTGAGGACCTAATGGTAATTAAAGGAAATATGATACTATAAAAAGGGGATGAGACAAACAAACATCTCATTTTTGGTCTCACAAGTTAGGCTTCTGCCGCTGTGAGAAAGCAGTTAGAGGAGTAAGAGAAGGCAAGAGGGAGAAGAAATTAAGGTATGGAAGTTTAGTTTTTTTTGTTTGGAAACTATGATTTTGGTATGAGTTATTGGATATTTGGGTTTTGTATGGATTTCCATGGATATTAGTTTGTTCTTTTCTAGGGTTTAGTTAGGAATTCCTCCTAACCCTAGATTTGTTGAAAGTTGTGTGGGTAAAACCCTAGTTGGTATAAGATGAACATGGAATCCTTCCTATTTCTATGGTTTTGTATAGATTGGTGGACTTTGGTATGGATTCTTGGAATTTTGTCTAGGGTTTGGTTTAAGAAAATCTAAACCACCATTATAAGTGTTTGTGGAAAGGTTTTAGATGGATTATATGGTAGGTTTTGATATGGGATTCAAGTGAGGAGATGTATTGAAGAAAAGTGAGGGTTAAATGGCAAAATATGCCATTTCTGGGTAGTTTCCGCGACTAGTACCGGTACCAAACAATGGTGGTACCAGTACCACTTATGCAGGGACAAGATGGTACCGGTACCATCCAAAGTGGTACCGGTACCACTTACTAGAACTGGATTGGTACTGGTACCGATCCATGTGGTATCTAAGAGACCCACTCGCTTCTTTGTAACCCCGGGATGGTATTCTACATATTAAGCTCAAATTCGCATACCAAGGGTATAGGAACCCTAATAAATGATTGAGGGGGGGTTCAAATAAGGATAAAAATTAAATGAAAAACGTATCGTACCTTGCTGCCTCGACGATATTCGTTGAGTGTGAGTAATGCTAGTTACTAAAAGTGACTTGCCTGTGAACTTCGTTAAAATCCGAATTCGTTTCAATATAGTCGCTTAGTAAGCCTACGTCAAGTTTTACGCGATTATGCAGGCGATTAATGTTTTCGCTGTATTCTCTTGAGTGTGTAGGGTAAAAGCAGGGGAGGAGAAATTATGGAGTCCTGCTCAAGCTTTGTAACCGGAGAGGTGAGTGTTCTAAACTTATATTTTATAAGTTTATGGTTTTGAATTGTTAAACCATATTTTATTAAGTAAGCAAGCAAACTTATATTTTATAAGTTTATGGTTTTGAATTGTTAAACCATATTTTAAAGCTTATGGTTTTGATTTGTAAAACCATATTTGTATAGCAAGCAAGCAAGCAATATGTTTTATTAAGCAAGCAAGCAAACAAAAAGTATATTTTATAAATCAAGCCTCAAGAAATCCCTAGTTTTAAGCAAGCATACCGTCGTAGGTATTCGCACTGCACCTGAAGTTAGGACATGATTTCATCGCATTCTGGGAAGCTGCCTCTTTGGCCTGGCAAAACTTAGTTCATGCATTATGACATATTAGAGGAGGACCGTGGCATGTACTGAAGTATATAGGGTTAGTGCGCTAACTACTATATGGTGATGTGGACACGAGGTCCTTCCACCATATTTCCCGTGTGTACTAGGGTACAGCAAGCAAGGAAGGCCTCCAATGGTTGATCACTTTGCTTATAAGCATTTTACATACATATTAAAAAAAGATCGACCATTGATAAGCAAGCAAGCATTTTGTGAACACTTAGAAACTTTTAAAGCAAAGTAAGCAAGCATTTTATGAAAAGATTTAGAAACTTTTAAAGCAAAGCAAGCAAGCATTTTATGAAAAGTTTTAGAAACTTTTAAAGCTAAGCAAGCAAGCATTTTATGAAAAATTTTGAAACTTTATAGCAGCAAGAAAGGCTTTTCAAAATGCTTTGTAAAGGATAAGCATGCTTTGAGACATTTTCAGAAAAAAGCAAGGATTTTATAAAGCATACACTCATTGAGCTCCTTTAGCTCATTATTTTCCTATTTTAAAAACTATTTTCTAGGTACAGGCAAGCCGGATGCTGGGACATATCAGGGTCCTCCTGACTTCTAGTATAAGTGTTATATTAAACTAACTTTTGTAAGGAAATACTTTGAACCTGTATAGTCGTGCAAATGTATGTACATAGTTTTGTTTTATGAAAATGTGATGAGCTTAAGGCTCATTTGAAGAAGTGTCGTTGGTTGCCATATTTTAAAAGTGTAAATTGTATATACAGGTTTTGGGATATGTCCTGTATGTAGCTGTTATGCTGCCGAAATTTTATAAAATCACAAGTTTAGAAGAGAAAATTTTTTATACGGGTTTTCAACAAGCAACACGCTAGCTTCACAGATTCTATCGCTAGGAAGTATCAATGGGGTTTGTGGGGTTGCCAAAGACACCGCTCTACTAGTAGGGGTAGGGTGTGTCAAATGGGACAAAGTCCAAGGTAGAGATTCAATGAGGGTGTAAATGATCAAAATGATAAACTACATGTTTCATGAAAGCAAGCTGTGTAGATCCCCCTAGGCGAAAAGTCCTAAATGTGTTATTCACTGCTAGATATGAATCCCGACGATAAGTTCGCGAATGTTGAAAGGCGTGCTTGCTCATGTGTAAACCAAAAATCCGTGGCCCACAAAAGAAAGAGAAAAAGGAAAATCAAGTTTTGATAAATTAAATTGGAGGGTTGTCCAATGGTTGAGTCATTGGGTTAAATATCGATGACTGGTTTTATTCACACTTGGCATTCCAAGTGTGAGGGAGTCGATTGAGACTCAGGTCGTGAGCATGAGGGGTCGCATCTCATGCATGATACAGACATTTCATATAATATTGCATAATTGTATGAAATGTGATTGATTGTTTATGTACGCCATTGCATGTGCATTTTAGGTGGGGAGTAACCTTTGTAGGAAAACTTTCTACTGGGCATTGCTCACCCCGTGTGGGGAATTATTTTTCAGGTGCGCAGGGGGAAGAACATGGTTTTGGAGCTCAATGATGAATTAGGCCGGTTTGTGGCCTATTCAGTTTTTTTTAGAATGTTTTGGATTGAAAAATCCAGTTTAAATGCATGTAATAATGTATTTTGTAATGGAAACCGAGTTTCGGGGTGTTCCAGTATTATATTAATATTTTACCGGATTTTTAGAGTGCCCGAAAAATAAGTTTAGTAGCAAAGACGCGCGACGTATGACATAGCCACAAGGCAGGCGACAAATAAGTGTTCGACAACATAGCGTGCGCCCATGACTGGGCGTTATGCACGTGACTCCAAATAAGAATAATACAAGAAGGCACGCGATAATGCGCTGGTGAAGGCACACATCATGCACACACGACACAGTTTTGGGTGGGGTCACTGTTCATGGATAATGTTCAATAACACTGTTCATGGACACTGTACAAAAAAAAAAAAAAAATGACCTCCGGGTTTTGGGGCGTCACATCATCCCTATGGAGTGGTGGGTGTTTAAACGGGTCGTGGTACGATGGTACCACTTCAGATATACGGATCATGAATTCCATAATACCCACCATAGGGGGTGTAGTGATGATCCTGCCTGCTCGCGTATCCCATAAGGCAATGTATGGAGAATGATACGTCACTCCGATCTAATAAAGTCGCCCATGCAATTCATTTTATGTAGGTGTTGCTTAGAGCAAGATGGAGGTATCTCCTGTAAAATTTAAACTCGGCGCAAGATCGCTTCTGCATCGATGCCACTCAACAGTCCCAAAGCATATAAGCGGTGACATTATCCGCCAAATCTCCTAATCAGATAAGCAGATATCTGGTATCTAGTTAACCAACTCTCAAATAGATGGCTGCCATAAAACCTACACATTTACACTTGACGTCAATAACATTGATGTGAATATGAATGAAATTACTATAGAACCATATACTTTTACATATACCATTACCCGATCAAGAGTTTGTGCATCTAGCCGATTCAGATAGAGGAGTACAATCGGATGGGTTATGCACTCATGTCAAAGGTACTCTATCTATACCTTAACGGAAGAGCTACTTTAGCCCAATCGCAGTTTAGTCGATAATCCATCGCGGATTGCCTCGCCACGCCTCCATCGATTTACACTCCGCGCTTGTCATCATGTAAGGCATGAGCGACTGGAGGTGCTGGATATGCTGCAGGTCACCAAAATTGGGTCGCCCCACATGAAGTCTCTCCCAAGACCATAGCTAAATACAAAATATAAACAAAAAGTAAGCAAACTAATGATGTGTTGTGTATATGAATGTGTATGTAATAAAATAAAGTTATGGATACCTGTAACAGTGTAATACAACCGTAAATACCTCTTCTACGATCTAAGCTGGCTTGGCAAACTCTCGATATAACTGTGCTAGTACTGCACCACCCTAACTATAAGCCGCAGTCTGCATCAAATCTCGTAGCAATGGGAGAAAGCACAAATGGACATGCACTCCCTTCTTGTCCGCAAACAAGAAGGATCACATCAACGCTAAGATGAAACCACGTGCACTTCGCTCTAAAGTGACCTCATCTACATCAGGTGGTGGGGTGGATAACTGGTCACATAACCATCGTATGGAGATAGAGGATCCTCTGAGAGCATCAACGGGTAGGGTGACACCGAGCAGCTCTGTGGGGTCCCCACCCTTCATCTCTCTTCAGGTGGGTCCCACTCATAGGTACTGTTACGGCAGGTCCCAACTGCCCTTTTCTTTCGCCTCCATGAGAGCTCGAACCCACGACCCAAAGGGACTCTTATAGAAGGAGCACTCTCACTACCAACTGAGCCTAAGATTGCTGCATGGAGTGCTCTCATCTTCTATAAGAGTCCTCATCGGGTTCGAAGATGGAGGCGAAGAAAGTGGCGCTGGGACCTACCGTCAAAGACTTATGAGTGGACCCACTTGAAGAGAGATTTGCTGGGTGGGGACCCCACAATAAAAGGCGCCTTTTATTATGGAGACCCAAACCTCTTAGGGTCCCACTCATAGGTACTGCTTCTCGCTTAGGTCCCAACTCGGCCTTTCTTCGCTCCGTGAGAGCTCAACCCATGCGCAGTGGACTCTTATAGCAATGGGAGTACCACTACCAATTGAGCTGGGGCTAACACTCGAAATATACCCTAGCTTTCTGACTCTCAGGTGGTATATTAAAAGCTAAAAATGAATTTCGGGAACTAAAACGAGAAACCCGGAATTAATAATAGAGACAAGGGTAAAGTGGTCATTTACCACTTTAGGACATAAAAGGCATAAAACAATAAGGTTATATGCTATTATGGAATAAGATGCAAAGACGGGATGCCAAATAGAAATTTAATAAATCAAGTGCAATTAATAGATGATGGAGGATCAAAAGGTAAATAAAAGCAAATTATTAAAAGGGGGAGGGAGACAAAAATAACTCATTTTGTCTCCCAAACAAGAGAGCCATATGGGTTTGAAGAAGGAAGAGGAAAAAGAAGAAGAGGAAGAAGAGGAAGAGGAAGAGGAGAAGAAGAGAAGCCAAGCAAAAAAAGGTATGGATTTTTGTATGGATTCTAGGATTTTTGGTATGGAATTGTAAGGATCTTTGGATTCATGGTTTAAATTTCAAATAATTGAGTTAGGGTTTAGAACAAACCCTAACTAATCATCATATTTGGGTTGAGTATGGGTCATAACCCATATTAGAATGGTATTGGGAGAAATTCATGGAAAGGTTTTGAAAGAAGATAAGTAAAGGGAAAGAGGATTTGAATAGAAAAGAGATGTCAAGATGAAATGAAATGTTTGAAGTGTATATGGACTATAGAGTCAATTGATGGAAAAAATATGGAAAATGGAAGCAAACACACATCTTTAAAAATTCATGGACTGCCTCTTGCAGACAGAAATACCGTTTTATTTCGAATTAGTTTTCTTTATTTAATATAACTTTCTATTTCTTATCCGACGGAGGATTAAAGTGGCTAATTAAACTAGACTTCAAGAAGAACCAAACATCCAGAAATAGGAATTGTCAAATTCTGATTCTATGTAGCGCAAAAATTCACTCAAAGTAGGGCCATGTTCAAGCCAATTTCTGGTTCAGTTTTTGAACATAGATTAGCCCGGTTGTTTTGGACGTAAAGTGAGTTTTGGTACTCCGATTTGGGTGATTCCAATTGGAGAAGAACCCTTAGCACCTTAGTTTCAAAAGAGTATAAAGAACCAGTGTCAAATATGGAGTTAAGACATTGAAAAATGGGTATTTCCAAATGAACCTGAGTGTAAAATCCAGGGCATTAAGGTCATTTTGTAAAGAAAAGGGGTAATTTAATACTTTGGTTACGATTTTTAAGTGTGTGGTTAAAATGAGATTTAGGTGAATGTGATGTGGTTGGTTGAAAATGAATGTGTATGGTGGATTAAATGGAAGTTATGGTTAATGGTTAGTCAGGGTTTCTTGAAAATGTAGTGCTGACCATCTGACTTCGAAACTGAATTGACGGAAGCAAGCTGGATTGAGCGGTGAACGAGTGTAAAAACTAATATTTTGAAAAATTATTTAAAGGTAAATGATTTTAATGCAAAGGAAAAGATTAAGATAAATGTTTATATGGATATCCATAAGAATGTAGTAAATGTATAAAGTTTACTTTGCCTAATATATGTATTTATATTAAATGTTTATATATGTATGCATATGTTAAGGCATTATAAAGCTTTAAAATGTGAAGAATGCATATGTATATTTGCATATATATGTGTTTTAATGATAAAGGCAAAGGATTTAAATGGATTTATAAATGTATTTCGGGAAGAAAGGAGCAATGATTTTAATGTTAAAATGAAAAGTTTAATGTAAATGTTTATATATGTATGCATATACAAGGCATTATGGAAATTTAAAAATGTAAAGAAAATGCATAAATGTATAAACATAAAGTAAAGGTTTTAAATGGATTTGTAAATGTATTTGGAAGAAATGTTTTACCGATGGTTACCTCTAACCCCTATGACCTATTACCGAGATCGCTTCGAGGTACCTTAAGCTGTAAGGATTTCTAGAGGGTAAAGTTATGTGTTACTAATCGAGGGAGGGAACAGGTGTTTAGAGTAATATCATTACACGTGATAAGGTGCTATGATCAGAACCCTATGCAAAGCTTGAGTTTTTCACGCGAGTGGTTATGACTGAATGACCGCCTCACCGGGTCAAGCATTCGAAACCGCTCGTGCGTTTATCCCCCCGGGTTCCATCAGAAAGAAAGAAAGAAAGAAAGAAAGAAAAAAAGAAAGAAAGAAAGTTAATGCATAAAGTGAGTTTGAATTATATAAGTATTTATTACTTTGATATATACTAAAAATGTTATAAAGATTTCAGAAAGAAAGAAAGAAAAAAAGAAAGAAAGAAAGTTAATGCATAAAGTGATTTTGAATTATATAAGTATTTATTACTTTGATATATACTGAAAATGTTATCTTAAATGAAATGTACACTCACCCAGCCTGAGCTCACTCTTCTATATGTTTTAAGAACCTGTGAACCCGAGACAAAAGGCTTGCAGAGTATCCCCTCACAAGCAGCCGAGTCGAGCCATCGGCGAGACGACGTTCATAACCCGCATTATGTAAATATTTTCAGATATTTATATTGAATATTTTGCCATGTATATATGCATATATGTATATATTTTGACAATGAATTACGAGCGGCCGGTTTAAGTCCGCTCAAGCCCAATCTTTGATACAAAAATGTGCATGGAATTGAAGAAGGCTTTGAATGTTTCAATAATGACGCAGTTTAATAAAAGTATATGTGTATATATCAGGTTCGGGCTGGGTCAGACGAGGAGTCCTAAAACTGGAAGTCAGAAATTGAGAATTGAAAGGTTAGCAAAGGTTTTTAAATGTTTTCATTGTGTTTTGTGTAAATTGGGAAGTTCAAAACAGAGAGAACTCTGCCAATTTTCTAAATCCAAGTGTTTGAAAAAGAAAAGAAAAGAAAAAATTTACTCACTTCAGCTCGCACATTTCAAAGATAGTTAAGGATCAGAAAGTGGTTCGTCCACGATTTTATTTACCGTTTTAAGGAAAAGTTTCTATATCCATTGGAGTGCCGGGAGGTCCCCTCGGGTTCATGAGGTTAATCCGGGTCGGGATCCTTCAAGCTCCCCACACAACTCCGCCACATCTAACACACATGTCCCGATGACTGCTGGTCCGTGGATACGGAGCCCAACGATGATAGCAACATCCTGTAACGTGATCGTCATCTCTCCGACGGGTACATGAAACATGTGTGTCTCAGGTTGCCATCTCTTAACGAGACAAGTGATGAGTTGCCAATCGATCATGATGTGGCCCAAGCGGTATATACCATAGAATCCTGCGCGGATCACGTATGGACAAATATGTAGATCCATCTTCCACATACTGATGAAGGCTTCCATCTGTTGGCGAGGGTGGAGTACCTCCTAGAACTACAAGTAAAGAAGAAATCAATTTTATAATTGATTATATATAAATTACACCAACAATATGTAATAGTATTTAATATTTAATAAAATACATACCTACTCCGTATCTACTAAGCGCGACCTATGTTTGTCCTACAATACCAAGATAGATGGATCTGAAGGATCTGCATAATAAAGCCCTTTGAATGCCATATCTGTAACAAATAAAACAAAGACAATATAATTATTAACAAAAAACATTGAGATACTAGTATCATAGTCATGAATGCAATTACTAATTACTAAGGCAATGAACAAAAAAACCACGTACAAGAATGATGTCTCATTTACTTAAATAAGGTACACAAGTCTTTTATAATCCAAGAAATAAACATTCGTACATAAGTCTTATACAAAGAAACTACAAACATGATAGGAAAATTGCCTTATAAAAAAATTGAGTTACTTCCCATCTTTCACTGAACTTGATCTCTATTCTTACAAGACCATTGATTGTGACCCGGTTGTTTGCATAACCCACATGTGATAGTAGTTTTCCCTCCCTAACGTCCATTTCTTTATGAAAACGGGTTGATTTAGGACATCCACTGGCTATGCGTTTCATTGACTAAGGAGGTACAATCATAGGATCATCATAAAACGACCACTCATCTTCATTGAATATGGGATGAAACAAGCTTGCCCAAGTATCATAATACGATTGCGTAGTGTAGTAGCCTTAAACAAATAATCGAAAATAAACACATAGATGCTGACATGCTACTATGATATGGCTACATGGAAATCCATATATAAGTGTCTTACCACATGTGCATTTCTCGGTCATGCTGCGCTCAGGCTCGACCATTCCTGATTTGACATGAAATCGTCCCTAGATGTGATCGTAAAGAACAATTTCCATTTATCTAGCCTTAACCACACGGGCCTTAATCTGAGCATCAACATAAGGAGTGTCCTGCTCATCAGATGTCAATCTATTAGCACCTTGTTCCCTTCTTGCAACAAAGTAACTATTAAAGCGGAAAAATGTCAACTGAACTAATGCAATGATTGGTAAGTTACGAGCTCCTTTAAGAACACTGTTAAATTCCTCTAACATGTTGGTAGTCATTATCGCATATCTTTGAACTCCATCATGTGAAAGTGCCCATATCTTAAGAGGGATCGCCTCTAACCATTGTTATGCTCCGAATTAATTCTCCCAATTATAGCCATATGCTTATTGAATTCCAGGTTGCGGTGGCTGCGAAGATGCTCTGCATACCAAATTCTTCAAGAGTTTATCTTTGAAGCAGGTCGTAAAATTGCTTGTAAGATGACGCATGCAAATCCTATGATAGGCAGATGATGCAGCCCAACCAAGATGAGGATCACTTATTGCTGTCATAATACCCGAATATCTATCAGATATAACACAAATTCCTGTCCGTTGAGTTACTTTGTTTCTGATACAGGCCAAGAACCATCCCTAGCTATCAATATTCTTGCCTTATGTAATAGCAAATGCCAATGGAAACAACTGATTATTTCCATCACACCCCATAGCAATCATTAACGTGCCTTTATACTTCCCATACAAATGTGTACCATCAATACTCAGTACGGGACGACAATGTTCGAACCCTTCAATAGATGGCTTGAATGACCTTAACAAGCGTTGAAATATCTCAGTGTTTGGAATATTACTATAAAAATGTTTTCCAAATTACAACACATCTAGGATTTGCTTGCTCTAAGGCCAAGAACAAACGTGGCAGCTTTGTATATGATTGACAAAAGTCACCAAATAAGTGTCTAATTGCTTTATGGTTTCCATCTAGCACCTTTTTGTATGAAATTTCATATCCCCATTTCTCCATCACATTTGCTTGAATAGCAGCTATAGACAAAGTAAATTGTGCCTTAATAATTGCCTTGATATGAGCAGCAACCAAGTTTTAGTCCAATTGATGATGGTCCCGATTCAAGTAAGGATTGACACAAGTATGCGACCCTTTATACTTGTTGATAACAAATAAACAAGTATCTTTCACAAGCATGGCACGAAGCTTCCATGGACATTGACATTCCTCAGCCTTCTTACATCTTAAAACTAGCAATTTTTTTGAGGATGCAACAACCACAAACTCTTGGTGTACTTTAATTGAGTAAATCTTTGCAACCTCTTGAAAAGCATATTTGGAATTCAAAACTTGGCCAATTACAAATTCTCCACATGAGTATCTAGTAGTATGCTTCACCTATGGAGTCTAATCACTTGAAATAACATTACCAAAGTTTTCCACATTTTCAAATTGAGGTGATTGTGCTAAGTGATACTGAACAGGGGATGACTGATCTAGGTCCTCAGCATCTGGGTTATTTGATACATCACAAGATGCCGCATCCACAGAAACATATATCCTTTGCTCATTCTCCAAAACTTGGTTAAAAGTATGGTAGGATGAAAGATGTTCATCAGCTTGAACATCTATATCTCCATTAGATTCATCATCACCATCTTCATCAGATTCATCATTGGCTTCTTCATCTTCATAGTCTCCATCATCTCCATATACTTCGCATCTATCAGTATCAGGTCTTGGAGCGCTACTAGGCCCACAACCATAGTCCAATTATGCAACATTATCATTTACTCCAACCACTAAATTTGTGTAGGCACCCACAGATTGATTCACTTGTGGTTTGACTCGAACAACCTCAATATACAATTTAATTTCCTCCATGCCAGTTGTGTTAACCAATTTCAACATTTGGTACACACTACTGTCATCCCATATTGGACAAGGTTGGAACCTATTTCCACTTTTAAGGGGATACTTACAATTGAGGACTAATTTGAACCTTTGTTTGTTAATGTCTGTCCTTGAGTATATCATATCACCCAATAGTTCAAATGTGCAATCAGTCGGTAAATCCAAAGACACAATGACAACTTTGTTCCTGACATATTTCACATCTGTTTCAGTCCTCATTATTTTTCCATTGTAATAACATATAACAGGAATAGTGGAAAAAGACTATGTGTAAGACCCGAGAAAATTCCAATTTTCGGAAAAAGGGTAAAACGGTAATTTCGATCAAAACCTGAAATTTTTCTAGATCTCGGATGATGAAACAGATTTCATCATTGGAATCGTCTCACGAAATCTAGCTACCATGTCAAATTTCGTCGACCCGAGACAATGAATTTCATCGCTGAGGCACCGAGTGCTCCGTGCCGTGAAAACGGGTTTGAGACATGTGATGACAAAGTCACATAGTACATGTACTCTGTGATACATGTTGCAAGATTGTAGAGATGATGGAAATGGACGGCCTAGATTGTGTCATGTCAAAAAATCTAGAAGAAGTGGACATGATGGAATCGTTAACGATAATAAGACTAGTTAATTTAACAAATGCTCATCTTCTTCATTTCGCACAAAATGGGCAAGTACGGAACTGATTGATGCAGCTGGAGCTTGCCAGGATTTTTAGAGAGAGAGAGAGTACCTTCTCTCTAGATTTCCGACCGATCGGACCTTCGGTTTTCGACGGAGCAAGAAGAAAAGTTGCTCTACGCGGCGAGGACTACGCGTGGACACCGATTTGGTGGAGTTCCGACAACTCCAAGAGGTAGGGATCTTTTCCTACTTGCGTTAATCTTTGGCTAAGAGCCATGTAAATTGTTAGGATTATTCTGAGGCTTGTTTTAGCCGTAAATTCAGTCTCAAAAGCTTTGAACTGAGTGGAGAAAATTCCTATTTGTGTGGTCATGAACAGTAACCCGAGGGTTTCACTGTTCACGAGAATAGTGACACGTGAACTTTTGGTGTGAAAATGTGTTTTGTTAAGTGATTCAAAATGAAATGCTTGTGTTTGTTAATTAGTCCATATGAGCTAATTTTGGTGTATTGATGGTGAAAATTTGCATAACATGATTTATGTGATTTAATTATGTTAACATATATATGCATGTGAATATATTAGCATGAATGTTTTGGGATTGGCATCATGCATTCCATATGCACTAGGGTACCCTAGAATATTAGGAGTGAGTGCATGACACAAAAATGAAAGAAAACGAAAATGTTTGTGAAAGGAATATCAAGGAAGATTTTTCAAGAATCGTCGAGAGTCATTCCAACAGATCACTGGATTTAGGACCATGACTGCTTCGAGAAATATCTAGCAATTCGCCTTGGAGGGTAGTCCAAATGTATTTACCGAAATTTGGTAGTGAGTTTTCGAGAACAAAAAGCTTTTGTTTTGAAAACTGGATATTTTACTCACATTCGTCTTAGGCATATGTGAGGGAGTCGGTGAGGACTCGGGACATGGGATTGGTCATGTAGACATTTAAGTAGGTTCATGAAATTGCTTGAATGTGATTGTTTGCCATGCATGTGCACTTAGGTGGGGAGTAACCCATGTAGGAAATTATCTCTACTAGGCTTTGCTCACCCTGTCGAGGGATCACCATTTCAGGTACAGGGAGCGATCGGGAAGGCGACACTCACTAGAGGCCACGTGTTAGAAGAAAGCCGACTTGTGGCTTTGATATTGTTGTATAGCATGTATTAGAAATTGTAAACTTTTAATATATGTTTGTATTAAGAGTAATGTGTTAACTCTTGAACCATGTAAGATAGTTGGTTGGATATTTTGTGAGTATTGATGCAGGGGCCCAAGTGGACATTATTTTACTCGCATGTGGACCCTGTGTGGTCATTGTAATTGTTGACAGTTTGTACCTTGGGTAGAGCTCCCCGTACAAAGGAGACTCTGCCCAATTTTTATGAGTGGTGTCGGGTTACCCGACATCCACGAATATTCTACGGGTTGACGGGTTGTCAACGGACAACCCGGAATGGGGCATCACACTATGTATGGAACATAAAAAACGATGGGGGAAATATTGAAACGAAAAAGGTAAGGAAAGAAAAAGACAAGGAAAGGAAAATATAAAATTTTCCTTGCTTTGTTATTCGTGGAAAATTCTAAGGAAAAATAAAAGATTCATTTTCCCTTATTTGGTAATTATATAGAAAAATTAAGAAAAATAGAAGTAATTTTTTTTATATTTATTTTTTGAAAGCCATTTTTATTCTTTTGAAACTCAACAGGCAAAGCTAGCATGTGACCTTATCCTTGTGTATCTCTCAATATCTGGCATGTGAAACTCAACAGGCAAAGCTGCCACTAGCAAGTCATCATATCCATCCCAACTCATAACCCCATCAGAAACATGCAATGACCTTATCCTCTGCTCAATCCTATTAATACGGGCCTGAGTATGATCCATAACTGGTGCAGCTACCATAATATAATGCGGCATGGTCTCAGTATGTCCATGAAAAACAAATGCCCCTGCTTGTGGGGTTAGCTGAACTAGGGGTGGTGGAGGCGGAGGAATCATGTGGTCCTATTGTATGGTAGGTCCAAATGGTGGAGGCGGTGATGATGGTGTGGTAGAGTCAAGTGGAGTATTCTCTATAATCGGTAATGATGGGGAATGCTGCCCATTAATCCTTAGACCCAATCCTAAGATAGGATCCCTGAGTAATGCCATAGTGTTTGTAATCTCAGCCAACTAGTCGACAGTAGCATATTGCGGGTCCATATCTCTATGATCTAATGTTTGCTCTAACTTGCTGTGTGGATCTGATCCTTTTACAAGCCTACCTCTGACCCTGGTCAAAGCTCAAGAACCTGTGTCTACCTCTAATCAACAATCCTGTAAAGGAGGGGACGCGCCTCGTGACTACCAATCCCGAAATCAATCTCACGTGATCCCATGACTAAATCCTCTAAGGGAACGAACTGTCATGTGATGTTAATAGTTAAATCGATACATAGCCCCACGGGCAGGAGCAAGATTCTGACATGGTGACACCTTAGGGTAAGGTGGCTTTAGAGGAAACAATGGGCAAAAGCAAGTCCCAAAAGTTGGAAGACCGTACCAATAAGAGGATACATAACCTAGGATCCTAACCAATAATCAAAGTGACACACTGGCCTCACAGGTATCCATAAAATTCAACTCAGGGCTATATAGGTCTTCATTGCTCGGATAATCATCATCTCCATGGTGCTCTCATACATCGATATAGCCCTTTTGCTAGACCCTACTCCAAATCCCTAGCTTGGTCGAAGACAAACAATTAGAAATAACTCCCAAACCTAAGAAATCAATGATGAAAATGACCAAGACTAGTGATTCGGGGAGAGCAGGATACACACGTGTCCCACAAAGACAAGCAGCAAGTAGTCATGCAAGAGAACGAGCAGCCATGCCACAAGCATTCATGCACAAAGAGATAGCCTACCACAGAATCTACACGCAGACTAATCATCCATGCCAATCGAAACACATAGCTATGTACCAAGGTTAATGAACAAACATGCTAGAACCAACCAGGTAAACACATATCACAAGTGTAAGCAAAATACTAACCAGGTAAGTGATTTCATCTGTCATCTATCTAGACCAAGAGTCTACTGTTCAATGAACCATGTGCTCCAATCTACCTAACTCAAGTTCAGGCTTGATCCTCTTATGAAACTAGAGATTTTGGGTTCGATCCTCAGCGGAGTCGCCAATTTTTGGACCCTAAACAAAGCCTAACACTGATCGGGAGCAAATAGGCTTGAATCACAAAGGTTATAAGCTCCAATTAAACTGAAATCAAACTACCCCTAAAAAAACCCAATGAACTTATTGATTCGGTTCCCCAACCAGTCGAGCCGGTTGAGAAAAAATCTCAAAATTTTTCAAAACATTCCTCATAAAGTAAGGAACCCAAAAAAATCAAATCCATACAATTTTGACTCCGGATGAGTGAGAACCGACCTAAACAAGGCAAAGTGCCTTAACTGCTATCCCTGGAAAAAAAAACCTAATGAACTGGCTGATCTAGTTCCCCAACCGGTCGAGTCAGTTGAGAACAAATCTCAAATTTTTTTAGAACATTCCTCACATAGTAAGGAATCCAACAAAAGTAACGGAGTACGATTCTAACTTCGGATGAATGAGAACCGACCTAAACAAGGAAAAGTGCCTTAACTGCTATCGTTGAACAAAACCTAATGAACCGGTTGATCCAGTTCCCCAATTGGTTGAGTTGGTTGAGAAAAAATCTCAAAAATTTTCAGAACATTCCTCATAGAGTAAGGAATCTAAAAAAAGTAACGACGTATGATTCTGACTTTGGATGAGTGAGAACTGACCCAAATAAGGAAAAGTTCCCTAACTGCTATAGCTGAACAAAACCTAATGAACTGCCTGATCTAGTTCCCCAACCAGTTAATCCGGCTGAGAACAAATCTCAAAATTTGTCGAAACATTCCCCACAGAGTAAGGAATCCAAAAAAATAAATGGTGTACAATTTCGACTCCGAATGAGTGAGAACTGACCCAAACAATGCCTAGTGCTCTAAAACGAGACTACAAACATCAGAGGCAAAGACAAGCATTGTCTAAAAGAAACGGGAGAAGCATACAACGTTCATACTTGTAGGATTCACGGGTACTCCACCTTTGTCTTCTTTCTTTTTTGTCTCCAAAACCAGGTACCCACTCCCTTAAATCTTTAGGAAATCCCCTTCAAAATGAGAGAGACCACTCCCCTCCGGATCTACAGAATCTCTCTTCATTTTCTTATTCCTCCTTTCTATTTTCTTCTTTTCTTCCTTTTCCCTTTTCTTTCTTTTTCACATTTTTTCTCTTGTATCCTTCTCCTCTCCCTTCTAATCCCACTCCATTTTCCACACTATCAGTCCCGGGAACTCCCCCAATCATTCTCGGACTTCCCTAGCTCCATAAACACTCTTCTATTCACAAGGTTACCAAATGGCCACATTAACTCATTTGCTTAACCACCAAGAATCCAAAATGGACTCAAGGTGGGTTGCAAGCAACCCATAAGATGGCCCAAAACTAGACCCAAACCGTTCTTAGGACTAATCTGGAACTTATGGGCCCGAACCAAGTAGGATTTGGGCTCTAAAATCACTAAAATCAGTGCTCCATACAAGCTGGCACAATGATCCAATTGAACCGGTTGAGAAAAAATCTGAAATTTTTACAGAATATGTCTTGAAGAATAAGGAGTCTAACAAAAAAAAAACGGTGTGCGATTCCGAGTTCAGATGAGGAAGATATGACCAAAACAAGCTCGGGTGCTCTGAATTCAAACCTGCTCCAATAATGAACTTTAACTGAAATTCGTCGAACCGGCTGAGCCAGTTCCCAACAAATCGATTTGGTTGATAAAAATTCTCAAATTTTGTCATAGAATTCCTCAATGAGTAAGGAATCCAAAAAATGAAACGATGCATGATTTTGAATCCGGATGAGAAATATATGACCAAAATAAGCTCTAGTGCTCCTTATTCGAGCTTGCTCCTATGAACTCTAGCTGAACTAAAATTTTGGGGATGCGTTACTTCCTTCCTATAGCACGATATGGACAAAGGGGAAGGGCCATGACGACACTTCAAAATGAACCACACACTCACACCATCATGAACTATAGATGTACGTACATAAGGCTCAAAAACCGATTAAGCCCATAAGGGTCTAGAGCTATGACATATAAACGACTAGGTACAGGTGACACCCCTGAGATCAATGCAAGCATCGAGGGGCAAAATTTAGGGTCTACATCACACTTTGTAATTCTCTCTCAAATTGATAGTGAAGCTTTCTCCTCTACCCGTGGTTTTTTCTCGCAAAAGGGTTTTCACGTAAATCTTGTGTTTTTCTTTATTTTCGAATTTTTTTATTGTGCCATTAATCAAAACACATTTTAAACCATATAGCATAAATAGTAGAGATGTAATATCCCTTGTCTTTTTCAAGTCTTAACTAAATCGATCCTACCATCAACTCCATAAAATCACTTTCAACCCCCCTACACCCCAATGCTGCAAAAATGTATATTGAAACCAAAAATGGTTTCATTTTGTCAAATGACTCCTATGGACTTTTATTTGATGTTCTTAACATGGGAATGAAAATGAAAATTTCAAAATGCATTCGGATGAAGACTTTCTCTTAAATGTAACACCCTTTATATGTTGTAACATTCTCATAACGTTAATATAACATATTTTTCATTAATGTAACTTTGTTTTCTTGATTTTATTAAACATAAAATAATCATGAAAGTTCTTCATTTTACATTTTATAATGAAAAATTTTCTTTGGTTTTATTTTGATTATTTTCCTTTGAAAACAATTTATTAACTAACACAATGACTCCTTTCAAAATAAACCCTCTTTCTTCGTTCTCCTCAAGCATAAGACTCCCTTCACCTTCAAAAGATTTTAGGATGTTAGGGTTTTTATGGTTTAAGTGTGGAAGTATTTTAGGGTTTTTAGGATTTGACAAACTTTTTCCCCCATTGAATGAAAAGGATGGGTAAAGGTAGAAGAGAGGTTAGAGTTTTCTTTCTCCCCCATGGCTTAAAAGTAGAAGAAGGATTTTTATGGTTTAGGGGTGGAAGTATTTTAGGGTTTTTAGGATTTAACAAACTTTTCCCCCATTGAATGAAAATGATAGGTTAAGGTAGAAAAGAAGTTAGGGTTTTCTTTCTCTCCCACATGGCTTAAAGGTAGAAGAAGGGTTTTTATGCTTTAAGGGTGGAAGTATTTTAGAGTTTTTAGGATTTGACAAACTTTTTCCCCCATCGAATGAAAACAATGGGTTAAGGTAGAAGAGATGTTAGGCTTTTCTTTCTCTCCCTCGTGGCTTAAAGAAGAAGAGGTGAGGAGCATTACATGTTTTTATTATTTTGTTGGAGGTATTACATGTTTTAATGGTTAAGGAGCCTTGTCATCTAATTTCATTCTCTTTTTTTGTCAAACCACACTCAAATTAATCCTCATACGAGCTAGGAGAGACCACAAGGGTAGTAAAACTCTACTATATAACACAGCCATCTCACATACATGTTCGGTGGTTCATTACTTTAATCGAATCACTTTATTATAAGCTTTATTTATTTTTATTACATTTTAATTTCAAGGTAGTAAACTGTCTCTACTAGGACTCGAACCTAGGAATCCCCCTTCCTATACCCTTTTGACACTGTGACACCCCGACCCAGGGGTTCATTGACCACCGTCAACCTGCGAAAACCTGTGTGTCTCATATCATGAGACCCATACATGAGTAAAATGACCACGTCGGGCCCATACATCCATACTCACCAAAATATAATCAATTATATTACAGCAGTTTCAAGAGTCAATTACACTCTTATACAAACATGTATCGGTCAGAATATTTCATAAATGTTTTAAAAATATATATAATCAAATCCACGTGTTGGCTTTCTTCTCAAAAGCGACCTCTAGTGAGCTCCGTCTCCCCGAATACTCCCAGTACCTGAAAGGGGGGTCCCACGATGGGGTGAGCAATGCCCAGTAGTTGAATTTTCCTAAAAGGGTTACTCCCCACCTAAGTGCTCATGCAATGGAAAACACACACATTCAAGTGAATTCATGATTCCTACTCAAATGTCTACATGCCTAATCCCATGGCTCGAGTCCTCACCGACTCCCTCACGCATGCCGTAAGTCAAGTCTGAGAAAACACTGTTTTCAAAACAAAAGGTATTTTGTTCTTGAAAACATAATACCAATTTCCGATAAAATTCCATTGGACAACCCTCCGAGGTGAATTGCTGGATAACTCTCCGAAAAAGTCATGGGTCATCCTCCGAGATGAACCGTTGGACAACTCTCAAGGCAATTCTTCGGAAAATCTTCCCATCAAATTCATTTGACAACCATGTTTTTCATGTCATGCACTCATACCTACTGTTCTAGGTTACCCCAGTGCATATGAAATGCAATATTCCATTTCACCATAAATCACGTTAATATATCAAGCATGCATATGTTAACGAAATTCACACAAAGCATCATGTTATTCATTCATAGCAATAATACCCAAAATTAGCTCACATGGGCTAATAAACAAACCGACAGTCCATCTTGGGACTACCCAAAGCATCACACAAACAACACAACATGTTATTCAAATATAACAATAACATATCAACACACAAGAAACTTATACAGTCCACGGTCAGTTTTGGGACTGTCCAAAACCACTATAGGGATTTTGCCACTCAATCCATGTTTTTGGAACCGAATGAACGACCATTCCGGCCCTCGAACATCCCTAACCATTAAAATGGATCTTAGCCAAAGATTAACACAAGTAGGATAAAGACCCTTACCTTTCAGAGTTGTCGAAACTCCACAATATCGTTACTCCACGCCAGATGTCAGTATGGGGACCAACTTTTGCCTCTTATCTCGTCGGGATTCGACGGACCGATCACCGGGAAATTTAGAGAGAAGTGAGAGCCTCTCTCTCTAGAATTTCTCCTCTCTTTTCCTCTTTCCTTTTCTCTCACTATTTTCCCTCTCTTTTCCCCCATCCAATCGGTTGGGTCAAGTTGATCAAGAGAACTTGTCCCCTCATGCCACCTGTCCACTTCTAAGTGGTTCTTTGGATTACACCTTATCCTTTTATCCATCTAACTTAGATTTTCACCCATTCACATGTTGCCACATGTCTCTCATGGGTACCACTTGAGCTCATGTTTGACTCATTCTTCACATGACACATGGCACCTCTTGAGCCACCTAAAATGCTCCAAGTGTCCCACATTATTCTCGGTGTCTTGAAAAACATGAAATTCCAACTGTTTTGGAATTCGACGAAATTCGATGTGGTGGCTAGATTCTGCGAGGCGATTCCAATGGTGAAGTCCATTTCGTCATCTGAGATCTAGAAAAATTCCGGATTTTGATCGAAATTACCATTTTACCATTTTTCAGAAAATTAGAATTTTCTCGGGTTTTACATTCTACCCCCCTTAAAAGAATTTTGTCCAGAAATTCCACACGGTCACATCAAATCACATGCATATGCAACGTGCACTATGTCATGTATGCAAACTAGTCATTTAATTTATAAACGACTAAACTGCGTACCTTCATTCCTGAACAATAAGGGATAGGCGGCCCGCATCATGTCCTCGCACTCCCACGTTGCCTCCTCCACTCCACGGTGCTACCATATCACCCTCACTAGCCTCACGGTTCACGTCGCAAAACCTGATCTCGGCTATCCATGATGCACATTAGTCCCTCCTCGAAGGTCCCATCGGTGTCAACCTTAATCTCTCCCCAATCCACTACATGAGCTGGATCTGGAGTATACTTCTAGAGCATAGAGACGTGGAATACCTCATGGATACCTGACATGCTAGGCGAAAAATCCAACCAGTATGCTACTATGCCCACCCTCTCGAGTATCTCGAAGGGCCTAATAAACCTTGACGATAGCTTCCCTTGCTTGCCGAACCTGACCACTCCTCTCTTAGGCATCACCTTCAAGAAGACGTGATCGCCAACCTCAAACTCTAGGGGTCGACGTCACGACAAGATAGCCTTCATCGGCCCGAGTCGTGAGAAGATGCCAAGGCTCGTATCAAGCTCACCTTCGAGGTCTCTAATCAGATCGTGACCAATGGATGGAGCCTCTCCCACCCCACCCAACAACAAAGACCGCATTACCCCATATAACGCGCCTCATGGTGCCATCTATACTACCGATAATCAAGTATTGTAAACGAATTCCACTAAGGGCAAATGCTCTTCCCAGCTACTCTTATGATCCAAGATGCATGCTCGCAGCATGTCCTCTAAAATCTATATGGTCTTCTCCGACTGACCATCTGTCTGTAGGTGGAAGGCTGTACTCATGGTCAACCATGTCCCCATAGCCTTTTGGAAACTCTTCCAAAAGTGCACCGTAAACCTTGGGTCTCTATTCGACACTATGGATACTAATACTCCATGTAGACGGATGATCTCTCGAATATACAACCGGTAGAATCTCTCCAATGTGAAGGTCATCCGCACGGCTAGAAATGTGAAGACTTCGTGAGCCGGTCCACTATCACCCATACAGCATCATGTCCTTGCGGTGTCCGTGGCAAATAGGTCATAAAATCCATCGTGACGTGCTCCTATTTCCACTCAGCCGCCTCTAATGGCTGAAGTAGCCCTGCTGGCACGTGAGACACCGTCGAATAAAGTCCCCAACGTGTCTATTCATCCCACTCCAGTAGTACTAGCGATGAAGATCACGGTACATCTTCTTGCCACCTAGATGCACAACAAATCGGGAGCAATGAAACTCCCTGAGAATCTCCTCTCTTGGATTCGTCAACGGGGGAACTACTACTTGTCCTCTATATTAAAGACCACCATCTGTGTGGATGGTCCAGCCCTCATAAGCCATATCTGATTGTACCCGGTCCCTGATGGACACTAACTCTGCATCCTGCCCTTGGGACTCAATCGCTCTGCCCAATAGAGACGGCATAGCTACCAATTTCCCCAATGTGCCCTAAGCTTGCTCGCTATACTGTAGTCCAAATTGCCCACGCCTCGAAAGCATCCGGCCACTCTGAAGCCATACGCTGACCACTCCCGACTTCGACCGAGTGCATCAATTACATTTTCCTTATCAAGGTGGTAATGCAAAGTGAAGTCATAGTCCTCTAGGAACTCCATCCATCTGCGCTGCCTCGTGTTGAGGTCTCACCGTGTGAAGATATACTTCAGACTTTTGTGGTATGAGTACACCTCGAACTACTCGCCATATAAATAGTGGCACCAAATCTTCAACTGATGGGAACCATAAGCTACAACCCTCCCAGACTACATCAAAACACATCCCAGTCCGGCCCTCGAGGCATCGCAATACACTATGTACCCCTGTCCCCTATCCGAGACTATCAAGATAGGAGTCGTGAGTGAGCCTCCCTCCCTTAACTCCCCGGGAATGCCCCTCACACCGGCCATCCTAATCAAACTCGACCTCCTAGTCGATCCGGGCTATAAAGCCGCTTAATCGAGAAATCCTCAATGAATCTCCTATAGTACCCAGCCAATCCAAAGAAACTATGTATCTCGAAGACTGACTTCGGCCTCTCCCAACTCATCACAACCTCAACTTTCTCAAGGTCTATTGACACTCCTGAAGCTGACACTATGTGCCCCAAAAATCTCACCCCAGTAAGCCAAAACTCGCATTTACTGAACTTGGCGTACAACTGATGATCTCTCTGTAGCTGTAGTACAATCCCCAAATGATCCTCATGCTCCCTTTCAGACTGAGAGTAGATCAAAATGTCATCCACAAAGACTACGACAAATTAATCTAGATAGAGTTGGAATACCCTATGCATGAGATCCATGAATGCTGTTGGCGCATTCGTCAATCCAAAGGACATCACTGTAAACTCAAAGTGCCTATAATTCATCCTAAATGTTGTCTTAGGGATATCTGTCTTCCTAACCCCTCACCGATGGTAACCAAGTACAAGGTCTATCTCTGCTAAGTAGACTCGCTCCTCTCAACCGATCAAACAAGTCATCAACTTCTGTGAATCGGCATTTACCTCGATCAGAACCCTCATTCAACTATCCGTAGTCAATGCAATGTGTCAAGGGTCTTATCTTTCTTCTTTGCAAACGTAACCTCGAGCGCCCATGGTGAAGTGTTCTACCTAATGAACCCTTGTCCAAACAATTCTTGTATCTCGACCTCGAAGTTCCCGTAATCCCAACTCCAGCCATCCTATGAGTCATAGAGAAGGGCGACGTGCTGGGTGTAACCCAATACAAAAGCTCCAAGATCCTCTCGCTGAGGTAAAGGTAATCCCAGAGCTCAGTCTCCTCCGTAAAAACATCCCCGTACTAGCACACTACCCCGAGGTATACCTAAGTCCGACCTCACCCGCCCCTCCGTTGCAAGGCTTAGTCACCAACCCACCAACTGTCTGTGCCATCTGGAATTATACACGGTCTGGGGCAAAGCATCATGCTTGTCCCCTTGAAACGTAATACAGGTACCGTCCTGTGTGTAGGAAGTAACTCTCTTATGCTCACAGTCGATGACAACTCTGTATGTCGTCAACCAATCCATTCCAAGGATGGCGTTGAACTCTGACATGTCCATAACCCTTAGGTCCACTGTAAGTAGAATCCTGGAGATCTCTAGCTCACAACCTCAACATATCATTCATATTCTCGCCCTAATCCCTAGGGGAGAACTCACATACATGGGCTCTTCCAAGGCCTCAACCTCTAAGCCCAACTCTATCACCACTGATGCAACAATGAATGAATGTGATGCACCATAATAAAATAATACTCTTGCCCATAGGCGAGATAGCAAGAACGTACCATGTATAACTGGCTGATCTATTGGCTTAGCAGGTGGTATAACGGTGTAGGCATGCCCCTGAGTCCCTGACTGTGGGCCTCGTCCTCTGCCTCATCCCATAATCTGGCCCCTCTGGCCTATCTGTGTAACGGAAGGTGCCCATGCAGCACCCTGGGACTGAAACTAACTCCCTTGGCCCATACTGGGGTGTGGAGGAACATACGGTATTCGTCCCTGTCCCACAGCTTATTAGGACTATGCTGTCCCGAAACCCTAGGATCCCTGTCTCTAGGGGCAATCCCTCCTCATGTGTCCAGGCTACTATCAATGGAAGCAAACCATCTGCCCTGCCTGAGTGGCAACCCTGATTTGTCCCTGGCCCGGATAGCCGCGGCCCTGGAACCCAATTGAACTATAAGCCCTTGGCTTCTTTCCTGAACTAGAAGAAGACTGACTCTCCTTCCTCTTTCCACTGACACCTGCATCTCGGACACTCCGTGCATCCTCTATCTCCTTCTATATGGTCATAGCCGCCGCCCCAACCATAGAGTCCATGTCCTGTAGGCGAAGTCCTACAATCTTGCCCCTAATGGACAACTTCAGTCCATTTTCAAACCTCCTGACCTTGGCCATATCTGTGGCCATATAATCGTCAGCAAACTGGGCTAACTCTGTGAATTTAGCCACATACACCATCATTGTCATCGTTCATTGCTTCAACTCTAGGAACTCCTGGACCTTTGCATGTCAAGTAGTGGCCGAAAAATATTTTCCCATGAAGAGCGCATGGAACTCTGTCCAAGTCATTGCCTCTATGTCCCTAGAGGTCTTGGCCTAGTCCCACCATATCTGAGACTCAATTTAATGAACGCACTAGTCCGATTCCAGCCGATCGAGGTAAATATCCATAGCCTCCAATACCTTCTCGATCTGTCAGAACCAATGGTCTGCCACCATCTGATCCCCTCCCCCTGTAAATATAGGAGGATGATGTGCCTTGAACCTCTGGAGGTCACTGACCTCCTGCCGCTAGCCGCACTCAGCCCGTGCAATGGCAAAGAACTCGCAACCCAACATCCCCAACAAAGGCCCGTCGTCAAATACTAGTGGTGCTCGGCTGCACTCATGTGCGACCCTGACGTCGTTACCCCTCGGCTTTCCATCTACACTTGTCAATTGGAAAGTTGAGTTTTAATGTAGTATCTCAAAGGGTGTAAATACAGCCCCGAGACACTATTCACACACCGAAAAAAAAAATCATACACCATGTCAAGGCATTTATAACTAATGCAAGACAAACATTCCATATATCAAGTCATACACAAAAAAATTTTAAATTTCAGACTTTTTTTTTTTTAATGTGTTGCCCATGAATGTTGTTCGGGAACAAAGTGGTTAATGAACAAGGACCAAACAAAGGCACAACACAAAGGCACTGCAGCTAAGGTGGGTCGTGGTGCACACGCGTAGCACACGGCACACTACGCACGCAAGCGTGCGCTATCGCTCGCACTGCACGCCTGGTCACCGCACGCAGTCACGCCCTTATGCATGTTGGGTGTGCGCTGCCACGCGCACGCGCGCTGGGCGCCCACTTGCTCATCCCTATCTCGACACCAAGGCTGTGCCGCGACACCAAGCAGCACAAACCATGTTGCGACACCTAAAATGGTGTCACAACACCATTTTCAACAAGGCCAAGAACTCGTAAGACGGGTCGCTTACATCGTTTCGTACCAAAAGGACAAACCAAAGTCGCGACACCACCCCTGCGTCACGACTTAGCTCCTTTGAACCATGTCGCGGATTACCCGTGAGTCGTGGTCGCAACCTCAAACTCTCAAACTGGGTCGGACACTAAGGACTATGTTGCGACACCACTTCAGCCCACCATGGGGCTTTCTGGTCGCGACACCAGCCAGCCAACCCATGTCGCGACCTTAAATCGATGTAGCATCCTAAGGTCAACTCAGCCCCATCCCTGCCATGCGTAGCGACTTCAAGAACGGTATGTCGCTGACACTGGGGCCGCCTGGGGCCAGACTTTCAGCTCTTATGTCGCGCATTACAAGCATCGTGTCGCGACCGGGGCCCAAACTTCCCGCCGTGACTTTAACCACCCAACGAACAGAACCACGCGACACAAAAATCTCGATGTCGCGACCGGGATCTCAAGGAGAATCAGCCGCACACGCGTAGCGCCACAAGACGCGCTACCGGCCGCCCCTTCACGTAGGCCAAGCCATGTCGCGCCCGGTCGTGTGCTCCCTGGCTCGCACCTGCGCCATGCCTGTCATGACACAACACACCGTGTCTCGACTTAACCGAACATGCAGTAGCCCACCCGGCCTTCTCCCCGCACACTTTTTTTTCCGACCTCCAAGAGCCCCTCTTCGCTAATTTCTCGGCTCTATAGCCTTTACAAAACCTGCAATTTATATACTTCATAAATTAAAGAGTTGAATTACAACCATTTTTCTTGTGCAAAAACTGGAATAATCTTCTAGAACCACAAAACACAACCTGTTTTGTTTTTTTTTTTCAAAACTGGAACGACTGTCTAGAAAATTTTCCTTTTTTTTTTTTTCATTTATTTCTGGACTATTCTGCCCAAAATTCCTCGAACCGCTAAAGTTATATTTTCTCGCTCTAGTGTTCAACATTTTCCTATATGCTATTTTCCAAGCATACAATCACACAACACATACAATCACATAATCACGCAACAATCATCAGAATGCACTATGAATGCATGATCTAACCCATGCCCATCAAGTCCTAGGTAATCGTATACCTAACTTTCTCATACTAAGCTATAACTCTAGTATCCGACATCTAGCTCTAGGTATTTCTAAACCTAGGCTTTGATACCAAACTGTGACACCTCGACCCGGGGGTCCGTTGACCACCGTCAACCTGTGGAAACTTGTGTGTCTCATATCATGAGACCCATACATGAGTAAAATGGCCATTTCGGGCCCATACATCCATACTCACCAAAATATAATCAACTATATTACATCAGTTTCAAGAGTTAATTACACTCTTATACAAAAATGTATTGGTCAGAATGTTTCATACATGTTTTACAAAAATATATAATCAAAGCCACATGTCGGCTTTCTTCTCAAAAGCGGCCTCTAAAGTGAGCTGCCTCCCCGATTACCCGTGACTCGAAAGTGGGGATCCTGACGATGAGGTGAGCAATGCCCAGTAGTTGAATTTTCCTACAAGGATTACTCCCCACCTAAGTGCTCATGCACGAAACACACATTCAAGTGAATCTATGATTCTACCACTGTCTATATGCCCAATCCCAAGGCTCGAGTCCTCACCTACTCCCTCACGCCTGCCTAAACTAAGTGTGAGAAAACATTGTTTTCAAAACAAAAGGTTTTTTGTTCTTGAAAACATAATATCAATTTCCGATAAAATTTCATTGGACAACCCTCCGAGGTGAATTGCTGGATAACTCTCCAAAACAATCATGGGTCATCCTCCGAGATGAACTGTTGGACAACTCTTCGAAAAATCTTCCCATCAAATTCATTTGACAACCATGTTTTTCATGTCATGCACTCATACATATAGTTTTAGGTTACCCTAATGCATATGAAATGCAATATTCCATTTCACCATAAATCATGTTAATATATCAAGCATGCATATATTAACGAAATTCACACAAAGCATCCTGTTATTCATTCATAGCAATAACACCAAAAATTAGCTCACATGGGCTAATAAACAAACCGGAAGTCCATCTTGGGATTGCCCAAAGCATCACACAAACAACACAACATGTTATTCAAATATAACAATAACATATCAACACACAAGCAACTTATACAGTCCACGGTCAGTTTCGAGACTGTCCAAAACCACTCTAGGGATTTCGCCACTCAGTCCAAGTTTTTGGAATCGAATGAACGACTATTCCGACCCTCGAACATCCCTAACCATTAAAATGGCTCTTAGTTAAAGATTAACACAAGTAGGATAAAGACCCCTACCTTTCGGAGTTGTCGAAACTCCACAATACCGGTACCCACGCGTAGATGTTGCAGTGGAGACCAACTTTGCCTCTTGTCTCGCCGGGATTCGACGGACCGATCACCGGGAAATCTAGAGAGAAGTGAGAGCCTCTCTCTCTAGAGTTTCTCCTTTCTTTTCCTCTTTCCTTTTCTCTCTCTATTTTCCCTCTCTTTTCCCCCATCCAATCGTTGGGTCAAGTTGGGTTAAGAGAACTTGTCCCCTCATGCCACTTGTCCACTTCTAAGTGGTTCTTTGGATTACACCTTATCATTTTATCCATCCAACTTAGATTTTCACCCACTCACATGTTGCCACATGTCTCTCAAGGGTCCCACTTGAGCTCATGTTTGACTCATTCTGCACATGACACGTGACACCTCTTGAGCCACCCAAAATGCGCCAAGTGTCTCGCATTATTCTCGGTGCCTCAAAAAACGTGAAATTCCGACTATCTTGGAATTCGATGAAATTCGATGTGGTGGCTAGATTCCGTGAAACAATTCCAATGGTGAAGTCCGTTTCGTCATTCGAGATCTAGAAAATTCCGGATTTTGACCGAAATTACAATTTTACCATTTTTTAGAAAATTAGAATTTTCTCTGGTTTTACAGAAACGATGAGCGTTCTTTCACTTGAGCAAGACATAATATGTTAGCTTTACTTTATTTTAAGTTTTACTTTAATATAGCTTTATATATCATATTTAATCACATATATGGACCCACACAAAATTATTCTCAAACAGTATAAAGTTTGAAAACAAATTGCTTTCAATAAAAACTAAAAAAAAGGATGATAATCGGAATGCTACAAATTTTCGCAATAACTTTTTCTCTAATATTCTTGATCAAATTTATTGCATAATTAGGCTTAGTATTTTGGAACAAATGAGGATCAATCATCTAAACAACATAATCCCAAGCTAGTACTTTCACGAACAACAATCAATGATCTTTTTCCCTTGGTTTAGTTAAAAAAATATTGTACATTAATAATAAAATTTAAAATATAAAATATTTAATACAATGTAATGTGAAAATTGTGGTACTAGAGTTTACAGATATTTTTCTATTTAAAATTCATGTTAATATATCTTCTTTTTTTGAATGGATATTAATATATATCTTAATAATAATAAATTTACATTAGAACATTTGGATATATTTAAAACGTTAAAAAATATAAGGTCTATTTAGATTGTGAATCTTACTTGCTTATAATATTACTTACTATTCTTTCAAAAAAATATTATTAATATTTACTATCATGTTATATTCATGTATTTTTTATAATTATTCTCCACTTTCTCCCATTTGTTTACATAATATTAATAATAATATTTAATTTTATATATATTTTATATTTTTTCTTTACATAATAATAGTACTTCATATGGTTATATTAATAATAAATTCATATCGACATTCATGTGTATTTTATAACAAATATGTATTGCATGGCAGAATATTAATACTTGTAATATAAAGGAGGTTAAAATTTATTAGAAAGTTATTTTAAACGTAAAATATTTTCGTAATTTTGATGATAAATAAAATAATAATACTAGTCATAAAATCTAGGCTTTCATTTGTTTTTTTAGTGATTTAATCGTCGTCTTGGTATGGCGTGTGGTTGTGCTTCTGCCTCGCACCACGCTTTGTTTTTGTGGTCATGGTGCATTTGCTTTTGTTTCGCGAAGAACTCATTTAACAAAGATATCCGATTAGAGATGTTAAATCAAATCAATAGTCATCAATAGTCATCATATATTCTAGTCACACTAGCACACATATGTTGGCTCAACTATCAAATATGTAGACTTTAAGTTGATTTATTATGTTATTAACCTAGATGTTGCTTCATCCTTTATGATTTTTAACAATTTTGAATCAATTTTCTATTGATGTATTATAAACTTATTTTTCTCTTAAGAAAATAGTAAATTTAATGCTAAAAAATAGTCATATTAGTTTCAAATAAAAAAATAGTAATACTTTCACATTCACCTTGGAATGATTTTCCTGTGGATATCGAGAGATTAAGAAATATAATTTTAATTGTAAAATGATAACTTTAACATTTTTTTTACAAATTAAATACTTTACTATAATGTAGTAAATCGGTCTCGCCAAGACTCTAACCCCTCCTCCTATGCCTTGTTTGAAATTGTAAATGTCTATCACTACTTCACTAGACATTATGAACAATAAATAATTATTTATTTAAGAAGATACATAAATTTATATTCTTGATTTTTTAACAATAAAAATTCAATTGTATCTACAATTTTGTTTGGGATGAAACCCTAGTCGCCCATTCCCTCATTTTTCTCTCATCTTGTTCCATTATATTCCCTTTTCCTCAAGTAAGGAGGGGTAATTTTTTGGTCATTATTGACCTAAAATCACCACATGCATCTATTTCTTCATTTTAGAAACCAGAAAATTCAATTTTTCTAAAAAGGGTAAAACGGTACTTGAAGTTGAAAACCGTAAATTCTAGATCCTCTGATGACGAAACTGGACCGCACTGGCAAATTGCCTCACAAATTTAGTGACCTTAAAAGTTTCGTCGACTCGAGTCAAACGGAAATTTTACGATTTTTCGATAAACCATCACCGACTTTGCGACAGATTTTTACGAAAATCTCGGAAGTCAGGAAATGGCTTGGGCTAAGTTCATTCAAAATAAAGTGAACTGAAAAGAAATAAATTGTTTTTGGGTAGAAACAGATCCGAATGAAATAATATGAATCATGTATCCAAAATAATAATAATAATAATAAGAAAAGAATAATAAAATAAAATAAAAGGATAAAATCAAAAGAAGAAAAAAAACGGATAGGAGAGGGAGGAGGCGTGAGAGTCTGGGAGAGAAAATATTTTATTTTTTCTTTTCTTTGTTTTTTTTCAGATCTACAAAAATTGGACCGTAGGTTTTCGTCGGGGCTGAAGGCAAAGTTGATCTACGCAATGAGAGCTACACGTGGGCATCAAAATCTTGAAGTTTCGTTAAACTTCACGAGGTAGGGAATTTTCCTACTTGTGTTATTTCTAGCTTAAAGGCTATTTAATGGTTTGGAATTGGCTTAGAGGCCGTGAAAGGCCGTTAATTTCAGTTCTCAAATTTTTGGACTGAGTATAGGAATTTTTAGAAATTTTCGGGATTGTTTTCGACAAATTCGGCTTAATTTCTCGGACTGCTTTCAGCTCGCTGAATTTTCGAGACTGTTTTTGGACAGTTATGACAAAATTTTCGGGACTATTTTCGGGCAGTCCCGGACTGTGTTGAGGTTTGGTTTTGATCCCAGGACTGATGTCTTCGGGTTTTGTGGTGTGTTTTGGTATCACAATATTCGGTGATGAACCGTGAAGGGACCAAGAGGTGCCCTGTTTTATATGGGTCCAAGATTTGAGCCATTTTGTGTGTTATTGTTGGAAAGTGACTAGTATAATTGAGTGGTTCGTGTGTCATTGTGTGACAAATAAATGACACATAGTTGTACATGATTGAGGCCATTACATGGCTCGTTGGAGGCTAGTCGTGGACAAATTGTGTCATCACTAGGCCTAGGATTTACGGTGTCATTACCCGGTGGTAGTGACTCTCGCGATGTCCATGACAATTAGTATGTTTGATTTGGAATTTGTATGAACCTTAATATGAATGTCCAAATGATGCATGGATAAATATGCATGAGTATGTATGCACATATAGTTCTCATTATATATGTAGCATGGTATGAATAGGCAATGGCATAATTGCATTATACATGCACGAAAAACATCGCATAACATGGGTGTGAGTGCATAGTTGAGATCGACACTGTGTTAGGTGTTCAATGGTGTGTCGTGAGTACACGGTTGTGGATCAACACCGCGTATGGCAGGTGCTGATTAGCGGGCTTGATTAATAAGACAACGCCCAAATGAGTCGCACTCTGCTAAGAAAATGGAAGTGGCTCATTGCATTTCATATGCACTAAAGGCACCCTGGTAACACAGGAGGAGTGCATGAGGTGGTTTCTCGAGAGAATTGTTCGGAGGGTTGACTAACAATATTATTTATCTGAACAGGTCCACTAACATCGGAGGGTTGTCCATATAATATCAATCGCCTGAGTCCGCCCAATTGATATACATCGGAGGGTCAGTCTTACAAAAATAGATTATTGGAGTGTGTCCACTATTTATATCGGAGGGTTGCCCATGGTTAAAAACAAATACCTTTGTTTGGAAATGGTTTTCATTCATGGCAGAATGCATGTTTGAGGGAGTCAGTGAGAACTCGAGGCGTATGGATGTAAGAGACCCGCGATATCATGGTTCTGTATGGGTATAAGAGACCTGTGGTATCACCCGAAAAGTTATGTTGCCTAAAGAAGACACACAGTCATGTTTATCAAGCATGACTTCGGCCGTGTGGATAGGAGTCGTGGATTGACTTAAGGATTTGTTGCCCAATTGACACTTTATGTATTGGGTAATGGAGCCAAGTTAGGGGCTCGAGCATTTAGGTCATTGGTAATACTAGTGACAGCTTGTCACGCTTAAGGTGCCATGTAAGACGAGTTAATGAGTGACTTGATATATTCACTTCAATGACATATTGAGTGATGGAGCTCTACGAGAGCCTCTGCGACATGGGGCATGGTGAGTCGAGTCCTGATCCGGCATGTAGACATTCGTAGACATGTGTATGTTGCACTTGGATGTGTTTGATTATGCGACCATTTCATGTGCACTTAGGGGGCAGTGAGAGTCTCAGAGATTATCACTACTGGCTTTCGCACCGCCGTGGGACCCCCTTCGTGTACAAAATGTGTGCGCACTACCGACCCGCATTCAGACCGCATATGAAGAAAGTTTTAATTTATGGCTTTTGATTTTGTATAATATGTATTAGAATGTAATTTTAATATATGTTCAGATAAAGAGTAATTTATTAATTCTTGAACTATTGTAGATAGTTGATGTATTTGGGATATATTTTGTGAGTATTGATGCAGCCCAAGGCCATTATATTACGCCCCGCACGTAGTACTTGTGCTAGCCATTGTGAACTCGTCAGGGGACAGTTTTGTATTTGGGCAGAGCTCCCTGCATAAAGGAGACTCGCCCACTTTCGTGAATGCCCGTAGGTTACCCGACATCCACGGTATCTGCTGGTCGACGGTTGTCAACGGACACCCTGCCTAGGCGCCACATTTTTTGCTTAATAAAGTGGTTTATTCCACAAAAATTTAGGTTTTATCTTATTTTTTTTTGTTGTCACCGTTTTATTGAGGTGTTTGGTTTTCATCGGCTTGTTACGACGTGGTGCTTTTCTATCATTGCCTTATCATAGCACTATTTGGGGTGGATGACTCGCATAAGTAGACGGATTCGATCAATCGAATATATCATATTATAATCATCAGTATGTTGAAGAACTGGAGTCGTAGATATTCTAATCAATATATTATCAAATTTTTAGACTTTATGCCGATTCATTATACTATTAGCCTGGATATTGTTTCATCATTTATGTCTTTTTAGCAATTTTTATCTTGAATCTATCGATATATTGTAAGTTTGAATCAATAAAATTATTTTTTCTTTAAAAAACAGCAAAAAATAATTTTGATAAATAATAATAATAATAATAATAATAATTTTTTGTTTTTTTCCTTCAAAAATAATAATAATTTCATATTTATATATCAACAATAAGTAGGATGATTTGATTAGAAGAATTTTTGAAAATCTAATTTTGGAAATTTATCTATTCATCAATTTCGACCTTTTTTTTTTCATAAAAATACCCTTCCTTATTTTCTTGTAAAAAAATCTAGTTTTTTAAGAGAAACATGGAAATGCTCAAATGCATGATATGGAAAATGATATTTTTATCTAAAATGATTTATTATTCAAGGAAAAAATGGGAAATGTTAAATTTACATTTTTTTTATTATTGAGCTTTTTAATCAAATATTTATAACAAGTAAGATTTTTTTTTTCTTAAGGAAAAAATATAAATAAATAAAATATTTAAAAACACACGCATCACCACTAATTCGTACCAACATTTGGAAGGAAAAAATATATGGCAAAATGCATATACTTGGAAAAAAATCCCAAGGACACTTAGTTGGTGTAATATGTTGGGGTGAAATTATCCAATGATTACTTGTGACGCCCCAAAACCCGAGGGTCATTTTTGTACTTCTTTTTTTTTTAACAAAGGCATTGTAGCGCCTGTCGCAGTACGCGGCGCCGCTGCCGAAACGCACGATCGCATGCACTAGCGTCATCGCCGCGCCGCTTAAGCGCTACGCCATGCGAAAGCACCCAACCGTCTCGCCGCGGACCCAAAATCCCAGGTCGCAACAGCCTAACAACCACCTTGCCGCCAACCTTGTCACGACTGAGAAAATCCTGTCGCGATAGGCTTTTTCTTCACCCATTGGAACACCTCTGTCTCGACATGAAAATCATGTTTGCGGGACTCCAAAACTACCATCTCGCCGCTAACTCGTCGCACAGAAGCTTCGCCGCGACAGAAGCCTTGAGACTAATCGCTGATGTAGAATTCTGCCGCGACAGAGCTCCTCTGTCGCACTAGCTCAATGCCAAAAGGGACCCTGTCGCGACCCTAGCCACTTAGTCCTCGGTCCTCACCGCCGCGAACACGACATTCCCGGCCGCAGACCTCACGCTTCACTTGTAAGACCCGGAAAATTCCAATTCTTCGAAAATGACAAAATCGTAAATTTCTACCAAAATCCAAAATTTTCCAGATCTTGGATGAAAAACGGATTTCACCGTTGGAATCGTCTCTGAAATCTAAATTTACCACATCAATTTCGTAATTCGAGACATTGAATTTGCACGCTGGCGGCATCAGCAACGCGTGTCATCAACCATGTGATGTGACAAAAGTCACCTATAACATGTACTCATGTGACACATGTTGCATGAGTAGAGAGAGGATGGAAACGGACGGCTGAGATTATGCCATGTGTCAAAATCCAAGAGAATGGACATGGATGGCATTTTGGAATTCTTAATGATAATAAGACAAAAACCTAAATAGTGTCATCTCCTTCTTCTTCAAAAGACCAAAACGTGAGGGAGAGGAGGAAAGGGAGATGCAGTGAGCTTAGGTTGGGGTTTTTAGTGAGAGAGTGTGCACCTTCTCTCTAAGATCTCGGGCGATCGGACCGTCGGATTTATTCGGGCTAAGAAGCAAAGCGGTTCTACGTAGCCAAGGCTTCAAGTGGGTACCCATTTTAAGGAGTTTCGACAAACTCCGTGAGGTAGGGGTTTTATCCTACTTGAGTTACACTTTGTTTAAGTGTTTTGTTGATGATTGAGTTGATTTGAGGCCGTGAGGGGTCATTTTTGATCATCCCAAATCTCGACCAAATTGTTGGAAATTATAGGAGTTCGTTGAATGTAAATAAAGGACAAAGGCACCCGACCGTTTGGGCATTCGGGGTGTTGATTTATGCATTAAATCATGTTTTGATGTAAGGAGGACGGAATGGCCATGGATTTCGGGTTCACAAAGTGGAACCGATACAGGATTGGTCGTGAATGGGGTGAACTCCGAGGGTTTCACTGCTCACGTGAATAGTATCTGCAAAATATTTTGTGAGAAAATGTGTTTGGTCGAGTAATTCAAATCGAATTGCTCGTGTTTGTTAATTAGCCCATGTGAGCTAATTTTTGGTGTAATGGATTGATAATTTATATAACATGTTGTTGTGATTTAAATTATGTAAATATATGCATGATGATATATTTGCATGTGTTATATGAATTGTGTTGAAATGGCATGATGCATTCTCATATGCAACGGGTAACCTAGAAATTAGGTGTGAGTGCATGACATGAAAGAAAAGAAAGACTGATTATTTTCTCATACATGGCTTAGGCAAGTGTGAGGGAGTCGGTGAGGACTCGGGACATGGGTTGGTCATTTAGACATTCAAGTAGGATCACGCATTTACTTGAGTGTGTGTTTAAAATGGATCATTGCATATGCACTTAGGTGGAGAGTAACCCATTTAGGGTAATTCCACTACTAGGCGATAGCTCACCCATTTAGAGGCCGATTTTGAAGAAAGCCGGGTTGTGACTTTAGTGATTTTGGTTTAACATGTATTAAAATTGTAAACTTTTAATATATGTTTGGTAAGAGTATTGTAAGAACTCTTTAACCATTGGAAATATAGTTGGGTGTATTGTGATGAGTATTGGTGTATGGGCCCAAGAGGCCATTTTTACTCAGGTATGGGTCTCGCGATACGAGACGTATAGATTTTTCAAGCCGACGGTTGTCAACTGACCCCTGTTTCGGGGCGTCACAGCCTTATATCGTAGCCTCTTAGGCTTATAAATACCTAGAGCTTAGTGTTGATAAGTTAGGTATACGATTACCTAGGGCTTGAGGGATTTGGGTCAAGGCAAGAGTTATTAAGGTGTAAGAACATCACCACTTGGTTTGGCACGATGTTAGGGTTAGGTATGTGATTACCTAGGAAGTCACGGGACAAGATTAGAACACTGCATGCATGGTGTTTTATGTGTGACTGATGTATATAACATGAATGATGTGTGATCATGTGATTAATTGATGAATTGTTGTGTGAATGATGTTTATAACATGGAGTGTTATGTGTTGAGTGATTGTGTGCTTAGTGATTAGCACATAAATGTGTTGGAGAAATTTTTGGAGTTTTACAGTGTGTAAAACTGGAAGAAGAAAATAAAAGAAATAAATTTTAATAAATTTATTTGGATTATAGGATGATGAAATAAAATTTTAATAAATTTTAAGGTTGAACACTAGGGTTAGTGTGAGAACAGGAGGTTGAGAAATGTTTGGACAAACTGGTCAAGAATTAAATGAAAAAAAAATTTTTTTTGAGAAGAGGAAATTTTTTTCGGTTTTATAGTGTGTAAAACTGAAGAAAAGTGAATAAAATAAATTTTTATAAATTTATTGAGGTACTGGAGAATGAGGAAAAAAAATATGGATAAGTATTTTTTTTTTTTTTTTTTTTTGGTGTTCTAATAGCAAAAAAGAGAAAAAAATAAAATAGGTATATGTATTATGGTTATTTTCCAAGATCGGAAAGTAATGAAAATGAAAAAATGGTGCAGAATCGCTTTCACGCTCAATAAAATTGTCTCAGACATAGTTTTCAGGTAGCAATTGTATTGCAATAGGCGGCAGTGGCTAGGGAATTGTATTGCAACACTAAGTTGCTGAGGTTGAAGTGTATTGCAACAAGGGGTTGTTGGTGAGGTGTATTGCAATAGGGGTTGGCTTGGCTGGGGAGGCAGGCTGTGTCACGATACAAACTTTGTATCGTGACTGCGGCTGCTTGAGTGGCTGGAAAGTGTGTCACAATACACCTAGTGTATTGTGACAGAGATGAATGTTGGCTGGGGAAAAATTGTGTCGTGATACAAGTCATTGTATCGGACAATAAAAATTTGGAATGGTCAGGGGTTTTGTATCGCAATACACCAAGTGTATTGTGACCAGGAGCAGAGGCATGGAAAATCAGACGCGAGGCGTGCTCGCCGACACGGCTTAGCTGCAGTTCGCTACGCCGCGACATCGGCCACGTACACGGCCGGCCGGGTATCACACTACCCAACTGGCTTATGACTAAGACTCATGTTGACGACATACCACGCCGCCCATACCCGCCAGCGCGCAGTCAATGTGGGTGCACACCGTGCACTTAACCGGGCTTTTGACTCGCATCGTTTAAGTCACTATTTGACACTGTCTCATGAACAATGTTCAAGATTTTTTCTAAAATAAATAAAAATCAAATCAAATAAAATTAGACAAAAATTTTAAAATTAAAATTTTCAAAAACAGAAATTTTTGGATGTTGATTATGATCCGATATATGAATTAGTTGTCTCTGCATTACGAGAATGCAAGACTTAGTATATGAACCGTTTTTTTGTGTATGAATAGTGTCTCTGGGTCGCGTTTATTCCTTAGGGAGATACTGCAGATCGACCTTACTACCATTCGAATCGGTGTATGGTTGTCGAGGGCGAGGACGTAGAGGGCGTCCACAGGTAATCGTCGTGCACCACCAAGGTTTCTGACCGCAGGCTTTGCCGAGGTGGTGGTATCATGTGTTGCCGCTATTGCACAAAGCAGTGCGTAGGTGGTCAGGGAGGTCCGAGTAACCTCCAGAGGTTTAAGGCACATCATCGTCCGACATTTTACAGGGGGAGGAGATCCGATGGTGGCAAACCATTGGTTCATGCATATCGAGAAGGAGTTAGAGGCTATGGAGATTACCTCTGACACTACTAGGATTAGGCTAGCTGCGTTCCAGCTAGAGGGTGAGGCCCAAGTATATGGTGGAAATGGGCAAGGACCTCAGACATGAGGCAAATGACATAGCGCAGTTCCGTGAGCCGCTCATGGGTAAGTATTTCTCCGGATACCGCGAGGCATGCGGCTCGGGAGTTCCTGAGCTTGCCAGGACGAGACTGGTGGATGGATTATGTGGCTAGATTCACTGAAGCAGCCCATTTTGTCGATGATTACGTGGCTACGCATACGGCCAAAGTCGTGAGATTCGAGAATGGGCTGAAGTTGTCCATTCGGGGTAGGATTGTAGGACTTCGCTTACAGGACATGGACTCCATGGTTGGGACGGCCCCGACCACAAGAGATCGAGATGCTTGGAACACTGGGATGCGCGTTGGTAAACAGAAGAGGGAGGATCACCTTCTAGTTCGGGAAGAGGTAAGACTTCTCGTCAGACGAGTTTCGTGACCAAGGCCGTAATTGGGCATTTAGTCAGCAGGCGCACGATATGTTATTTCTGGGCCGACAATTTGGGCATATGAGACAAGATCATTTCAGTGATGTGGGTCTCATGGCACTTGGTGCCGAGCATACGCAATCAATGGATATGTAGGTACGCTTCTACTCTTGCACCTCACTGACTAAGGAGTAGCTGTTAAATAGATGCATCATATTCATTCATTGTTGCACCTTGTGTGATGGATTTGGGCTTAGAGGTCGAGGCCTTGTGAGAAGCCGCATGTGGATGTTCTTCCTAGGATGTCAGGTGGAGAGTCGACCGACAGGCCTGATTGTGAGTTAGAGATCTCCTCGAGATTCTCGCTTCATGGTGGACCCCGGGATTGGGGTGCCGCCAAAGATGGCATCATTGCGCTCATGTGCACGGTGAACATCGCGCGATTCAGTGCAGCATCCAGATAGTCATTCACCACTTCAAAGTGAGTAATGGGTTTGTCTTTGGGACTACGTCTAATGAAGACTCATAGTTCGAATAAGGAAATGAAGAGTAATTAAAGTGTGTTGGGCAAAGCAAGAAGGGGGTCGTTAATCCCCTAAGGTGAGAAGCCTGGAGTAAGGGTGAAGGAGACCTGTGGTAGTATCCGAAAGGTTCTGTGTGGGTGTAAGAGACCCAGGGAGATATCCCAAATTTCTGTGTGGGTGTAAGAGACCCGGGGAGATATCCGAATTTCTGTGTGGGTGTAAGAGACCCGGGGAGGTATCCCGACTCAGGTGGGTGTGGCAGACCCCGGGGAGAGATCCCAAATTTCTCAGATGGGTGTAAGAGACCCGAGAGATCCCAAATTTGTGTGGGCGAGAGAGACCCGTGGAGTTATCCGAATTTCGCGGTGGTTGTAAGAGACCCGTGATATCTGAAATTTCAGATGGAAGTAAGAGGCTCACAGCAGGCCGAAAATTTCGCCTAACAGAAAACACACCTGGCCATGTTATCACGAAGACTAGGAGCTGAAAGATAGGAGTCGGGAGGACTCGAGACAAAACACACGGTCATGGTTATCACGTAGACTTATAGTTGAGTGATAAGAGTCGGGAGTGACTCGAGATTTGGATACCCCATTGGAAATTGAATTGGGTGTTGGTGAGTATTTAAGGGCTTTGGTGATATGGATGTCATTCATGACATGGATTAGGGTGACGATCCATTGATTGTCAGTGATTGTGACTTTGGGAAGGCTAGCTACACACCAAGCAGGGGCTGTGTAGGGTTACATGTTGTGTGGATTATATACTGGTGTGTTAGAGGACATGTGCCGCAAGCATGCGCCCCGATCACAGGGTAGTCAGCAGCACTCGCTCTCTTAGGTGGAATTCGCCTACAACAATAGTTATCGCGAGTATACAAATGGTATCATATGAGGCATTGTATGGGGAGGCCATGTAGATCACCGTTATGCTTGGACCAAGGTGGAGAGCTCCATCACGGTCCTCATCTCGATTAGAGACACCGAGATATGCAGCTTGATATTAACGTTTTCTCACGCCAGAGCCGGCGTAAGAGCTTTCTTTTCGTTAACATGCAGATGTATGACATCGAATTCTTAGAGTTCGAGGTCGAGATCACGCCTTCTTGAAAGTGATACCTAAGAGAGGAGTGGCTGCTTGTGTTTAGGAAGTTATCGCGAGATTCATCGGGCCTTTTGAGATATTTCTGAGAGGGTATACCAGAGCGCACGGCTGGCTTTACCACCCAGCATGTCAAGTGTCCACGAGTACGCTCCATGTTCGATGTACAAATTCGTGATCCAAATCTACGGGTGGATTGGGAGAGATTGAGGTTGACACTAATGGAACCTTCGAGGAGGGACCAGTGTGCATTTTGGATAGTCGTGATCAGGTTTTGCGACGCAAGAGCGTGAGGCTAGTGAGGGTGTTATGGCAACACCGTGGAGTAGAGGAGTCAACGTGGGAGCGAGAGGACAGGATGCGCCACCCATCCCTCTGTTCGGGACGAAGGCATGATTTAGTCGTTTAATATTTAAATGACGAGTTTCCATGCATGGTATAGTGCACGTTGCATATGCATGTGAGTGATTGTGATTGTCCAGAATTTCAGGACGAAATTCATTTTAAGGAGGGGAGAATGTAAGATCTGAGAAAATTCCAATTTTCTGAAAAATGGCAAAATCGTATTTTCGGTAAAAATCCAAAAAATTTTTCAGATCTCGCATGATCTAAAACATTTTACCATTGAATCGCTCACAAATCTAGCTACCACGTCGAATTTCGTCGAAGTCCGAGACAGACGGAATTTGCACGTTTTTTGAGGCATCGAAGTAACAAAGCCAGAAACGACATGTGATGTGACAAAAGTAACCTATAATATGTACTCATGTGACATGTTGCAAGAGTAGAGAGGATGGAAACTGACGCCGATTGTGCCACGCGGAAGGATCCGACCCTGACATCCTCATGAACCCGAGGGGACCTCCCAAGACTCCTATGGATATAGAAACTTTTCCCTTAAAACCATCAATTAAAAACTGTGGAGCTTAACTTTACCATTCTTAACATATCTTTAGAAAATAAGGTAGAAGCTTAAGTGCTAAATTTTTTTTTTTTTTTTTTTTCATAAACACTTAGATTTTTTTAAAATCTACGCAGTTTTATTTTTTCTGGACTTTCCCAAATTCCATAAAACCATGAAAGCATTTAAAAACACTTCTAAACTTCAAATTTTCACTTCCATATTAGGACTCCTCGTCCACAACCCAATCAAACACAATAGACATACATATACATTTATTTACCAAATCAAACATTCCAAACTTCTTCACCTATGCATTTTTTTATCAAAAGATCGGGCTGAGGTGGACTTAAGCCGACCGCCACGCACTCATTCAATCGAGATCAAAGCCCACGTAGTTCCTTTCCAAATATATATATATATATATATATATATATATATACATGACAAAATCTTCAACATATACAATATGCAAAATGTTTATACACGTACCATGTGACGCTTGCCTCTCGATGGCTCGACTCCATCACAAGCAGGGGATATCACCTACAAGACTGCCTCGGTCCTCGAAAAATGTTTTGAAACATATGGAAAAGAATGAGCTAAAGGAGCCTGAGTGTACATTTTCATTATTAATAACATTTTCAAGATATATCAAAGTAAATATACCATACAATTAAAAACCATTTATGCTTTAACCTTTCTTTCTAAACTTCCTTTTTCCTTCTTCTTTCTTTCTTTCTTCTAATGGAACCTGTGGATAAACATTAATCGAACAGTTTCCGGCACGACAGCTGGGAGGGACAAATACATTCCACTATAACCAATACGGCATGGAGAAACTCTCTGTACAGGGTTGGTTCCTGGTCATAGCACCTTATCACGCAAGGATATTACTCAACACCTATTTCCCTCCCTCGCTTAGGGGTACCCATAACTTTTACCCTAAATCCTTACACGCTTAAGGTAATTTTTGGCCGATATCACAGACACAGTCATATGGGGTTAGGGTAATCCATCAAGAAAACATTTATCAAAATGTTACTATAAATCCATTTAAACTTGACTTGATTATTAAACATATATAGAATGAAAATATAAGAGGTGCATTCTTACTAATAATTTTTTTAAAATCTTCCATAATGCTTTAATAATAGTACACATATAATATATATAACATTGTATTGTTCTTCATTTTAATATTGGTGTCTTCACTTTAAACCATCTAAAACTAGTTTACATCCACCTGTCAACACCATCTCATGCTTCTCGCCACCCCTCGTTTTCCGCCCATAGTCATTTTCACCTTTTTCAAGAAAACCACAACTACATTACTCATAACTTCCATTTTAATCCACCATATACATTCATTTTAGTTTAAATGAATTAAATTAATTCCTTGAGCACTAAAAGCCCCTAACAAAAAAAACCACTCATTTTGCTCCAACCTTTTCCAACAATACCTGATATTTTATTAATCTGCAATTTTATTCAAAGGTCTTCTAAAAATTATGAAACTCTCCAGATCAGTCCTTTATATATCTTGAATGGCATCTCTTTTAAATTTTCAATTTAAAATTTTCTTTCTAAGGTCTCTAACCACATAAACAATGTTACAACATGTTTTGATGCCAAATTGTTTAGTTCACTGAATCACCCATCAGTTATCCTGATTTATGGGTCTTAACCCATAAATTTGAAATGTTTCTTTCACTAATTTGAAGCTATGGTTCTAAGGTTTCTTTTCCAATTAGAATCACCCAATTTTAATCACCAAAACTCAAGTTATTGTATTTTATATCTAGATTACCTAAATTACTAGAACAGAATCTGCATGCATAGCTCACCAGTATTTATGGGCACTCTAGGGTTGAAATTTTCTTGCACTTCCTTCAGATAACTTATTCCCCTAGAATTCTAGTTTATCCAGAATTTTGAATGACTCAATTTGGATGAGTGAAACTCCACTTATGGCCAAAACACTACAACCATACCCAAAACAGAGCAAAATCAGTGAGCTTCACACGATTTCACCTTTCAGTCCGTATTTTAGAGTCTTTAGAGCACAATTTATTTTGTCCCTTCAGCAAGAGCAAATTCATCTTTATGGTTCTTTACCAATTGAATCAATTCATTTGGATGATTATAACTTAATCTATAGCCAAAACAGTTAGTGGTTTTACATAGAAATTTTGACAGCATCCCTTTACTTTACAACATGATCTTAATGCCCTCAATTCAACTTTTCTTTATAACCAATTCCAATGCATTTCTAGAGTTACATCTCACCCTAAAACACATTTTGGAAATTACTAAACTACCTCTTGACCCTCTCATCTGCTTACGAATTTTTGCACAAACCATATTCCATTTTGTTCTTCCATTTTCACTTCTAATCACTCCCATTTAATGCCTTATACCTCAATTCTCACTTAATCCCTAACCACTTCAACATATCATAAAATTCAACATCAACCCTAATCATTCAATCACTTGATTTTTTCAAACCCTAACTCTAATCCATTTCTTTCTCAATTTATATCAAAATCACTGCTTTATCTAACCTTAAATAACACACTTACCATCCATACAAGAAAAACAAAGCATTTGGTATGGAAAAACATCAAAATCCAACTTTCCCACCATTAGAAACTTACTTGTTCTTGGCCTTGCCCTCTCTGATTCCACTTGTAGATCACATGAAGAGCTTGAAGAAGGAGAAAAATAATCACACCTCACCTTGCTCCCCTTAGCCACGGTTTTCTTCTACCCTTTCTTTCCTTTCTTTCTTTTTGCTTCTCTCTTTTTCTCCTCATGGTTATGGATTTGAGGCCTCTTGAGCAAACTTTCATCTTCTTGAATTTATTTTTGACTCACACAATTTTGCCAAATTGCACTTTGAGCCTCAAAGAATTATTGGTTGGTGACAAGTGACTTACACATGTCACCTGTCATTGGTCGATTCTAATGAATCAAATCCATTTACCTATTATTTTAATCATAACTCAGCTTATTAAGAAGGTTTTGATTGGTTTCACAAGAAAATATCTCCTTATAGCGCATTTTATCTCGCCACCTTATACTCGCTTTTATACCGATTAAATGTCAAAAAATATTCTATGGTCATCTAAACTTCAAATTGACCATGAACATTCTAATTAAATCCTTCTCACATCGATTCCGTGCTCGAAATCAACAAACTACTTAATATCATTAAAATCTAAATCTTGACAATAGCGATATTATCCCAATTATCGAATCGCTCGACAACTGACCAAACTGACTGCTTCACCGCTTCGCTCGTTAGACTCTGGTGATTATTTCCTACATTGTGATTTTCGCCCACTTCGTACTCTCAGCGCAGCTCCGACTTCACCAAAATCATTATTCACTTAAATCTCCACTTCTTCTAAATATCAGTTCAAAGTCATAGGAACTCGGGAATTTCTAAAATTCCTCCGCAAACCCCTCCATCCCGATATAATAAGAAAATCACTATTCCTGTGGTATCTTGAAAATTTTCGAAAATTTCACTTATGCCCAAATGACGTCCTGAGTGGCTCAAATTTAATCATCTTGTTTCATCATTCTGATCTCCAATCGCCTTAAAAAACTACTATTATAACATTCAATCAAAGGGGGTTTACAATCACCCCTCCTTATAAAAAATTTTCCTCGAAATTAAAAACATTCGTGACCCGCATTAAAGAGAGATGGGAATAATGCCTCTTCTTCATCCCGCTTCCACGCCCTGTAGCTTCCTCTACCGTATGACTCCTCCACAATACTTTCACCACTGAATAGTTCCTCATATGCTAACTTGCTCTGATCACGAGGATCTCGCACGGTTCCTCTTTCGTATGTCAAATTCTCCGTATTTCCACCGTTGCTCACAATACATGTGAAGGTTGGTCCGTATATATCATTTCATGAGCATAGAAACATGGAAAACATCGTGTGAATGCCATCGAGGTCACGGCAACTCCAATCTATATGCCACCTCCCCCAATCCTCTCAACAATTCTGTATGGTCCAATATACCGTGGACTCAGCTTTCCACGTTTCCCAAATCTTAGTACGCCCTTCCATGGGGAAATCCTCAAAAATACCATATCCCCTACCTCAAACTCTAGGTCCCTACGGCGATTGTCCGCATAACTTTTCTGTTTGGTTTTGTGCAATTTTCAGTCTATCCCTTATAACCTTGATCTTATCACAAGTCACTTGGACAATTTCCGGACCTACTAATTTCCTTTCGCCTACTCCGTCCCAAATTGCACGGAGTTCGACATTTCCGTCCATAAAGAGCCTCATAAGGAGCCATACCAATACTGGCCTAATAACTGTTATTGTATGTGAACTCCATCAGGGGTAGATAGGTGTCCCAACTCTCTCTAAACTCCATAACACATGCCCTAAGCATATCCTCTTCTAAAGTCAGATAGTCCTCCTCGATCGTCACCCGCCCGTGGATGAAAAGTCAAAATCGTTGCGCTTTAGTGCCAAGGGCATTCTGTAATCGGGCTAAACCGAGGTAAACCCCGATCTCTATCTGAAACAATGGAAACCGGCGTACCATAGTCCGACAATCTCTAACGTATAATCAATAACTTATCCAATGAATCACTATTCTCGATATTAGAACGGGCTACTTAGTCACCGTCTACAATCACCCATATCGTATCATGGCCACTCCGGCAATGTGGAAGTCATACCATAAAATCCATAGTGATATTCTCCCATTTCACCGAGGATCGGAGGCCTCTGGCCAATCTCGTAAGAAGCTTCTAATGTCTCTACACCCGCCGACATACGAGACATCCGGAGACGAACTGCACATCCCTTCATACCCTTCCACCAATATGCCCTTAGTGGTATGATACATCTTTTGTGCTTCCCGATGCATAGCATGTTATGAGGAATGGGCTTCCTTCATACCCTCCTCACATCACCTACATCCGGCACACACAAACTCCCGTCCCACGACCACCTAGCACTCATCCTCTCAATGACAATCTCTCGTTGCTCCAAACTCTACTTCACCTCTTAACTTCACTATCTCAGGAACTCGAATCAAGCCTCTTAATCCTCGTCTATCACAAAGACGACATGAAATGTGGCCAATCTGCGTTCTCAATCGTCATTCCAGCCTCACACCCAAGGACCTCTACCCCGCGGAGTCGGTGAAGACGCAAGACCCTCGCGCGATAGTGGAACTCCACAGTCTCCTACTAAGAGCATCTCTACCACGCTCGCTTCCAGATGATATTCAATGGTACATTCATAATCCTCGACGCTCAATCCATCTCCTCTGTCTCATGTTCCGGCTCCTTCAGAACAACACCGCGCTTCCAGAACTGTAAAATCCCATGTGGCACTCCATATAAGTAATGCCTCCATATCTAAGTAGGCAATACTACGGCCATAGCTCAAGGTCGGTGTAGGATAATTTGCTCATGCTTCTTCACTGCCTAGAAGCATATGCAATCACCTTGTCATCTCCGTGACAATACATAACTCCACCTCGCCTAGAGGCATCACAATACACTGCAGCTTCATCCCGCCCCGATGGAAGTGGCATCAGATCAGGTCAATCTCCTTTAGTTCATCGAAACCCGCCGACAAGCCTCCACCATAAAACTGCTCCTCTTTTCCTTGTCAATCTAGTCAAAGGTGCGACTATCTTCAAAAATCAATCCAACTTACAGGTGGTAATACACCGCCAAACCTAAAAAACTCCTTATCTCTCGTAACACTGCAGAGGTTTCCAATCTCAATATAGCTTCACCTTCCGTGGATCCACCGAGACCCTCCGCAAACTATAGGTCCCAAAAGCTGCGACACCGTCGCAGCCAAACCGACACCTCATCGAGTTTGGCATATAACCGATGTTCCCGTAATGTTTGCAAAACTATCCTCAAGTGCTTTGCATGTTCTTCTCCATTGCCCGAATAGATCAATATATCGTCAATAAACACGATAACAAACTGATCTAAGGCCTAAAAACTCGCTCATGAGATCCATAAAGCTACTGGGCATTTGTAAGTCCAAATGGCATGACTAGAAACTCAAAATGCCCGTAATCGTGTTCGACGCTGCCTTGGAAACATCCTCATCATGAACTCTCAACCGATGATACCGACCTCAAATCAATCTTCGATAAATACCTTAGCTCCTGTGAATCGATCAAAGAGATCATCAATCCGAAGCAAGATACCGATTACGTATTGTTACCTTATTCAACTCTTTCAGAATCAATACATAACACATGCTTCGTCCTTTTCTTCACAAATAAAACTGCCCTCAAGGAGACGTGTCTAGCCCGACGAACCCCTCGTTGACCATTTCTTCCATCCGCACCTTAAGTTCTTTCAATTTCCAGGCCATCCCAGGGCGCCCGAAATTGGTTCTATCCTGTGAGCTAACTCGATCTCAAAATCAATCTCTCTCACACCGGGGGGGTAATCCCGAAGATCATCCGGAAATTATCTCGGAAATTTTGACTACCTAATGTCTTCCAGCCTCACATCATCCTCTCTCTCACCTCAACTACAGGCTAGATACCCCGCATACGACTGAGCATCTTCTCGCCCATCATTACGCATACATCATACTCGAGGACAACATTCTCACCCCACAAAAAGTAATCTATGGTTCCTAGCCTACGTAATCCTAACTTCTTTCCCGGCTAATCCATGGTGGCGTTGATGTCGAGACAACCAAATCGGGCCCCTAATATCACATCGAAGTCCCGGATGTCCAACAATACCAAATCGGGCCCTAAACTCACGGGGCTCCTCAATAATCACTCTACAACCCATGTATACTCTATCTCGCTATAAGTGAATCTCCCGTAGGGAAGTGGAGACTACCATACTTCAATTTATGGGTCAGATTCTATGTTCACTCAGACAATAAATTTCGCAGAAATAAACGGTTTTCAGAAAATCTCTGATCTATCAAGACATAAGCATCACTATCAAAAACTTGGATAGCACTCGCCATGACCTCGTGCAGATCCGCCTCCCGGTGACCGTGAACACCCTAGCCCGTGTCCGAGGTCGCTTTATCGTCCTCCGACGTCTAACTCTACCTACCGTCCCCTGTGTCTAGTAAACGTAGGCGGCCTTTCGCCTGAGCCCTCTCTCGACTCAATTTCGACCTTTACCAGCACCGAACCGCTCTGCCTCGTTCGCTCACTCCCGATCCACCGCGTAAACTATCTGGCGGGCACTCTTTCGCTAAGTGTCCGGGCCGGGCCCGCACTTAGCCCAAACCGTCCGTGCCAAACTGCAGACTCTCACCATAATGATTCTTCCCCACACCGAGCACACTTCGCTTCGGGACCTCGAGCTACCTCGTCTGGCTCACCAACCCCCGGGCTAGACCAGGCCTCGACCGGGCCTGGCCGCCACCGGCCCAATCGTGTCTTTCCTCCCCTCTTGAACCGCGATCGAACCTCCGCGGAACTCCACGCCTACCCACCGCTGCCTCTCGACGGGCGTACTCGGGATTTCAACCATGCTCCTTCAAACCTAACTGCGGCTCCTACTACCCGGTCAGACTGTGTGGGCTGCCGACGCTACTCGTGGTCCTAATCACTTGGACTAAGACCTTACAAAGAAACCTCTCTTCGAAACTTCGTCATCCCTGACAATGGGACATGTCCGACGCAGCCTTAAAAATCCCGCCTCATAACTGGTCACTCTGAGAGTGTCCCTTGCTCCAAAATTCAAAGAACTCCTCACTTCAGATCTCTCAGAATCGGTTGGAACAAACTTATCTCAGAACTCTTCCTCGAATCGCACGGACACTCCCTCTGGGCATCTCCTCTGAACTGCCCTCCACCACTCTAACGCTCTGTCCCGTAGGAGAAAGGCAGAAAAAGTGACCATCTGCTCATCTGTACACTTCATCACCTGCAAAATTCGCCATTTCCCTCAACCATGACGGCCTTTCCTCCGGTCTCCCAATCCATCATAGTTCCGTGCCCCTAGCTTTCGCCCCCTCTCTATAGAAGCTACCTAGCCTGGTTGTCAGAATGCAAGCATGTGTCGACACCGCTTCAAAGGTATCCGGTCCCTCCCACGACCTCGTGAGGCGTGGCGCCCGTCGTAGCGGGCTCAGCGCATAGGGTCACTATGTACTGTGGGTGGAGGAACATACGCAGATTCATCAACATGTTCCTGATGGAGGAACTAATGCCTCAGAGCTCTCCGTGGCTGTGACCCGACGACGATTTTCTCGTGAATTCAAAATTTAATATGTCATGTAATGCATATGGCGATTTTTAAATCACATAAATAATTTATGCAATTTTAAAATAAAACATTAAAACAATCATATGAAAATAAAATTTTCAAATCTTTATAACATTTTCAAAACCGTGGCTCTGATACCACGTTGAAGGATCCCGACCCGGATTAACCTCATGAACCCGAGGGGGATTCTCCCAAGACTCCAAATCCGGGACATGTAAAACTTTTCCTTAAAACCATCAATTAAAATCCGTGGAGCGAACCCCTTTACAGTCATTAACATTTTCAAATCTTTTTTTTTTTTTTTTTTCAAACACTTAGATTTTTCAGAAAATCAGCCAGAGTTTCCTCTATTTTTCGGACTTTCCCAAATTTACAAAACCTGATGAAAGCATTTAAAAACACTTCTAAACTTCAAATTTTCAATTTCCATATTAGGACTCCTCATCCACAACCCAATCAAACACAATAGACATACATATACATTTATTTACTTCAAATCATCAAAACATTCCAAACTTCTTCAATTCCATGCATTTTTTTTTATCAAAAGATTGGGCTTGAGCCGGACTTAAGCCGACCGCCTACGTACCTCGTCCACTGAAAAAGGGGGATACTCTACCGGCGCACCTGTCTCGGGTCCTGAAAATGTTTTTGGAAACATATGGAAAAGAATGAGCTAAAGGAGCCCAGTGAGTGTACATTTTCATTACAATAACATTTTCAGTATATATCAAAGTAATACATACTTATACAATTAAAAATCCATTTATGCCTTAAACTTTCTTTCTTTCTTTTAAACTTTCTTTCTTCCTTTCTTTCTTTTTTTCCTTTCTTTCTTTCTTTCTTTCTTTCTGATGGAACCCAGGGGATAAACACACCGAATAGTTTCCGGGTACTGATGGTGAGGGACAGTCACATTCCAATCATAACCACTACGCTCATGAGAAACTCGCTTGCATGTGGTTGGTCTCACATAGCACCTTATCACGTGTAAGGATACTTCTAAACACCTATTTCTCTCCCCGCTAAGAACTCATAACTTTACCCTCTAAATCCTACACGCTTTAAGGTACTCCCTACGATATCACCATAACAGCTATTTGGGTTAGGTAACCATCACTAAAACATTTATCAAAATACATTTATAAATCCATTTAAATCATTTACTTTATCATTAAAACACATATATAAATAAAATATACATATGCATTCTTTACACATTTTTTTTAAACTTCCAATGCCTTAACATATGCATACATATATACATATAAACATTTACATTAAGCTTTTCATTTTAACATTAAAAATCTTTTCACTCTTTAAAACTCAATTTTCAAAATCATGTTTTACACTCTCACCGTTCACCGCTCAATCCCGCTTGCTTCCCGTCGAATTCCCGTTTCCCGTCCGATAGTCCTTTTCACCTTTTTCAAGAAAACCACAACTACACATTACTCATAACTTCCATTTTAATCCACCATATACATTCATTTAAATCCAAATGAACAAATTACCCTTGAGCACTAAAAAGCCCCTAACAAAAAAAAAAAAAACCACTCATTTTGGACAACCTTTTTCCAACAATACTGTATAGACTTTATGACCCAAAAATTATTCAAAAGGTCTTCAAAAATTATGAAACTCTTCAGATCAGTCCTTTATATATCCAATGACATCTCTTTAAATTTTCAATTTAAAATTCCTTCTCTAAGGCCCTCAACCACATAACACAAGTTACAACATGTTTTTGATGCCAAATTGTTTAGTTCACTGAATCACCCACTGTTATCCTTGATTTATGGGGTCTTAAATCCATAAATTGGAAATTGTTTCTTCACTAATTTGAAGCTATGGTTCTAAGGTTTCTTTTCCAATTGGAATCACTCAATTTGGATCACCAAAACTCAAGTTATTGTATTTTATATCTAGATTACTCAAATTGGCAGAACAGAATCTACACATAGGTCCACTTGGAAAATATTTCGGGGCACTCTGGGGTTGAAATTTGCTTGCACTTCCTTCTGTTGACTTATTTACCTAGAAGTCTAGTTTATCCAGAATTTTGAATGACTCAATTTGGATGAGTGAAACTCCACTTATGGCCAAAACATTACAACCATACCCAAAACAGAGCAAAATCAGTGATCTACACGAGCTCACCTTTCAGTCCGTATTTGGGAGCCTTAGAGATACAATTTGCTCTTGGTCCCTTCTATAAATTTGTAGCCCTATCTCTTATGGTTCTTTACTAATTGGAATCAATTCATTTGGATGATTATAACTTAATCTATAGCCAAAACAAAAACAGGGTTTTACAGAAATTTTGACAGCATTCCCTTTACTTTACAACATGATCTTAATGCCCTCAATTCAAATCCTTTTCTTTTCTAACCAATTCCAATGCATTTCTAGAGTTAAGATTCACCCTAAAACACATAGAAATTACCAAACTACCCTTGACCCCTCTCATTTCCGTTTTGGCCGAATTATGCACAAACCATATTCCATTTTGTTCTTCCATTTTCTTCACTCTAATCACTCCCATTTAATGCCTTATACCTCAATTTCACTAATCCCTAACCAATTTCAACATATCATAAAAATTCAACATCAACCCTAATCATTCACTCACTTGATTTTTTTCAAACCCTAACCTAATCCATTTCTTTCTCAATTTATATCAAAATCATCATGATTCAACCTTAAATACCACAATTCTACCATCCATACAAGAAAATCAAAGCATTTGGTATAGAAAACATCAAAATCCAACTTTCCCACCATTAGAAGCTTACTTGTTCTTGGTTTTCCTTGGCTCCTCTCTCTTGATTCCACTTGTAGATCACTTGAAGAGCTTGAAGAAGGAGAAAAATAATCACACCTCACCTTGCTCCCCTCTTAGCCACTCGCTTCTCCCCTCTTTTCTTTCCTTTCTTTCTTGCTTCTCTCTTTTCTTACCATAATTTGTTCTTCCTCTTGAAAGAAACTTTCATTTTCTTGAATTTGATATTTGACCCACACAATTTTGCCAAATTGCACTTGAGCCTGTGTGAATTGAGGACAAAGTGACTTACACATGTCACCTTGTCATTGGTCCATTTTAATGAATCACTAATCCATTTGCCTATTATTTTAATCATAACTTAGCCATTAAGAAAGGTTTTGATTGACTCTCACAAGAAAATATCTCCCTTATAGCATATTTTATCTCAATTTCACCTTATACTGCTTTTATACCGATTAAATGTCAAAAATATTCTATGGTCGCCCAAACTTCAAATTGACTATGAAATATTCTAATTAAATCCTTCACATTGTGCATTCCGTGCTCAAATCGTAAACTCCGACTTAAAATCATTAAAATCTAAATCCGACAATAGCGACATTATCCGACCACGCTCGACCGCCCGACAACTATCCAAACTGACCGCTTCACCCGCTTCGCTGCTAGACTCTATGATTATTCTGACACATTTTCAGATTTCTACCACTTCCGAAAATTTCAACAGCAGTTCTAATTTCAAATACTGAAATCATTATTCACTTAAATCTACAATTTCTAAATATCAGTTCAAAGTCATGTGAATCGAATTTCTTAAAATTCTCTACAAACCCCTCCGAACCGGACATAATAAGAAAATCACTATTCCTTAGGGCATTCTGGTGAAATTAAAAATTTCACTTTATGCCCAAACGACGTTTCCTCTGAAATGTTTCTAAATTTAATCCACCGCTTTCTATCATCGACTTAATCGCTCCAAAACTACTATTATAACATTCAATCAGGTTGGGGTTTTACACCACGTGTCAAAATCCAAGAGAAGGGACATGAATGACATTTTGGAATTCTTAATGATAATAAGACAAAACCTAATAAAGGTCATCCCTGGGTGGAGATGCAAAGAGTTTAGGTTGTATTTTAAATGGCAGAGTGCGTGACCTTCTCTCTAAGATCTCAAGATCTGACCGTCTGATCTCCCTACTAAGAAGCTAAAGCTGCTTCCACACAAAATTCGTGGCTTCACGCGGCATTCCATTTTAAGGAGTTTCGACAAACCCGTGAGGTAGGGTTCTATCCTACTGGAGTTACACTTGTTTAAGTGTTTCACTGATGATCGAAGCGATTCGAGGTCGTGAGGGGCCGCTTGATCGATTCCAAATCTGGGACCTAATTGTTGGAAATTATATCGCCAGCCATGAAAAACAATCGTTGTAAGAAGATCTGGCAATATCGCATTAACCAGCTTTAGATTAATGAAGTTTCCAAACACATTATTTCGCCATGCAAGCCAACCATGTTAAGAGTCATCATAAATGCAGTAGTCCTGAGAGCCAATTATCTGCAAAATATTTTGTGAGAAAATGTGTTTCGTCAGCAATTCAAATCAATTGCTCAGGTTGGTTAATTAAATACGTGAGCTAATTTTTGACGGAATGGATTGATAATTTATATAACATGTTGTGATTTAAATTATGTAAATATATGCATGATGATATATTTGTAATGTGTTATATGAATTGTGTCAAATGAAGACATTCTCATATGCAATCTGCAACCTAGAAATTAGGTGTGGAGTGCATGACATGAAAGAAAAGAAATACCTGATTATCGGCTACACGGCTAGGTAAGTGTGAGGAGTCATGAGGACTGACATGGGTTGGTCATTTAGACATTCAAGCAGGGATCACGATTTACTGAGTGTGAGTTTAAATCGATCATCGCATATGCACTTAGGTGGGGAGGCAACCCATTTAGTAATTCCACTACTGGACATAGCTCACCCTGTCGAGGGAATATATTATTTCAGTAATGTGGAGCGCTCGAGGAGACGACCATCTTAGAAAGCCGATTTTGGAAGAAAGTCTGGTTTCTGGTATTGTGATTTTGGTTTAACATGTATTAAAAATTCAAACTGATATATGTCTGTAAGAGATTATGAAGAACTCTTTAACTATTGGAAATATAGCTGGGTGTATTGCGCATGAGTATCGGTGTACGGGCCCAAGAGGTCATTTACCAGTAATGGTCTCGCGACACGAGACGTATAGATTTTCCGTCGGTCGACGCTGTCAACCACCCCGGGCCGGGCCACACACACGCAACCTAAGATCCATGTCGGCATGCGGGAACCTTGTCGACAGTGCCCTCTCTCACCGCGCCGCACCAAAACCTTGTCGCGGCGCGCTGTTGCACACGTGAACTGTTTCATCCCCGCGCAAGAGCGCCGCCGCTCGTCCCACGCGGCAAGCGCACGCACCTGCTGTGCACTCCGGCCGTGACTGGGGTACCTCCCGTCACGACGTGGAACCCGGAAATGGGCGCAGCCCATCCTATTCATCCCCGCATTTTCCTTCGCTCTACATAACAAAACTACGTAAAATTGCCTTATTACTACAAAGGCTACTAGAACTTGGAAAGCTCGCCAAAATGTAAATATTATACAAAAAAGAGTTAATTACATTTTTTTTAATTACAAATTACAAGAAAAACTGGGTCTTTTACCCATAATTTACAAAATACAGAATAAGGCCAAATCTTACCATTTCTTCGCCTCTAAGGCCTCGAATGCGTCCCATCCCTGGGCATACCTTCGCATTCGAAATGGTTATTCTACAACGAGCAATACCCAGTAGTCGAATTTTCCTACATGGGTTACTCCCCACCTAAGTGTTCATGCAATGGCATACCAAACATTCAAGTAAAACATGTATGTCCCTACTCAAATGTCTACATGTTATGGATAAGAATGTGACTCACCATTTTTCCCACCTCTCAAGCCCTCACTAACTCCCTCATGCATGCATATGCCAAGTGTGAGAACACTGTCATCAAAACAAAGGTTTTTGTTTTTGAAAACACATTGGTCAGACCTCCATATAATTTTTATTGAACCTCCAACAAATACGCTGATAATCCTCCAAGGTGAATCTGCTGGACAAATCCTCCGAAATGTACTTACTGGACTTCTCCGACATGAACTGTTAGACAACTTTCCAATGCAATTCTTCGGACAACTTTCCGATATGATCTTTGGACAACCCTCCGATATATACTAGTGGGCATACTCCGATAATTATTGTTTGGACAACCCTCCGATTTTATTTCATGTCATGCATTCACACCTACCGTTCTAGGGTGCCCTAGTGCATATGAAATGCAATATGCCATTTCACACCAATTCATGTTGACATATCAAGTACGGTCACTACAACAAAATTTACACAAAAAAACATGTTATTCACTCATAGCAATAACACAAACAACACACACGGTCACATGAACAGTCCGACACTCAGTCTCTGGACTATCAAGGACCACTCTAGGGATTTCGCCACTTAGTCCCAATCTTTGGAACTGAAATACACGGCCATTCAGGCCTTCGAACATCCCTATCCATTCGAATGACTCTAGCCGTTAATTAAACTCGTTGAGGGAGAAAACCTCTTACCTCCCGAGTTTGTCGAAACCCTTAACTCCTACGCCTTGTCATGGGGCCTCTCTACGAGGAAACACTTTCCTCTGGCCCACCGAAAGACGATGATCCGATCACCTAAATCTGCAGGCGTGTGAGCCTCTCTTACTTTCTTCTCTCTTTCTTTTTCTCTTCTTTTCCTTTCTTTCTCTCCCCAATCGCTTCGTCCAAGACGGGCCAAATGGGAGAGTACTTTCACACAACCTACCATCACCGACTCGATTTCCCTTTTATCCTCTTATCCATCTACCACATTTCCATCCAATACGACGCCACGCCTTCCCATGGCCCACTCTTGACCCATTGGCTCGACTCATCTCACACATGACACATGGCGCCTCATGGGTCACTCAACACACGCCAAGGCCCCACACTACCCTTTGGCTTCTCGTCGGGTAGACGTGGGAAATTTCACCGCCTCAAATATAACGAATTAACGTGGTAGCCTAGATTTCGCAAAGCACGATAACTGGAAGTCCTGCTTTCACATCCGAGATCTAGAAAAATTCTGGATTTTTGACCGAAATTATTGTTTTATCCTTTCTCAAAAAATTTTGGATTTTCTAGGGTTTTACATTACTAGTTCGAGTAAACTTAAGACAAATGAAGGTTTACTTGATCGAGATAACTTCAAAGCCCTAGCTTTTTTTGAAGAGAAAAATAATTTTATTGATTCAATCTAATAATACATCGATAGAAACATAGAATCAAAATTGCTAAAAATCATGGGAGGGACTTAAAACAACATCCAAGTGCTTATCAGCATAATAAATCTACCAAAGCTTTTATATCGATAGTTGAGCTTTACACATTCGATATTACTATCGGGTAATTTATAATATACGACTCCAAAGCTATACAACATATTAAAGACTATTAATTTGATTTTTTGTCGCTAATCGGATATATTTTGCTCATCTGAATCGCCATCACAAAAATAAACATTGCACCACAACGAAAACAAACAAACGTCGTATCAAGATGACACAACCATATGTTGCACCAAGAAGATGATAACAACAAGTTGCACCAAGAAGACGACTAAATCATGAAAACTCTAGAACTATGTGGAGGAATAACCACTTTATTGAAGAATAATGATGGAAAGAGGTGTAGATGAGTGATTTCATACCAAGAATACCTAAAGTCATCTCTTATCATAAATGAAAAGAAAGCAAGAAAGAAAAGCTGGCATAAAAGAAAGCGCTGCAATTTAAACAACTACGGTTATTAAAAAAAATCCAGGTACTTGCAAATGCCAAATGATTCAACAAGCATTGCACGTAGAACACTTGTTAGTAGATGTATGCATATTTGAGGTCTTTCGCTACCAATCGTTTAAACCCTAGAATGGGCTAAGGAAATAAAGAAGATGAAAGCAGAGCAAAAGCTGAAGTGGAAGAAAATTTAGAAGAAGAAAATAGGTTCAAACTAATAAATTAATTATGTATGTTTATTTAAACACATGTTATTTTGTTAATTGAGGAATTTTTCTTTTTTGAAAAGAAGAATTTTTTATTATATTTGGATTTTTCTTTTATAATTTTCACATAAAACTAAATATGAGAAAATCATTTTTTTTTAATATATTTTTTTCTTTTTCTAATACTTTATGGGTTCCAAATGGAGCCTTAAGGAGTGTTTGTTTTTTTTCTACTTAATGTTAAATAGAACTTTTATTTAGCTTAATACTGAATAAGACTTAATATTATCAAGTATTAAATCGTTTGTTTTTTTAATATTATATTTTTATTAAGTATTAAACTGTTTGTTTTTTATATGCTTAAAATCAATCTATTAAATATATTAAAAAAATAATTTAAGTGATTTGTTGTTTGTGTAATGATGAAATAACTTTGATTTAAAAAAAATAAATGTTTTATTAAAATGCTTTAAATAACTCAAAATTTGTAAAGCTAATCATTTTTATGTTTATTTTAAGAATGACTCATAATGGACAAAAATGTCATTTTCCATTTAATGTATTTACATGTATTTTTTTAAAACAAAAACTATTTTTTCAAGAAAATAATGAGGGTATTATAATAATAAAGTTATATCATCATTATGTAAACAAGTACAAATTTAAATTATTTTTCTTAGCTTATTTAATACGTTCATTTTAAGCATATAAAATAAATAAATTAATACTTAATAGAAATACAATACTAAAAAAACAAAAAACTTAATACTTAATATTTATTTTCCTAAAATAACTCTATTATAAACCTATTTATCTATTATAGATATGTTTTTTTTATCCTTTTCCTTATTATTATCATTATCCTTATTATTATTATTATTATTATTATTATTATTATTATCCTTATTATTATTATTATTATTACTATCCTTATTATCCTTATTATTATTATTATTATTATTATTATTATTATTATTATTATTATCCTTATTATTATTATTTTCAGTCAGTCAAAGAGGGTGTAGAGCCCCGATATGGCTGCTAAGTGGTAGCCATTAAAAGGGGTTTTTCTTTTATCTTTAGGTATATAAATGAGTTTTTTTAGGGTTTTAAGGGAAGGATGTATTTTATATTTTATATATATATATATATTTTTTTTGGGATTAGCATACTGGTGTTTAGAGGAGCACATTTTTGTAAGTATCTTCCTATTAATTTGATTTCGGAACTGTATTGCTTGTTAGATTATTGGATTCTATCTCCCTAATTGCTTTGACCATTATAGTTTGAGAATACTTCCTTGAACATCATATTACCTTGTTTAGTGTTTGGGAATCAAAATTCTAAGTTCCTCTATTCATTAAGCATCCAAATTTATATATTAATACTTTAGAGAGTTGAGTGAATGATTTTTTGTGGACTCATCTTCATTGTTCTGTTTCCTTGGGTAGAATATTACTTCTCTATTAAAGTTTTAATTTACTTGCTTTTTTTTTTTTTTTAATTTGGGTTTTGTCGTTATGGTGTGGATTCTATTTTGATAGTAGAGTTATGTTGTTGTAGAAAGCATGATTTTCATGGAGGCTTACGATTTAGATGTTTTTAAAAAAACATTTTCAGATAGTTTCTTTAGATGTTGAATATAATTTTTATTTAGCTGAATCGAATAAGGTTTACACATAAGTATTAAATAATTTGTTTTTTTAATATTATATTTCTATTATAAATATATTTATCTATTATAGATATGTTTTTTTATCCTTTTCCTTATTATTATTATCACATATTATTATTAATATTATTATCCTTATTATTATTATTATTATTATTATTATTAAGTGGTAGCCATCAAAATGAGGTTTTCTTTTATCTTTAGGTATATAAATGAGTTGTTTTAGGGTTTTAAGGGAAGGAATTTTTTTTTTTTTTTTAGGATTAGCATACTGGTGTTTAGAGGAGCATATTTTGTAAGTATCTTCCTATTACTTGATTTCTGGAACTGTATTGCTTGTTAGATTATTGGATTCCATCTCCCTTAATTGCTTGGACCAGTAGTTTGAGAATACTTTAACATCATATTATTACCTTGTTTAGTGTTTGGAATCGCACTTCAAGTTCTATTCATTAAGATCATCCAAATTCTTATATATTAATAGAGAGTTGAGTAATATTTCTTGTGGACTCATCTTCATTGTTCCGTTTCCTTGGGTTGAATATTACTTCTCTACTTAAGTTTTAATTTACTTGCTTTTTTTTTAATTTGGGTTTTGTCGTTGTGGTGTGGATTCTATGTAGAGTTATGGAGTTGTAGAAAGCATGATTTTCATGGAGGCTTACGATTTAGATGTTTTTAAAAAAAACATTTTCAGAAAGTTTCTTTAGTGTGAACGTTTTTTCTTTTTGGATCTGAAGCATTTCTGAAAGTTCTAATCAGCATGTGTCTTGGTGGTTTAATCTAAGACATTCTCTCTCTTTGCGGATTTAATTTGGGTTTTTAAGCACCTGATATTTAAGTCATGTGTGCATAAGCTGTTTGTTAGCACCTAAATGAGGGGTTGCGGCTGATATTTATTAAAAAATAAAAATAAAAACTGGGAGTGGGAATGGGAGCGGGCTGAAAACGAAAAAGAAAGAAAAAAACATACAAACAGACTAGGCGAAGAGGAGATGAAGGAAAACAGTGGTTGGAGTTGGGAGGACATTGTGGTTCCCGTGACCGGTGTCACTATCTAAATGAAACTTTAAGACCGCTTCTTCATCAAAATGCCCTTTATTTTCCAGTCAAAACTGCTATAAATTTGCTAATTCATTTCCAGGTCTAATGTGGATATGCGTCATTTTCCAATGGAAACTAAATGTGCTGCCATTTTTTTTCTCCCAAATCTTAAATGAATGTGCATAGTTTTCCAATCAAGTATTTTGACCTAGACTTGTGAAGTCTTCAACTTCACTTACATGAATAATTTGTGATTTTAAAAGTTCGATCCCTATTTCACTTATATATATATATATATATATATATAGAAGTGCAACTCTCTATGCTATAGATATCTCACTCGCCAGAATATATTTAAGATGATGAGCATGGCTATAATCCCAAGCACTTCTATTCTAGTTACTCAATTTGTCTTCCTCATCTCCTTACTTTCTTTCAAGGTTACATCCTCATCAAGAACTGAAGCAGAAGCTCTCATCCAATGGAAGAATAGCTTGTCTTCTTCCTCCTTTCTCAATCCATCATGGGCTCTCAACAACACTGAAAACCTTTGCAGCTGGACTGGCATTGTTTGCGGCACCACCGAAACTGTCTTTAAGATCCACCTCTCTCAGGCAAGCCTTGAGGGAACGCTTGCCCAGTTTGATTTCAATTCATTTCCTAATCTCACCAGCTTCAATCTCAGCTTCAACTACCTCAACAGGTCGATACCATCAGCAATTGCCAAACTATCCAAGCTCACTTTCTTGGATTTAAGCAGCAACTTCTTTGATGGTAACATCCCTTTGGAGATTGGACAGCTGGAGGAGCTTCAATATCTTAGCTTTTACAACAATTCTCTCAATGGCACCATTCCCTACCAAATTACCAATCTTCAAAAGATATGGTACTTAGACCTTGGATGGAACTACTTGGAGTCCCCTGACTGGTCTAAGTTTTCCACCATGCCTCTATTGACTCATCTCAACTTCAGCTACAATGAACTTGCATCAGCGTTCCCGGAGTTTATAACTGACTGTCGGAACCTGACACACCTCGACTTGTCCCAGAATTACTTAACTGGTCCGGTACCAGAGCTGGTGTTTCGCAATCTTGGTAAGCTTAAATTCCTCATTCTTGCAGTGAATTTGTTTGGAGGCAATATTTCTTCTTCCATAGGTCAACTCAGAAACCTTCATAAACTCGATCTCAGTGCCAATGGCTTCAATTCTTCTATTCCTGGGGAGCTTGGGCTTTGTTCTAACCTCACCTTTTTGGCTCTAGCTGGGAACTTACTTGTTGGCAGCTTGCCTTTGTCCTTGGTCAATCTTCACAAGATTGAGGAATTAGGCTTGTCTAATAATTCATTATCCAGTCAGATCTCGCCTCACTTCTTTACCAATTGGACTGAATTGGTCTCTTTGCAACTCCAGAACAATCAGTTCTTTGGAAAAATTCCATCTGAGATAAGCCTTTTGAAAAAATTGAATATCCTTTTCTTGTACCACAATAAGCTCAACGGCTCAATTCCCTCAGAGATTGGGAACCTAGGAGAGTTGACTAAATTAGACCTTTCGGAAAACCAGCTCTCAGGTCCAATTCCACTAACAATGGGGAAGCTCACCAAGCTTACTCTCTTACATCTTTTCTACAACAACCTTAGTGGAACAATTCCTCAAGAGATTGGTAATATGAGCTCACTAGTTACCCTTGATCTCAACACCAACAATTTGGAAGGAGAGCTACCGGAGACCATGTCACTCCTTAATAATCTAGAGATACTCTCTCTATTCACCAATAACTTCTCAGGCATGATTCCAAGGGACCTGGGGAAAAATAACCTCAACTTGAAGAATGTAAGCTTTTCCAACAATAGCTTCTCTGGACAACTGCCGCTTGGACTATGTAACAGTTTCACTCTTGAACTGTTAACCATAGACAATAACAACTTTACTGGGCCATTACCAGATTGCTTGAGGAACTGCTCCAACCTAGTTCGGGTCCGTCTTGAAGGGAACCACTTCAGTGGGGACATTTCCAAGGCATTTGGAGTTCATCCAAATCTCAGTTTTATCTCTCTAAGTGGCGACCAATTTTCAGGTGAGCTTTCAGCTCAATGGGGAGAATGTCAAAGTCTCACTAAATTACAGATAGATGGCAATAAAATCTCTGGAAAAATACCATTAGAGCTTGGGAGGTTGTCTCAGTTGCAGGTCCTCAGCCTGGATTCGAACCAATTGACTGGGGAAATTCCAATAGAATTGATGAAACTAAGCCTCTTGTTCAATCTCAGCTTAAGCAAAAATTCTCTCACAGGAGAGATCCCTCAGAGTATAGGCACATTAACAGATCTCCGGTATCTCAATTTGGAGAGAAACAAATTCAGTGGAAGCATACCGAGTGCTGCTTTCTGCAATTTATAGAGAACATGGACCACTTGGACTGCTTCGTCCTCGGTCAGGTGAAATCCCATGGGAGCTCGGAAACATGGTCAATTTGCGGTATCTTTTGGATCTCAGCAGCAATTTGATCTCAGGAACAATCCCTTCAAACTTGGGAAAGCTTACTGTATTAGAAAGCCTCAATCTCTCTCGAAACAATCTCACTGGGAAAATCCCAGCATCATTTTCCAGTATGGTGAGTCAAAATTCCATTGATTTATCATACAATCACTTGACCGGTCAGATCCCAAGTGGCAATCCTTTCAAGCAGGCTAATTATTCTGGAAACTCATGTTTGTGTGGATATGCAGAAGGATTGAATCTTTGTTCTTCAACTTCCTCCACCAGCAGCAACAAGTCATCTAAGAACAAAAAGGTTCTTATCGGTGTCCTTGTCCCTCTTTGTGGACTCTTTTGTCTGGCATTCATTGTTGCAGTAGTTCTAATCCTCCTTCCTCGATTCAAACACTCCGAAAAAACTGATGCTTATGAGTGGCTAATTTGGGAGAGACAAGGAAAGTTCACATTTGCCCAAATCTTGAAAGCCACTGAAGACTTCAGTGAAAAGTACTGCATCGGAAAGGGAGGATTTGGGAGCGTTTACAAAGCGGTGTTGGCACAGGATCGGATAGTTGCAGTTAAAAGACTCATTATGTCAGACTCAGGTGAAGTTCTAACAACAAACAAGTTGAGTTTTGAGATTGAGATCAAAATCCTAACAGAAGTTCAGCACAGGAATATCATCAAGATTTTCGGGTTCTGTTGTAGTAAGGGGTTCATGTACTTGGTCTATAAATATATAGAGAGAGGCAGTTTGGGGAAAGTGTTGTATGGGGAAGAGGGGGAGAGGGAGCTAGGCTGGGCAGCAAGGATTAAGATTGTGCAAGGTCTGGCTCATGCACTTGCTTACTTGCACCATGATTTCTCCTCCTATTGTCCACCGGGATGTCACTCTGAACAACATTTGCTGGACTCAGACTATGAGCCCCGACTGTCGGATTTTGGAACAGCAAGATTGTTGTACCCAAACTCATCCAACTGGACCACCACGGCCGGCTCTTATGGCTACATAGCTCCAGGTGAACTAAAGGTTTCATTTATGACCATTTTTTGAGATTCCTCTTCAAAACAATTCTTATCTCGAATTTGGGTGATTTTACGCGTTTTTCGCTTTTCTGTAGCTTAATGTGTTAGTTTAATCGCTGCTTTTCGATCTCCTCGTTTTTTCAAAACAAAAATAGTTTTCAAAACAAATAACAAATGTGTTCTATTCTTTTCGTTTTCAAATTATAATGTTTCTTTTAGGAGGATGATTTGTTGTTTCATATGCAGAGTTTGTGTTTACAATGCAAGTCATAAATAAATGTGGATGTGTATAGCTTTGGAGTGGTGGCATTGAAGTAATGATGGGGAGGCATCCAGGGAGTCTTAGTTTCATTACCATCATCGGTGTGTAGTCTCTGATGATCCTGTTTTGTTTCCAAAGGATGTGCTGGATCAAAGGCTAGCAATGCCTGCGGGACAATTAGCTGAAGAAGTAGTGTTTGTTGTCAAGGTAGCCTTAGCATGCACGCAGGTGGCTCCAGAGTCACGACCCACCATGCGTTTTGTGGCTAAAGAACTATCGGCTCAACTAAGGCTCCCTGTTCAAAGTCTTTACACGCAGTAACACTAAAAATTGTTAAACCTCCAAAAATAGATCAAATTGTGATATGCTAAGGTCATTGTATTATTTATTGTCCACTCAATAAAAATGATAGAGGTTAAAACCTCATTATCAAATAAGCTGTCGGGGTTATCCACAGGGCTTTGGCTTGTATTGGCCTACAATCCTGGTCTTATATGCTTGTTTCTATTTTTCCTTATAATAAAGACTTTGTTAGAATTTGGTAATCGAAATTTTGTTAGAAAGTTTTCATGGTGGAATATTATGGTTTCTGATAGTAGTAAAGGAATCGGGTTTGTTAAAAGAAAAAACAAGAATAGAAAATAAGAAAAGAGAAATGAAAACAAAGAATACACAAGTTTACGGAAAAACCCTATATAGGAAAAAATTACAAAATAGAAAGTGAAATTCACAATCTTAAATATGGAAAAAAGACTAGTATTGCAGCAGTTAGGGAAAATAATCATAAAACACTATAATATCACATAATATCCCAAAATTTCACAAATCTTAAATATATCATATATTTATTCGTATCCCAAAGCTAAACAGGTTCATTCCACCAATAACATTAGCATTGGGTCCCGATATTAGGCCTATCAACCCGATCCATTTACTAAATCACTTAACTCTAACAAGTCCATGATGACGTGCCGTGAGAAAAAAAGCAAAAGAAATTAAACGGATCGAAAAACCAAACTAAGACTAAGCCTAAAAATAGGTTAATTAAACTGATCGGTTAGGTTTTGGTTTTTGTTTTTGTTTTATACAAATCTTGGTTTTGATTTACAAAAAATATATAAAAAAACGTGGTTTCTGTTGATAGACCGAAAAATATAAAAAAAATACTAATATTACACTAAAATTATAAAATGCAATGTAAATAAAATATAATATTAGTATAATTTTAGTATAATATTAGTGGGGAAAATTATGTAATGATTTATCAATATGATTCTATTTAAAATAAATAAATTTATGAGGAATAGGAAACCAAAAGCAAGTTAACAAATTTAAAAATAATTCATATTAAGTGTTTTGTTTTGAGGAAGAGAGTTCTTATTCAAAAAATAACCTTTTTGACCAAGGATCATAAAACAAAAGAAAAAAAAAAAAGATTTTTTTTAACGTTAGAAAACTCAAAATAAAACGATTTTTAAAACCCTTATTCAATTTCCTCGAGACATTTTGGGATAGATTCTTCTTTTCAAATCTTTATTTTCATATATGGGTTGGGGTAGATTCTTTTTTTCAAATCTTTATTTTCATATATGGGTTCTTGATTTCTTTCCAATTGTTTAAAATTTGGAGTCTTAGAAGTTTGTTGTTAATGATACTGAAAGTAATTTCAGGTGAATTCTCTAGCACTTTAAAGCATTATATGTTGTCAGTTTTTCAAATTCTTAATTATCATTAGAATCTAAGAGAATTTTATGGGTTTATAATGTGATTTCCATAATTTTTTTTTTTGAATTTGTTATCCAAAAGATTCCTAAATTAATAAAAAAAAAAAAACAAAGTTGGATTAGTACTTAACAGAATCTTTCAAAATCAGTTATTTTAAAAAAAATTGTTTCTTTTTTTGTTTTTGGTTTTCTAACGTGCCAAAAAGGCAATTTTTTGAACAAGAACTCTCCCCCTCAAAATAGTGAACAAGAATTTTTAAATCAGCTTAATCCGCCTCGTTTCTTCCTCGTAATTTTAAATAATCTCATTGATAATCCATAACATACTCTTCTCCCATATTAGCATAATATAAAGGGAAAATATTATTTAAATCATGAACTTTGGGATTTTTGCATTTATATCCTCATCAAAAAACTTGATTTTTAAAAAGCACTAACTTTCATTTTGATCAGATTTCTAACCTTACTAATCCGAACCTAATAAGTTGGACTATATCTCATATGACACATCAAAACGACATCGTTGATATGTTGGGTTAACCAAACTATGCCAGACAAAACGACGTCGTTTTGGTCATCATTTTGGCGCTTCCGCTTCGCTGAGAACGTTTACGCAAAATTAAAGATTCACTTATTTTTAAAATCGACCGGGCCAAAACCTCTAATGTCAGTTGCTGGCAAGAGCTTGACAGCAGCGACGGCCCCACATGCTACTTTTTAAAAACGCTATTTCTGTTGTCAGTCTAAACTGTAATTACATACGTGAAATAAAAGACAGCCATTTCGCAAAGACGCTAATAATTATTTCGCTCTTATCCTAACCATTATGAATAAATCGACATATTACACACATTTATCACTAATTTACATAAAAAACAATGTGTTCACAACTCTATTGATAAACTAATAGTAATATTTATCTATTTGTATAAGGTTAATATTTTTGCATTAGCAACTCAATAAATTGTATATTTTAAAATTTTAAAATGACTATTTTTTTTTTATGTAAATGATGTTTTAATTCTTCAATACTAGTATACCTTATTTCTAATAAACTCACCTTATAAATTTAAATTATTAAAAAAAAAAAATTCAACAATAAATTGTGTCAATGTCCTCATTGGTCATTTTACACAACTAAGTAGCTATCACCTATTAGCTCAATTTTACTAAACACATTTATATAAATAGATAATAGAATCAAATGCTCAAATCAACTAACAACAAACAGCTAACAACTATCAACTAGTTCCCAAATACGGACTTATGTTTTTTTTATTTTAATGACTTTTCACATTTTATTCTTAGGTAAAAAAAATCACTAATCTACAGTTTTTGATTTGTAAAAACCCTCATCTAACGTTCTGTGTCATACATCCCTAGGTAGAGAATCTAGGAAGCTGCAACCAAAGGGGGACGGAAAGGACTTGCTGGGAAGAAACTGGCAGGAAGAATCCATGGTTTTTTCAGTTTCAGTTTTATCTTCTGTTCCAGTCTTGAAACGGCTATCTTCCCCCTTCATCATCTTCTTCCTCGGCCTCCCAAAGAAAGTGAGCATATGAAGCTAGAACATAACTGGAACACACCCCAAATTCATATATTAGTTGCAGGAAGACCCCAAATCAAACCCACATAGAAAAATCAACGGAATTATTGAGAAATAATTCGGGAAAAGAGAGAAAAAAAGTATGATTGAAATGAGTATTTGTTTTATCAGATTCATACCAATCATCAGAAAAGAGAATTCGAATCTTACCTTTTTATGTCATTATGATGTCCAAGCCAAAATAAAAAGTAAACTAAAAGAATTGAAGTTGTGGAATTTCTTTAAATTTCCCAACATGTCTGGGGAAGCAAACAGAAAAATGGTTTTGACGTTTACCTCATTGAGAAACTTGGCATAATTCCCTAGCAAGAGAGCATTTGCTGGGTTTGCTTCCCCACAGCCGCGCCACCACCACGTCCATGTCCATCTTCTCCGTTCGATCCTTCCCCATCGAAAGCGTCGCCGCCACACCATCTTCAACCCCATGGCAGAGCTCCACAACAGGGTGCGAATCGAGTCTTGCTCTTCGCCCTCATCAACCTCCGTGGCCGGTGACAGCCACTTCTCGCGAGCGTTTCTCTTGGGACTTGGTAGGATCCCGGAGATCGGTTTACCACAAGGCTCTGGCCATCTTCTTCTGCAGTGAGCCTGTAGAGGCGGTAATGGAGGGGCGGTGGGGACGGAAACGACGCCGTTCCAAAACATGAAAAAGGATGACCAAAACTATGTCGTTTTGGCTTGCGTGGTTTGGTTTACCCGACATATCACAACGTTGTTTTCATGTGTCACATAGGACGTTGTCTAACTTCAGTGAAGGCTAGAAACACAAATAAAATGAAAGTTTGTTTATATAAAAAGCTAAGTTTTATTTTTTCTTGTAGAGAAATATGTCATAATTTAAACAATAGTTTTTTTCCCTAATATATAATTTTTTACAAACATAATATATATATATATATATATATATATGGGTAATGAAGAAATAGGTTAATCAAGATTTGGTTAAACATATTGATTACAGGCTGCTTATTTTGATGGCACCAAATCGAAAATCCATTTATCAGTTTTTCTTAGCCAGATAGTTTTTGATCACCCAACTCTAACACAATAAATGTTTTTCCAATTTTTAGAATGCCTATCAATAAATAAAATATTTTAAGATTTCTTGATTTTTGAAGTTTTTCTCTACCACCTACAAATATTTATCTCATACACATTTTAAAAAGCGGATTTTTCCTCCATTACACATGAATTTTTCCTGTGTCCTTGTATTGTTTTTCTTATACCTATTCTCATTCTTTTTAACAAATTTTAGAGGCTTGCTAGCCAAAACTCGACTTTGAATGAGTAAAAGTCTTTGGTTCATGGATATCCACACATCTAATTGTGGACGATGTTAATCAAAAATTTTGGTCTATCGTATCTGGAATTGATGAGGCATGAAAGGTCAAGGTTCTCTCTGGGGATGGTCCAAGAAAGTTCAGCAATACAATAGGGTCTAGTTCATTAATTGATACGGGTGTTAGAGATGTAAATGTTGATCAAGCTGGAAAATTGTGCAAAAATGGAAATCTTAAAACTAATAGAGAACGCATCGAGCCGACTGCTCTGGCAGCTGATGAACAAGATCAAGATCACAGATCCTGAGTCTCTATAAGAACAGAATGTCAGAATACAACAACGATGTAATTCAAAGTGAATAATACTAAAAAAAAATATAAAAAAATTGATTGAGTTCAAATTGATAGGTACATGGGGATGATCATTTGGATGAACTTATTTACATTATCATCTCAAACCTATGTGACAATAAGCTGAGATGCCGCTGTTCAGCATTCCTTTTTTATGTGGAGACCTCAAATCCTAGTACTTTCCACTATCTATTATGAAATTCCAAATCACATACCACATTTTCCTTTCCTCTTAATACTTAATAGGGGCCTTAGACTTCCCATTCACTTTCTTAGGGTTCCATCTGAATTGTGGAAAGTTGGGGCACAAGCTTTTTCTACAATCTTCCTATTCCCTTTCTTTTCTATGAAAGATTCAAATGAAGTGAAGAATCGAATTGGGGGATATATTTTTCTTTTTGAATTGATAGTCTGAAGCTGACTTTGAATAGATGGGAGTAGCTGTTGATGGAATGCCTTAGCATTGACAACTGTTTGCTCAAGTCCTGGCTTCCTGGTCACCATGGTAACCCTTAACAAGCTAATTAAGGAAATATTTGGTTAAAAAACCTCAAATAATCTAAATTTTGTATATCTAACCCTGCCATGTTTCTTTTTTTGAAGAATAATTCATTTAGATAAAATATTTTTTCTCATTTTATGTATTTACATATATCTTATAAAATGGTTATTTTACAAACTAAAAACAATAGAAGGTGGTATTTACTTTCAAATGTAGGTCAATATATATATATATATATATATATATATATATATATATATATATATATATATATATATATATATATATATATATATGACGAGGGTAAGATTTCCGAAATTCAATTTGCAAACATTTTAATCAAATCATCACTAATTATACTTTAGCAGAGATTTCAAGGAAGAGCTCACTGTCCTTGGGACCATTTCAACGGGGCTCAGGCCCGCTTGGGTCGTTTGGCCCACGTTGTGAAATGACCCAACCCACCTAATATTTTAAAAACATGGGGCGCCACCTAGATGGGAGAATTCTAAAAAGAGACAGGATATCTTCCCATGGACTAGCCCTAGCATGTCCGTTTGTATTCTTTTGTGTTCCCACTACCATCCTCAACCCGCCTACGGTTCATTATGTAAATAAGTATATGAAGGTGGAAAATACACAACAGATATTCATCAACGAATTTCCTAGTTTCCAAATCCCTTATTTCCCGAAAAGATTAATCCTTAATATGGAAAAAGAGACTTTATCCCTAAGATTAAGGGGAGATTCGTGAACCACTTTCTATAAATTAGGAAGATCCTCTACGAAAGATAGTGAAGCAATCTAAATGTACTTCATACTCTCATCTTCTCTTCTTTCTCCATCTTATCGACTTAACCTCGGAGAGGCGGCCTACCACCATCGTCGAACTGCCTCATAGGTTCATTGCTACCACGATGCCTGGGGAGGTTCGATGATCAAGGTAACATCAATTACGCTGCCTCGTGGGAATCAAACGTAAGTCTCGTTTACAAAGCCGCGGCTTGGCTTAGCGATTAGAGATAAGAGTCTCCATCATCGAGAACTCTAACGATTCTTCCACATCTCGATTCAATTCTAACTAGTCGCACTCGCCAACTAATCCGATATGATTGAACCGCCAGAAGATCAATTCCTCCATTAATGTCAGGACATGGAGAGGAAACAAGAGGAGAAAGCAAGACGGATGGAGTTATAAGGCCACGCTGAACACTTGCAGCGGGAGAATGACTAGTTATGAGCCCAGATAGAGAAAAGTCGCGATCTTGGAAAAGATGTAAGAGATGGCGGTCGAGCTGTGCATCCGATTACTTATACTAAAGGGAAGGAGCCCATTATCCCTGACAATGCCAATACATCAGCAGATGATGAGCTGTCCTTAAGTAGTTCCCCATCTTTGAGTCTCTCATCGAAAAATAATGTTTAGGAGAGCGCAAAGGGCAAGTCGCACAAGAGGCCTTCATATCACCCTACCTTCAGCAACGCCATTAGTGGCGCATCCCACAGGAGAATGACCGCCATGAGCCCATACGTAAAAGTCGCGATTCGGGAAAGCATGTACTAGATGGCTATCGAGTCATGCGATCCGATTACTAGACTAAAGGGAAGAGCTCATTATCCCACAATGCCAATACACCAACGTATGATGAGCCATTCTAAGTAGTTCCCATCTTGAGTCTCCCATCGTAACACATTTGGGGAGCGCAAAGGGCAAGTCGCACAAGAGGCCTTCATATCACCCTACCTTCAGCAACGCCATTAGTGGCGCATCCCGCAAGGCAAGGGGGGAGACAAGAAGAAGGTTGAACTAGTCGCTTTAGGGCCCCGGGAACAAGGCCCTCAGATACTCCGAAGGCACGATGACACCAAGATACCCGTGAGGTATGATCTCCACAAATTCCGCTTAGTACATCCCCGCTCTTTCGGGTGGCAATAACATTCGACATGTCGCCTACAACCTTAATTTGCATACTTTATGACATGCTCTTTTCGCCCCTTGGGCAACACATCCTTGATTACGAGCCACCTCGCGAGTTTGTCATTCCAGCTTTTGCCATGTTCAATGGTTCTACTGGCCCTTACGATCACATGCTCCATTATAATCAGGCAATGATCCTAAATGCCGGTAATGACCGTCTGTTGTGTACGATTCACTAAACAGGCCTATACACCGGGTTCCACAAGCTCCTGTGTAACTCAATAAACTCGTTCCATGAACTATGGGTAGCATTCGTATCACAGTATCTTTGTTTGGTGCAATAAAAGAGGAATATAAGCTCCTTATAGACTATTCTTAAGCAAGAAGAATAGTTTATCCGAGACTTCACAAGGAGGTTTGGGCAAGTTGTCTAGCAGATAGAGTCGTATAACATGGACGCAAATTCTCCAAACTTTAGAGAAGCTTTTGGCCATCTACATCTCTTCTTCCAAATACTATCTTTAGACCTACCAGTGATAATGGAAGAATTATACAGGCGGGCTGATAGGTACTTAATGCTAGAGGACAATATTTGTGCAGCGACCCAGATAGTCATGATTACAAACCAGCCGACCAAGGGAAATAAGCCGCTTGGGAAGAAGCCATCCAAGTCCAAGGAAGTTCAGAGCAGAGACCGAAAATGATCCCGTGATCAATCACAGAAAAAGAAAGAGCTCCCGCTATTTATTCCCTTGAACGTCTCGTATGAAAGACTATTGCCCATCATTCGCGACTTGCTAGAGTTTAAATGGCTAGCACCGATCCAAACGGATCCCTCCCAAAGAAAAAAAAATCTTTGCAGTGCGATTATCATAGAGATCATGGGCATGAGACCGACAGATGCCGAAGCTTGAAGTTTTTGGTAGAAAAGCTAATTAAAGAGGGACACCTCAAGAGATACATCATGGAAATTGACCACAGGGTGGAATCAAGGCAAGTCGCGGACAAAGTTACAGCTAATGCGGTAGTCCCGTCGGAATCCAGACTAGTAATCAACTATATGCTGGGCGGCCCGTCTGATGACCAGTATTAATCGAAGTGCCAACAGAAGAAGCTCTTCAGAGCTGTCACAGTTAGAGCCAAGGTAAATGTTATCCAAACGGAAGGCAAACATGAAGAAACCAAGGCAATAGATGGCCCTATATCCTTTTCTCTTATCAACCCGAACAAGGTTATTGTGCCCCACTATGATGCATTGGTACTCACCCTCTATATTCATGGTTTTGATGTGCACAGGGTGCTACTAGATCTTAGCAATGTGGCAGACTTGTTGCAACTACCCGCCTTCAAGGAGATGAAGCTTTCCTTAAGTGTGATGAACTCAGTCGGGCGAATCCTCTCTGGTTTTAATGGTGCAACTACCATAACTCTAGGAGACGTTGCGCTCCTTATGAAAGCAGGGTCAGTGACTCAACAAGTTCTATTCTCGATCATCGAAGACTTGAGGCCTTATAACGCCATAATGGGGCGGGCCTGGCTACACTTGATGGAAGCTATCCCTTCATCCTACCACCAAAGGGTCAGCTATTTGACTAACGCCGCGCTCGACTTGCAACAGCTGACCGGTCACACGACAATGTTATCACCATTCATAAGGTGTAAAATGGAACAAAGATGGGAGAAGAACCCTGAAAATCCTCCCCTCGAAGATCAAACCCCCGTGTAGCAATCAAAGTTCACCGCCAAGATCAGGACGGAAGAGAAGGATCCTCTAGCTGAGGATCCTCTAGAAAAAGTAGCGTTGGATGAGCTGGAAATGTTCACTCACATCAGCTCTCTCCTATTCGATGAAGAAAGGGAGCAGTTAAGACTCGTTCTGTTGAAGAATATAGATGTATTAGCCAGGCGCCACTCAGATATGATTGGGATTAACCCGATGGTGGCCTCTCATAAACTAAACATTATCCTGGAGGCCAAGCTAGTAAGACAGAAAGTGAGGCGTTTCCACCCGGAACGCCACCAGGTCATTCAGACGGAAGTAGACAACTTGCTAAGGGCAGGTTTCATCAGAGAAGTAAAGTACCTTGAATGATTAGCCAACGTGGTGGTGGTTCTGAAGAAAGGAGGTAAGTGTCGAGTATCTGTAGATTACACTAACCTCAATGAAGCATGCCCAAAAGATAGCTTCCCCTTGCCACGTATAGACCAAATTGTTGATACCGTAGCCGGGCATGGAATACTGTCATTTTTGGAAGCTTTTAGGTAATACCGCACCATGCACCAAGCCAAGAAAATGACTTTCATTACAATCGCGCACCCGTTATACTACTATGATGCGATGCTCAGCTCAAAACACTGGGCAACTTATGAAAAGATCGCAACTAAGATATTCTCAACACGCCAAACACAATGAAGGCCTATATCGACGACATGCTTTTGAAATCCAAAGAACGCTTTGATCACACCATGCATCTACAAGAGGCCTTTGAGTTGTTACGAAGGTATGGCATGAAACTCAACCCTTTGAAATGTGCATTCAGAGTCAGTTCGGGCAAGTTTTTAGGCTTTATGGTAACTGATGAGTCTTAAACTCATCTATTTTTAATCCATTTTTCTTCCATGTTTTTAGCAGTTTTAGATCTATTTTATGCCAAATTATGGAATATTCACCAACTTTGTGTTTTGAAGGTTTTAATTGAAAAATGAGATAATTCTAGTAGAAAAGAAGAAAAAAAGTGGCAATTGCAGCATTCCCTGTCACGACAGAATCTCAAGCAGACCATAAGAACTATGTCGCAGCCAGCAGTTGTATGTCGCAATAAAGTCTAGGCTGAACTTAAGGCAGAAAGAGAATCTCTGTCGTGACAAAAAGTTTTCTGTCACAACATTGCTAAAGAAGAATGTAAAGAAGACTGTCACGACACTCTTAACTCTGTCCCAACAATGATCAAGGCAAATGGCAAAGGAACTTTGTCGCGACAATTCTTACTCTGTCGCAACATAAAAGGTTGAAGATTAGCAGATGAACTCTGTCGTGACAAAAGAATCTCTGTCGCGAAATAAAATAGCAAGGATATAACACAAGTTAGCTGAGACAAGTGTTTTTATGTAGCGAATAAGTTTTCAGCATAGAACCAACTCAGAGAAAAATTCTTGTCACAACAAAGATTATTTATGTCGCAACAAACAAAACATGAGGGAGTTGAATTCTCTGTTGCGATAGGATTTTGAAGAGCAATACAAGAGGAATGGCGACAAAGAAATTCATGTTGCGACACAGTAAAGAATTGAAGGCAAAATCTCTGTCGCGACAATAAAAGTTGCAGACTGATAGAATTCTGTCGTGACAAAAGAAAACTCGGTCCCGACATGAATCAAAAGAGAACTGAGATTAGCCAAGTCAAGTATATCGCAACAAAGTTTTCTATGTCGTAACAAATAACTCACCGACTTGATGCGACAGAGAAGAAAGTCTATCACGCACAAAGAAACCCGCCATGAGAGACTGGCTGAAAGTAACCAAAGAAATCCTATCGCGACATAGAAAAAACTCTGTCACGACAGAGCAAACAAGTTGACGAGAATTTTTTTTTTTGCAACAAAGAAATTGATGTCGCGATCGAATCCAAGGAAAAGCTTAGAAAACCTATCACGACAAAAAATTGCATGCTACGACAGAGGCTAGCGATATAGACTAAAAACTCTGTCGCGATAGAACTTTTTATGTCGCGATAGAGTAACCAAATCAAGCCATACTCGGGGGATCCACAACACAATTATCAAGTGCTACTTCAACATTGAAAGTCTATAAATAGATCAGATCTAAAGGCACTCATGCGCAACTTTCGTAATTTCAGGATTTCTAGAGAGTTGAAGACTCTTTGTATATTATTTTTCTCATTTTTCTTAACTTTCTTTTATTTCCTTTAGTACATTTTTAGTTTGAACATAGTTTCTTTAGTTAGTTTTCTTGATTTTTCTGAGTCGAGTAATGAACTAAGTGCAAACTTTCGAGGTGGAATTTCTGTTAAATTTTATCTTTCATCGCTTTTGAATAAATGAGCCTGAAAATTTCTAGATTTCATTTATTTTAGTTCGTTTACACTTTCAATGAATTTTCCTGATCAGTTAGTCACTGATATGAGTGAACTAGTTTTGAAAGGTTGAGCTTCCTCTGGGAATGGGTTGATGATGATAGTTATTTTTCTGCACAAAGTGGAAGAACGCCTTAGTTAGAATTCTTGAATTTATTTTATCAATATTTTTTATCTTGATTGCTCCTAGCATTGGCATCATGTACCCAAGCAGCACTAGATCTTGCTCGATTTGCGAGGCCCCTCTGCAAGTGACACAGATGGAGAATCCCGAGGGTGTATAGAGGCAATTCTTGTGGGTATGGCAGACCAATACTTTTGGAACTAATGAATCCCAAAAGATTACTCAACAAATCACTAACTTACTCATGGTCTGAGGATAGCTTGGATGAAGTATCAAGAATCACTGAGGTTTCTTCCTCTTCGGTTTAAAGGATTCTAATCCCGCGTTGAAAGATTCTAATCAGAATGAGATGGAGAATTTCCATCAATATCAAGGATGAGGTGCGATCTAAATTGAGAAATCTTGCAATATCCTATTCATAGTACAAGAATTCTCACCCTACATACGGGTGTGAAGTATTGAAAAGAAAATACTCAAATTCAGGAAAGAGGATTATCTACAGTAGCTAATTAGATTCATGATTTAGAAATGAACATGAATCTCTAATTAGTGAAAGGTATGGTTGAGGGAGAAATCCAAACTATACCATAATGCATTTTTGACAAATTAAGCTTTCCAACTTATGGCTTAGCTAAGATTAAAATGATACAGAAATTGACAATTATTCATTGGTCTATGTCCTAGTGCTGTCTCACTCAATGAACTCTCAACTCCATTCTTATTATTATTTTAGCTGTGACACCAGTAAAAATTACTTTAGTATTATTTTATCTTATTCCAAATCATCTTAATATCGAGTTCAAATAGTAAGATCTTTGAAAGTAACAGGTAATGTTTTATGATTCATCCTCAATCTCGTGGGAACGATATCTGGACTTAATGAAAATCCACTTTTATTACTTGTACGATCTGTGCACTTGTAGTGATTAAGACCAATCAAAATCTTTAATGAATCCAGTTTAAAAAAAAAAAGGGATAAACACATATTTTCATCACATTTTGTTCAACAAGTTTTTGGCGCCTTTGATGGGGATTAGATAATAGTCCTTTGGTGGCAGAGTTATAACTTTGTTTGCACAGTTTGGTCTATACAAAACCAGTTAACAAGTTTTTGGCACCATTACTGAGGATCAGATAATAGTCCTTGGCAATAGTTCCACAAATTTGTGTATATATAATCTTGTTTGTCCACTGGTCTATCTATAATACACAAAAAGGTCTTAACAAGTTTTTGGTGCTGTTGTCGGTGACTGAATAGTTCTTGGATGGCAGTACTAGAAGTTTAGCACACATTGATCTCAGGCTTCTATCTCCAAGAAAAGAGGCATCAATCGACCGTCTACCGACAATTTCCGAGAGATTCATATCCCGCTTCATAGATCGCATTAAAACCATTTTATCACTCTGCGTGAGCCAAAAGGGCTCGATGGATTGAGGAATGGGACCAAGCTTTCACGACAATCAAACAATAGCTTACCGAACTGACAATTCTAACTAGCCCAAGGGCGGGCAATGCACTCCATCTTTACCTAGCGGTGTTAGAAGCCTCAACAAGTGCACTGCCTGAAGACGAAACCGAAAGGTAGACCAATATTCTTCGGTGAGCAAATCTCTATTCGCGTAAACCCAAGATACCCATCTCGAACAAGCAAATCTTTAGCCTTTATATGGCGCTTAAGAATCTTCGCTCTACTCTGCCATCCTATTGTCTGCTGACCAATCTCCCCTTGCAAAGCACCATACATAAGCTCGACCAGCAGAAGGGACAAGCCAAGCGTGATCGAACCTAGTAAATTCGTATTCAATATAAACCCCGCCTCAAATTGAAGGTTATATCGCGAATTTTTTAACGTAAATACCCCGCCAGATTTGGACCAAAAATATGGCCAGGATCCCATTATGGACGACGCTTCGCCTGAACGGACGAGTCGGGCTCGCAACTTAAAGCCCTAGCTGGGGAAAGGATAGAACAAACCATATGGCTAGACTTCGTCGCATCTAATAATGAGACTGAATACGAAACAATCCTAGCCGGAGTCGACCTCGCAAAGTCTATATCCTCAAAGAAATTCATTATAATGCAATGACTCAACTAGTAAGGGGATGTGTAACAGAGAATACGAAACGCTGTGACCAAATGCGATGGTCGTACATGCGAGTCCGTCAAACAACGACTAGGAGTTTTTCGGCTTTGAAGCTCAAACATATCCCGAAATTGAATGAAAGGGGCGCACGCCGCAAGAAGGGGTCGATCCATCCCGGAGCAAAGAAACTTAGTTCCTTCCTGTCTACTATCAACCGACATCTTCTATTACAACCACCAGCAGCCGATAAGAAGCATGTAACTTCGTTAACCCCTATAATGCATTATTCGAGCTCTGAGAGTCACTTGATAACAAAGTCAGTCCCACAAAATTCAGTCCAAGCAATAGGTTTAAACTGGGCAATTATATAAGGCCTGACGGCCTATCTTAAGTGTCTCACCCCTCAACAAGGAAAGTATATACCGACAGAACTCCATGAAGGGGTATGCGGAAACCATCCAGGTGGTAGAACTTTAGCTCACAAGGCCCATACACAAGGTTATTATTGGCCAACCATGAGAGTAGATGCAACCGCTTACGTTAGAAAGTGTGACCGCTGCCAACGACAAGCCCTTATCTCAAGAACACCGACTCAAGATCTAACCACCATCACAAGCCCCTGGCCCTTTGTTCAATGGGGAATTGATATAGTTGGGCCACTACCTACCGCCCCAGCTTAGAATAAGTTATTGTTGGTTGTCACCGACTATTTCAACAAATGGATAGAAGTTGAAGCCTTCTCCTCCATCAAAGACAAGGATGTCGCTCTAATCTGTAGAAGAATATCAGTTCACAAATTGAATACCCTCTACCGATCATAATTGACACAACACGCTTGATACAGAGTATATAGAAATTTCTACCATGAGCTGAAAATCAGAAACTTATACTCAACCCCACAATACCCATAGAGAAATGGCCAGGTGGAAGCATTTAACAAAACTCTCTTGACGGCTTTGAAAAAGTGTCTACATTTGGCTAAGGGAAAGTGTGTAGAAGAGCTACTCAAAGTTCTCGGGCCTATAACAACCAGTCAAAGCCGATTGGGTATCCCCGTTTATCCCTACTCATGGATGGAGGCAAAATCTACTGAGATCGGGTACCCACACTCAAACCGAAATCCATGAAACCAATGTCGGGGTCACCAAAGACTTAGACGCGGATAGGACGGCCAAGAGTCGCAGCCATGCGATAGCATTGTACCAACAAAGACTAGAAAACCTATATAACAAGCAAGTAAAGCCGTATGCATTTTGAGCCAGAGACCTAGTCTTGAGAAGGGTCTTTGAAAACACGGTTGACCTAGTGACTAACAAATTCCAACCAAATTGGGAGGGGCCAGACATGATAGTAATAAACTAGATGGGACGCCAATACCTAGGATGTGGAATGTTATGCATCTTAAGAGGTATTATCAATGAAATTCCATTTAACGTATTTTCCTTCGATTCTTGGAAAGTTATCAATCAAATTTTCTTCAAAGGTATTTGATTAGTGCCCAAAAAGTGCTATTTTGAACCCTATATTAGATAGGTTTTGAGTGCTTTTTGCGCGCTAATCATGTCATTTATGCCAATTGAAGTGTTCAAGTCTTCTTAGTATCACTTATGCCGTTTAGAGGTTATTTGTGGTTGTTTTGCAGTGTTTTTTGTGTACTTGGGAGTTCGAGCACGAGACATATGATGAATCATGAAGATCAACCTAATCACACCATCAAACGCACTAAAATCAAAGAAAGAATGAAGGGGCAAAGTGGTGGAAATCGATGCAAAGAAGACAGAAGCAATGCAAAGATGAATCAAAGAATTCCAGTGGAATTTCGCTAAGATTATGGTGGCTCGATTGCGAAATTTCAAGTGTTCCTTAGCTTAAAATTTCCAGAATCTTAATGAATCGACAATTTTCGCTAAATCTAAAATTTTCGCTTTAAAGCACTATTCCTAGCTAACACCTCACGCTTTCGCTACTCACAAGAATTCGCTGTTAGGCTTAAATTTCCGCTTAGCTAGCTTAAATTGCTGTGGTCTAGCGAAATTTCTTATTTTTCGCTTATTCAGATTTCGCTAAGCTAGCGAAATTTTCGCTGCCTAGCGAAATTTTTGAGCCTTAGCGAAATTCACTGCCTTGTCATGCTTTTGTAATTAATGCAACCGACTTCAATTTTATGTATTACTTCATTCCTAAATTAGCCAAATTGTTAGCTTTATGGTATTTTCATACATCAGGCCTATAAGCCACCTCCCATTTTGTAACCCTAAGCAACAAATCGGAGAGCAATTTTTGGCAAGTTTATTTTATGTAAATATCTTCGTAGCTTTAGTTAGGTTTTGTTTTTCTTCTCTCTCCCTTCTCTTATTTTTGCCGCTAAACAACACTTCTGAGGGATGACAACTAAGAGATAAGCCAAGGTTTCCTTTTCTTTGAAAGAGGAATAGCTTAGCTCGTGGTGGGGGCATATGCAGTCAGCCCTCTCTAAAAGTTACAAGTGATCAGTGCTTACGACCCTCATTCCTAAAATATGGTCAATAACATTGAATGTTATCGATCCGCCAATACTTACTATGCTTTAGGATACAAGGCATAATTTCTATTGCTGATAAAAATCGTGGTTCATTGGGCTTCGGGCCTTACGAGCCAATCAAACGATGTTTAATGTTAGGGTTTCAAACTGTAGCGCTTGCTAGATGCATGTTGTGACACCCTTTTCTCCGATCCGACCTGATCAAGGTCCGAATCCAAATCCGGTATGCCTGATACCACTAAACCGTGACGCCCCCAACTCCTAAGATAGATGTCGGCGAGGGCCACTTTTTTATCATACTTATAACCTTTACACTTACATATTCATATAATGTTAAACAATTAACTTGTATTACATTCGTATAATGGATTCACAAATATATATGTTAGCAAGCTCCAAATATAAACGCTCAACATTTACAATATTTACATTGGTTACAAAATTTCATATACAAAATGCACTCCAAAGGTCTCCAAGGCACCTATTGTCAGTGTGCCTCACCACATGTGGATGGTCCGGTCCTTTCGTTTTCTTTCTGCATTCCACACTCCATTGAAGACCATGCTTTACGCTTTAGTGGGAATTAATACACATGAATGACCTCTTACATGGTCATCACCTTCTATACAACCATATAACACATATAAGATGTACAGACTATTATTCTCATATATATATATATATATATATATATATATATATATATATACTCTTTCATAACTGGCCATTTCTTATCATCTTCCATACTTTCATGTCAACTTGTACTTTACTTCTTATTCTCAGAATCAGATAATTGGTCATCACATAGCAAGTATGCTTCTCATATCATGTCATGTATTCTCTACATTTCCTTCAGATATACCCGTCAATTTCTTTATGTTTTTAAGTGTCCAGATAAACCTTAGAAGTGGATACAGAACTATAATCCATGAGCCAAGGCTATATTCACTGTATGAAACAAAGGGTCCATGAGGGCCCTGAGGTGTCAGAATATAATATACCCGAAGGTATCATCATCGCTCGAGACAAAGACTATCCAGCTAGGCCCGGAGGCGCCGGTGACCCTTTCTGGCCACCGCGATCCAAACGGATCTATCTCATCAACCCAAACGGGGCCTGAATATCGAACTTATATGCCGCACTTATTTTTTCCTAATAGGCATGCCCATCTATCCTCTACTGTGTTCTGAAGGCATAATCAATATGTATTTATAAATTAAGATATATATCTCATATTCCGAATAATTATTGTCATTCCGATAATCATATGAGATATATATACAATCAGTTATTCATATCTTTTACATTTTTCTATATTTCTCATTATATGCATAAATAACTATGCTTATTAATCGTATACTTATGAGCTATTTATGAATTCATATTGTATGCTCATAATACAAATAACTATGGTTACCTGTACTGCCTACTGTTTTCCATGTTTTCTGGAACTAATATGAGTTCCAATCTTATCAAGATATCAATTGATGAATTCTTGACTCAATGGGCTTTCCATAGAGTCCAAGAACACCCAAATCGGAGTTCAAACGAAGGAGATATGACCTTCCGAAGTTGGAGGTCGCGCAGTCGCCTTGGACGAGCTGACTGAACTCGACGAGCTGCACTGAAGGATGAGCCCAGTCTAACACCTTGGTCTGACATCTAATATATTCTCAGGCATATGGATGGACTTGACTCAATGGGTTTTATAGAGTCCAAGAACACCCAAATCGAGTTCAAACGAAGGAGATAAGGACCTCTCGGGTTGGAGGTCATGCGCAGTCGGCCTGACGAGCTGACTTGGAATGACGAGTCACACTGAAGTGACGAGCCTGGTTTGACGCCTTGGTCTGACAGCCAATATCTCACTCAGGCATATGTATGGATTCTTGACTCAATGGGCTTTATATCCAAGAACACCCAAATCGGAGTTCAAACGAAGGAGATAAGACCTTCCGGGTTGAGGTCATGCGCAGCCGGCCTTGACGAGCTGATCTGGAATGACGAGCCAGTACTGAAGTGACGAGCTCGGCTTGACGCCTTTGGTCTGACAGCGCACATCTCCCCAGGGCATAAGCGGATGGATTCTTGAATCACCGGGCTTTCCGCATAGAGTCCAAGAACACCCAAATCGGATTCAAACTATAGTGATACGACCTTCCGGTCGAGGTCTCATGTTCGGCCCGATGAGTCACCGTTGTGATCACTGCTCACCGACGACCCTCTTGTTTGACGAATTTCGCTGACGGCACTACCGCTGACTAATTAACGCTCATTGACGCACTTTGTTTGACGGCACTCCCCGTTGACGAATTCACTGCTCACCGACGAATTCGTTGGACGCACCACCGCTTGACGTAATTTTCACCGCTCACCGACGACCCTTTGCTCACGCACTTCGCCGACGAATTAACGCTCACCGACGCACTTCGCTGACAATTCTCACCGCTTGACGACCACTGTTCACCGACGCACTTTGTTTGACGCACCCCCTGTTGACGACCACCGTTCACCGACGACCCCCGTTGGACTCCACCACCGTTGGACGACCACCGCTCACCGACGACCCTCGCTTGGACAACCCTCACCCATTTGACTGCTCGTAGTAAAAAGACCATAACTTGGTCTACAGAAGTCTGAATTAAGAAATCTGGTGTCAACATCGTCACTGATGTGGCTAATTTCACAGAAGGACTTACTGCCAAATTCTCTTTATTTCTGGTTCAAAACTCGTTCTAAGGTCCGGCTAGTTGACCCGAATTGGCAGAACTGACCCTCACTAGATTTAGTCAATGACCCCCAAAGAAAAGGACTATAACTTGGTCTACAGAGGTCCAAATCGAGTAATTCAGTTTCTCCAACATCAAGTTCATTGATGTGGCTATTAATTTACTAGAAGGACTCACTTGTAATTCCTTGTATTTGACCCAACAATCCGTTCTAAGATCCGGATACTGCATATGATCGACAATAGGGAATTTTCTGGGTTCAACTTGCAACTAGACCCTTCTCACACCCATATTTAGGAGCCTTAAAGCTCTTCTTAACTCAACCCTACAAGAAAGGAGTTTAGGAGTTCCTAAACCCAAACCATACATAAGATAGGCTCTAACCATGTATCTAAACTCATAGTCCAAAACTAGACTTCCATACTCCCATAGTTTACATACACTTATTCATGGTTCCATACTTTTCTATACCAAATCATAATTCCATACCAATACCCATATTTCCATACTTTGCGATACAAAATCATAGTTCCATACAACCCAAAACATATCCATACCCATACTCAAATTCCATACCAATACTCAAATTTAGTAATTCCATACCTGTGATCTTCTTCTTCTTCTTCTTCTTCTTCCTTTCTTCTCTTCTCTTGTCCTCAGATGGTTTCTCCTTTCCAAGACCAAAATAAGATATTTCTTTTGGTCTTATCCTTATTTGATCTTATCCCCTTTTTATTTTACTTTGGTCCTCCAACTCTTATAATATTTTCAAATCAATTTATAATATTTTTACAATAGCCTCAAATCTTCTTTATTATTTGTAATTTAACTTATGCATATTCCTACTTTTGTTTTTTGGCCTTTATTTTATTCCTAATAAATATACTTAATACGTTTATTATACCCAAAACATGTTATAAAACTATTAGGTATAATTTGGGGTGTGTGTGTTACATATGTTATATGTGTTGACCTCAAATAGAGTTGATTTTAGGTGAGGCTCAAGAACATAGATCCTGGCCAGGGTTTGACTATAGGTTGTCATTATAACGCGAGGATAAAACCCGAGACAATTGCTTGTCTCTAAGTTACCAAGTTAGTGACCTAAATCTTCAAAGTTAACTTTTCAAACTTTATTTTCAGTTTTTACAATTTCTCAGCAGTTAAACTACTCACACTGTTTTTGAAACAAATCCAAAAAGTCCAAATAGAAAGCCTTACCTTCGCACTTACGCAGTTTCATTCTGTGGGATGAAACCCATCCCCGTGTTCGACCCTTTATTCACTATATCAAGCAGCAGCTTGACTACGGCAGTAGTAGGAACTTAGGTGTATATAAATTTTGTTGATTTTAGCTCAGCCTACTGTGGCACGAATCAGTATTATGAATAAAATGTCCTTTAGAGTATTTTATTTTAATTCTTGGAATAATCCCTATACCAAAGACCAGATGTGGCTCACAACCTATTGATACATTCAAAACACTAGATGTGGCTCACAACTTCTTGGCACTTTCAAAAGACCAAATATGGCTCACAACCTGTTGGCACTTTCAAAAGACCAAATGTGGCTCACAGCCTGCTAGAACTTTCAAAAGACCAGATGTGGCTCATAGCCTGTTGACACTTTCAAAAGACCAAATGTGGCTCATAGCCTGCTAGCACTTTCAAAAGACCGGGATGTGGCCCATGCCCTATCGGCATTTCAGCAGTCAGACGTGGCTCCTGCTCCTATCGCATGCCTAAGCGCTGAAGAGGGTGCCTAGCATGTCGGGCTGTGAGCCATGCCCGAGAATGGTTCCTTGCCTACTGACCCATGTGTAAACCCTACCAGCTTCTAGCTCCTAAAAATACTTAACATTGATATCCCTGAAGCAACTATCTTAGTCAAGATTTATGAAAGGGAGTTGTATGATAAAAATCAATTGTATAAGTAAACCAAAAATTTTATTCCATAAATGTGTCAACAGCGTCAGAAAATTACATATAAGTTCAGGTGGCCAAACGTAGTCGATTACAATAAAAAGGGGGGAGGGGAGAGTCTAAGATGTTCTAGCAAAGTCCTTTAGTGTGAGCGTTCCTCTCGTCCCTCGTCGCTTTACCGCTTTCGCCTCGCTTCCACCTGAAGCCAAGCCAGGCCTCAATAGCGCCGTCAAGTACCTAGGGTTCATGAAGAACCCCAAGGTGAGCTGCCTGAGAGGAGCCGGTGCATCCCATTCAGAGCCTTGCCGGGTCTCCAGATGTTGTGTTTTGAATATACACCCATAACCATGTGCGGCTGTCGTCCAAGGCCTTCTGGTAATCCTTCTCCATGGCCTCCTTGTCCTTGCCCTCCTAAGATTAGAGGGAAGAGACTTCATCCTTAGCTGCCTTGATATCCAATAGAAAGGAAGTCCGCTCAACCTCCAGGAGGGCAACTTCAAATTTTAGCCTCAGCCTCTTGCGCCTTGCTCTCTAGCCTCGCTGTGTCTGACCCCACGCCTCCTTCGCCCATGCCTGACACTGCCGCCACGACGACAACCGCCTGGCGACCCGATCTTCGCCTTGATTCTCCCTTTATCCGCCCCCACGATCCTCTCTATACCCTCCTTGGCCTTTCGTCCCTAATGCTTGGATATACCCTTAGCCTTGCTTAGGCCTTCTTTCAAGGCCTAGTGATTGGAGGTCGCAGACCGAAAGCATAGTGCATCGCAGCCTCCTCAAAGATCGCCGTTTCAGATGAAGCCCCTATGTCAGCGCTGGGCGTTTCAAAATAGTAGTGAGAACTGTGAAAGGGAAAGGTGTTAAGAAAACTACAAATATGGAGACGACGATCAAACAATTAGAAGTTTGACCATACCAAATAATCATCTCAAGAAGTCATGGTCAGGGAATACGCATCCCGTCCCTAGCCACACGCTAAGTGTGGATTTTTTTATTCCAAGTAGTCGAAGGGAATGAATATTTCAGTGGGGGCCACCACCGCATTCGAAGATCGCGGGTAGAGCTCGGCATACTGATGACGTAAACGTCCTCTGATTGAAGGGGTTCCAACGGTTGATGATTGATTGGGCAACATCTAGACTCGGGGCAGTAGTGTCCGTCGGGGGGTGATCCCACTTCATCGGTTTGACCAGCGAGTTTAACACTAACCTGTCGAGGCCCCTTGGCTTATAAGGGCCGCCAATTACGAGGTTGAACTGCCTAGAAGAGAGTAGCGGTATCAGGACCACACCCACCCACGGGCCGCCACGCTCATGAAATGAAAGGAAAAAATGTGGGTTGATTTTCGAAGCTTGGGAAAATCCGTCCCCAAGGAGGAACATGGTTTTTAGAGTCGCCACTTACTTTTATTTTTATTTTTAAGTGGGAAAACCAAGAACAAAAAACCTAATGACTCCAAAAGATGGAAAAAGCTGCCGGGCGAAAACTAGATTTCGGGGTCCGGATCGACACCTATCTGAAGGTACCTCATATGAGGTAGCACCCCCAGGCCCGTAACTCCTGCCCCTACTAGTGAATTGGGCATGTGAAGCATACGGGTCAGCGTGATCGACGCCTCCTGGCTAAACATACAACTTAGATCATACCAACCTAATTGGTATCTAGCATGCTTAAAAACACTCAATCAAAAGGGCAAATGGCGTTGCACTCCATGGTCCCCCGCCACGCGCTGCTCACAAACAATCCAACAAACATAGCAAGCATGCATGACACCAAACACAAAGCATCTATGTAAAATTCATTACCCAACATTAAAGCACATACCAGGGTCCCTAGCTAAGAACCGCATAAGAGGTTATCGACATTGGTTACACCGCTCTTCAAAATTAAATATCAAAAGCAAAGCAAAGTACCTAAACCGCCGCCCGGAAAACTCAACTCCAATGAACCAGCCGTTCGGCTCCCAACCAGTCCGTATGGTCGAGAAAAGATTTCATGTACTCTGAACCTTCCTTATAAAGCTCCGAATTCAAAAGATAAACGGAGTGCACCCGACCGAATGACCAAGAACCAACACAAATAACACAAACTACCCAAACTGCAATTCCAGCAACCGAATCGACAGAACCGGGTTGTCTGCTCCAACCAGTCCAGGCGTTTGAGAAAAGATTTCAAAAATTTCAGAACCTTCCTTACAAAGCCGGAATTAAAAAGATAAACCGAGGCAATTCCGACTCCGAATGACCAAGAACCAACACAAATAACAAAAACTACCCAAACTGCAATTCCAGCAAACCGAACCTAATGAACCGACTGGTTCGGCTTCCCAACCGGTTCATCCGGTTGATAAAAAATTAAAAAATTTCAGAACTTTCCTTACAAAGTCAGGAATCCACTGTAAACTATTCAATTCTGACTGAATGACCAAGAACCAACAGAAACAAAGCAAACTACCTAAACCGCCGCTCCTGCAAACCTAACCTAATGAACCGACCACCAAGCTCCCAAACCAGTCCATGCCATTGAGAGAGGCTCTCAAAACTTGGTCATAACTTTTATAAACGAGTCAGGAATCTAAAGAACGGTGGATCACCTCAGCCTTCGGATGAGTGAGAACCAACCAAAACAAAGCAAACTACCCAAACTGCCATTCTAGCAAACCGAACCTAATGAACCGACTGATCTGGTTTCCCAACCAGTCCATCCCGTTGAGGGAGGCTCTCAAAATTTTCCAGAACTTTTAAAAAAGAGTCAGAAATCTAAAACAACGTGGATCGATTCTCAGCTCGATGAGTGAGAACCAAACTAAACCAACCAAACCACGTAAACTGCCTTTCCTGCAAACCTAACCTAAATGAACTGACTGATCTGTTTTCTAACCAGTCCATACTGCTGAGAGGCTCTCAAAATTTTCCAGAACTTTTATAAAAGAGTCAGAAATCTAAACAAACGGTGATCGAGCCCTCAGCTTCTAATATAGAACCAACCAAAATAAACCAAATTACGCAAACTGCCTTTCCTGCAAACCTAACCTAAATGAACCGACTGATCTGGTTTTCCAACCAGTCCATATCGTTGAGAGAGGCTCTCAAAATTTTCCAAAACTTTTATAAAAGAGTCAGAAATCTAACAAAACAAACGGTGATCGATTCTCAGCTCAGATGAGTGAGAACCAACCAAAACCAACCAAACTACGCAAACTGCCTTTCCTGCAAACCTAACCTAAATGAACCGACTGATCTGGTTTTCTAACCAGTCCATATCACGAGAGAGGCTCTCAAAATTTTCCAGAACTTTTATAAAGAGTCAGAAATCTAACAAAACAAACGGTGATCGATTCTCAGCTCGGATGAGTGAGAACCAACCAAAACCAACCAAACTACGCAAACTGCCTAGCAGAAACTGTTGAACCGGCTTTCACGTATAAGCGTGAAAACCAGCTCAAATGGTTGAGAAACCTCAAATTTGATCAGAATTTCTCTTAAAGAATAGAGTGGAGACAGGGTTTATTTCTTACCTCTTCCACAAAACGCAGAAAAGAAACAAACTAAGCATCCAAGAAGAACGCGCGCATTTGAGCCCTAAAATGTCCCGCAAAGGTCCTTCCACTTTTATCTTTCCTTCGCACTCATTCCCACCTCAGCCTCTGAGCCTACCTAGTGTTTTCCACCTTCAAGCTTAGGAAAGGGCCCCAATCAGTCTCGAAAACAGCTTCCCCATTAACTCCTCTCCTCATTTTCCATGCAAGCTGAATATCTTAAGTTTTCAGCTTGCTTCACCACCAAGTATCCACATGGATTCATGGTGGGCTGCATGTAACTTAAGCCAAGGCCCAAAATGGACCCACACATTGCCCATGGTCGAACTCGGAGCTTATGGGCCAGAACCATATAGGATTTGGGCCCAAATCACAAAATAGCTTCACACAAGTCAGTCTCCGACAATCAAGTTGAACTGTGGTGCTGTCCAGTCCATCCGGTTGAGGGAAAATTATGAAAATTTGATTGAATGTTCTGAAGAATAAGGGAGACCAACAAAAATGGTGCACCATTCCAAGTCCGGATGAGGAGATATGATCAAACAAGGAGGAGGTCACCAAAATCACCCAAAAATTAATGTTGTATAATGTGATTGCCCTCATGAACCAGTCAAACGGAAGACAAATTATGAATTTTAATAAAAAAACTCATTGGTAAATAAGGAATCCAACAAAACAAACAAAGGAACAATTTCGAAGTTCGACAAGGGAGATATGATCGAAACAAGCTCAAGTGCCCGAATTTGACATACTCTAATAAACTTCTGAATGTGTTAAACTCCTCAGAGGGTCCTAATTTGCTTCCTATAGCACGATGCCAATAACTAAAAATAAGCCATGATGACACTCTAAAGTGAACTACATACGCACTCAACTGACCACATACAAGCTCAAATCGAGGCTCACTTAATGCACTAAACCTAAAAGGCCCTAATGGTGTTATATGAGAAACGACGGGTGAGTGTGACATCCATAGGATAAATGCACTGTTGAGGGGCAAACGAGGGTCTACAAATACGCCCTCAAGAGAGTGAATGAACGAAAGGAATCGCGGTGCGGCGTGCGATGCAAGAGGAAATGAACCTTCCCAGTGAAGAACCCAGATGACCAACAATTCTTGTCCCCCTTACTTAGTAAATTCAAGACTAATGGAAACAAGAGTCATCTAATCAAGGACTTGAAGAAAACTTAGGCATGATGTCTGGAAGATGATGATCCTGGGCATAATCCCTAAAAAGATAATGAATCCAGGGCGACGGAGAAGATGAGGAAACTGTTAAACGAGAAAGGTCCGCAAGCAATCGAAAAGGTTGAACCGAGTGAGCACCTGAAAAGGTAGAATCCCAATGAGTGCCTCTAAAAAGGTGGAATCCCGGTGAGTACCGAAGAAGTGGTAACCCGGCGAGTACCGGAAGGTAACCGGTGAGTACCTAGGCCGGGAAAATCCCGGTGATTACTGGAAAGGTGTGATCCCGGAGAGTGTTCTGGAACGGGGGATCCTAACAGCACCGAAATGGGATCCGGAGAGTACAGAGAATGGGGATCCGGCGACACCAAGAAGGTAAAACCGGTGAGTACCAAAAGGTAGGATCCCAGCGAGTATCTGAGAAGGTAAAACCGGTGAGTACCGAAAAATAAATCAAGGAAAATTGCAGGTGGGGATCCCACGAGTACCGTGAAAGGTAAGATCCGTGGAGAGCAACGTGAAAGGTGGGATCCGAAATGAGACGGAGAAGGTAAACCGGTGAGTACCTGAAACGGATCCGAGCGAGTATCTGAGAAGGTAAAATCGTGGTGAGTAATTAAAAGGTAGGGAATCTAGGCGAGTATCGAGAAGCGTAAAATCCGGCCAGCATCGGAGAACCACCATTAAAAAGGAATAGGGATGCCAAACTAAGGCTCTGTATTAAACTAAACCGAACTCGGGGATGACCTAAAACGAAAACCTAGAGCATAACGGGAAACTTAGGATGTAAATCATGGAGATAATCGCCTCATGACAAAAAGGGTATGCCCCCAAAGGTGACGTAAAGTGCCACAAATGATAAGCGAAACCAAGAACTTAATAACAAGACTAGGAATAAAGGGGTATGCCCTCAGAGGGACAATCTCACAAATGTGACCATGGGTGAAAGAAAGGGGTTATGCTCAGTTCAGTATCAACGCCTTATGTCAAATCTCATAACTCCATGCTAGCCAAAGTCGTGAGTCAAAAACATCACAATCACTCATTCGAAAATCATCCATTTCATTCCATAAACCGATATAGGGTATGCCCCAAAGGTGCACATCCGATATGCAAGAGCCTCGAGAAAAAAACTCTGAAATAAATTTGAAGACCCAATCAGCTCGAATGTTTAACAAGACAACATACGGGGTGTGCCAGCACCCCTATTGAGTCGACGAATATGAGCGATCTTACCCTAGGCTAGCCTTTGTAGCTAATCTCAATGCATGAAGAAACCCATCTCGCATGTTTGAGCATACTCAAACTTTGATGCCAAACATTCTAGTGAAATGAGTTGCCGCAGGCACGCGCATCGAGCCAATGCCAACACGAAGCGACGGGTATGCCCGAGCGTGAACGTGTCAAAGCATCAAGCTAATGGCTATCCATGGTCCCTTTGACTCTCAGATCATCTATATCCGATCATGGACTCATGGACCTGAGGCAAGCAAAATGAAATGGAAGCAATATGTGACCCTCGATACTTAGAAACGAGGGCTGTCGACATCACATGCTGTCATTAGATAGAACACATCCCATATAAAATGCTTGAAAGCGAACACGAGATCGTAGTCTCAGGGGTGGTCTTACGACTCGGGCCGTAATGTAGGCGGGGTGAAAGGTGAAATGACATGATGAAACAAAGGCCCAAATACTGATAAATGCGCAAACCGCATGCGCGCCAATGTCAAATATCGGATCATGTGACGGTGACTCGATAACATCGAGATGAACAATGTGATGACAAGTGAAGTGCACCAAAGGACCGCAGCGGCTTAAGAAGTGAGGCGATGATCAAGTGAAGAGACTAGAAAGTGATGAATGGATAAAGCGAAAAGGAAGAAACAAGGCGGGATACAAATGTGGAAATGTGTAATGGCGAAGCCAGACATTTCGTCGAAAGGCGTCAGTCGAAGCAAGTCACTGTCAAGGTGGGAGTGGTGATGCAGGTAGTCACAGGGACCTAGTGCGAAGCAACCCAAAACCTCATACCCGATGTGTTACCCCGAATCCATTGGAGAAGATCGCGCGATACTTTTTCCTCGACCCTCGGAGGAATAATAAATCTCGAACATAAATGACACTTTGATGATCCCAAGTATATTAAAGAATATCAAACAAACATTTTTTATTTTTTATTTTTGTTTATTTTTGTTTATTTTTGTTTATTTTGTTTTTTTGTTTTTTTTTGTTTTTTTTTTTGTTTTTGTTTTTGCGTAGAACAACCAAATAGGCCGAATGCCACCTTATCACAATTCAGGCGAAAGGGCCTCGAGCCTCCCGAGCCCCGAATGGTCCTCTGACCATAAGAATCCCGGATCAAAACCTATAGGCGGAATAAAGGGTGTGACAAACCTGGTGAAAGTAGCTGCGGGATGAGAGCACGTCATCATTACTCAAAGAAGATAAAGTGAAATGAATAGAGATGATAGAAACTAGACTCAAGAATGACGGTGTGAAAGGTACAAATGGAGGAGAAAGAAACAAGCCCATTGATGTGAGAAGAACAAACGAATAATGACACAATGCTTATAATGCTCACCAGTCCAATTAATATGTAAAAAAAGCGCAGGGGGCGAGGCTGACAGTAAGAAAAAGGTATGCAAAGAATTTAAATGAAAGAATAGGCTATAATAAACCGTGAGGCTGAGGGCTAAACGATAGGATATATCCGATGTATAGGTGTGCAATAAGGAATATGGCTACTCAAAATGATGGCCACCATCCTCTAACCATGATCTGGCGCTAAAAACCCTCTTGGTGATCCCATGTTGGCTGTGAGGCCCGATTCCGTCTAGGAGTGCGCTCGACCAATTTTGCTCCCTCTTGATGGATCTCGGATGACATAAGGTATTTCGGTCGGTCTGAACCTACAAGGGTCATTGATTAATCCCCGGAGGACCTTGAGACTAGGTCGGCCTTTTGAAACTTCCTAGGCTGGCAGCTTTTTCTAAATGCTGCGAGTCATTTTCTCTGATGAAGCTTTGAACATGATGTTTGCCCTCAATCTCCTCTCATCCAAAAGGCTGAGATGATCATAACGGGACTGAGCCCACTCGATCTGGATATCACGATGCTCTAATGCTATTCTCGGGATCTGTCTCGATTTCAGCGAGCGACCTGCTTTGCCTCCATGCCATATATACGAAAGAGTAAGGTGTAGCCCCGGTTGAGGTACGAGAAAAGATGTACGGAGGAGAAGTAAGCCAGCAGCCCAGCGAAGGGGCTTCTCGACCAATCCTGGAAGTCGCCATCTTTCTCAGAAATCCTCTTGATATTCTTATTTATTTCAATTGCCACGAATTAGTGCGTGGTCTACATGTGCGAGATGATCGATGATCTTTGAATACCATACTCTTGGTGATCATGTCCACTTAGCCTGCGAAATGCGCTCTCCCCATCAGAATCGACTCTTGAGGACCCCATATGCGTAGATAATGTGCGATCGATGAATTTGGCGCTCTTAGCTGTATCGATCCGGCATAAAGTAACTTCCACCCACTTAGTGGAAATAATCAATAGCCACTAGGATGTGCTCATGTCCACTAGAAGACTTGGGTGAGATCTTCCCGATAATATCGATACCCACATCTTGAAAAGCGACGAGGATGTAAGTGCATGCAACTGGAAGGTGGCACGTGTATCGGAGTCTCAGTGCATTTGACACTCGAGACATCTACGTACTTCTTGTAACAATCGACTCCATAGTCAACCAAGCGTAATCAATCCCCTCATGATCTTGCGCATTGCTGTGGCCTCCCGTGTGTACAGACCCACGGACTTACGGCATGAACCTCTCCATTACTTGATTTGCGGGCGTGGTCGGACACTAATAATATGAGGCCATCGGGTGATCTCTATAAAGGGCATCCCCACAAATAACAAATCGGCTGGCCAAATGTCTCAATGCTCTCTTATCCTTGGGTGTGGGCATTTGAGGTCGCGCCACATGACATAAGCGATAAATACTATCAGCAGTACCATGATGGCTACGTCGATTTTCAATATCTCCGTCGAAGCAATGATGAGGTAGGTGCGAACACGGTCTCGATCATCGATGGTCGCGTGTCACTCCGCGGAATCTCTCAGCCACGAAGCTAAAGATTGGCTAATGCGCCGACAGCGGTTCTGCATACTGGCGGATGTATATATCTTAACTCATCCGTCACGGCGGCGGTAGGTGCAGTAAGCATGGTAGAACTGACTTCTCATCTCGAGTCCTGAGATGCCTTGGGTCTGGCTGGCGGCCATAACTAAATTAGGAATCCCCATTGGATCTCCATTTTGTCTGTCACCAGATCGGTAGTCTCTGAGCCCGTAATGCAAGCCTCATACTCAACTATATTGTTGTCAGCCGGTGATGATCGGAAAATACTAAATGAAATGATCGGGAATGTGATCACGTTGTGATCCCTTGATATCAATAAGATACCAATACCAAACCCAGAAATGATTGGCGGCACCATCGAAATCGATTGCCATCCTATAATCTTTGGTCATTGAAACAAATTGCTCATCGGAAAATCATCGTCGTCGATCTATCCTTCGAATCTCGGAAAGAAGAAGCGAATGATCTGCTGTGATGGCACCACTTTCTGATTTTTGTGTCACATCTTGAATGTCGAGCTACGTCGATAGAACCGAAGACCATCTCATGAGCTACCGGTCGAGCGGTCGATCAGACAAATATCTCGATGGATCGATCGTGAGACGAAGTATAGGTCTCTATCACATAGTGCCTAAGTCTCTGGTGGCCCAGGCTTGGCGCTAAGCGGAGCGCTCGATCATAAGATGACGCACTCGTATTCCATCGTCTCTTACTTAGATAATAAATGTTTCGCTCCTTTCTGAATCATCGGCGAGCTAACATGCATCCCAGCTATATCAGAAGCCGGCAAATATAGAAGCCGAGGGGCCGCCCGTTGTGGGAGGCAAGCTGGGGAGAAAGTAAACACTCCTTAATCTTCTCAAAAAGCAGCAGCAATCATCATTCCAAACCGTTGGCTGGGTTCTTCCTTAGAAAGACGAAAGATAGGCTCACATATGTGCAGTAGTCTGTGATGGAAACTAAGTGTATTGTAGTCGCACAAAGCCTCGATCTCTTTCAGTTTTGAATGGCATGTCAAGTATGGCCTTGGTCTTTTAAGATCGACCTACATACCACGCTCATTGCTAATGTGACTGGCTCAATTTCCCGAGAGATTGCGAGGTGCACTTCTGGGATTGATCTCAAATCTGAGATTAATACGATCCTCTCGAGAATCTCGTAAAGTGCTAAGTGATGCGCCTGCCTTGGGATTTCAACTATATGTCATCCACGTATACCTCAACATCTTTATGCATCATATCATGGAATAGAGTAGTAGCGGCTCTGCGATAGGTAGCCCCTCGTGATTTTTCAACCCAAATGGCATAACCCTAGAGCAATAAGTACCCCATTCAAAGGATGAAGTGTCTTCCACATCCTCCTGAGCCATCAAAATCTGATTATACTCAGAAAACCCATCCATGAAGGGACAACATAGAGTGCCCCCGCAAAGATTGTCAACTAACATATCAATGTGTGGGAGGGAAAATCATCCTTGTGGCTAAATTTATTCAAATCTCGAAAGTCAACACAAACTCTAACCTTTACATCCTTCGGGGAACAGTGGATCTACATTACTGTACCACTCGTGATACCTCAACCACCGACAAGAAGCCAACACGGTTACTCTGAATTTCTTCCTTAACTCGCTGCACTCCATCGAGGTGTAGCCTCTCAATTTCGCTTAACTAGCCTAGCATGTGGCAAAATAAAGTGTGCGGATGCCGAACTATACCGGGTCAGGGCTTGGCATGTCCTCATACGACCATGCAAATACATCTGGGCATGACCTGAAAGCATGTCAATCAATTTACCTCTCAAACTGCAGATAGGAAGAGCCAATCCTAATCTCCCCCGGGTCAGATCCGCACACCAAAAATCCATCCACCTGGTACATCGAAACGAAAGTGTAACTTTCCCCGTCCTCTCAGATCATAATTAGACTCGATCGAATTCACCCAGTGGGTCATCCGTGTCTCTCATATCATTAACATCAGATATGTACGCTGAGCCGGTGGTGCAATCAAAGGAAAATGCCGCGACACGTTTAATACTAAAATACTCATGTCATTATTACCATCGTAAATGTCACAATGTGCCGGGGTGACAAACCCAGACATAGTGTCAAAAGAAAGAGGTGGGTCCTACGTAGCCCGACCCTCCCTCAACGTAAAAACAAAGATCATGAGTAATACGTAGCAACAAGCCTATCATCATCAAACTCAAGCATAGAAATTCCAACACATCGTGTTTAATCTGGGCCCGGAGCGGGAAACATCCGCACGCGGCTGCCGATCATGTCCATTGCGCCGCTGTTAGCCATAAAGTGTCACAAAGATCGAATCAATCACGTAAACTCCAAACATGTCAAAAGTAGAATGGGGCTCACACTGGCCGTAGACAAGGAAATACTAGCGCCGATCATGTCCATCTCGGCCCATGTAGTATCAGAAGAGTCAATCCATCAGTTTCATCCCCAAATCCATAGGTAGATCATATAGTCAGGATCTCCTCAGAGCACATGGAAACACACCGCTCTATCCTATGATGGGGTGCAATCACACGCGCCGAGTGGCTTCGGGTGGTCTCAGACCAAACAAACTGGCCCAGTCATGTCAATGCCCCGACCCCGGCCATCTAAACATGGTCAACTCCTCTGCGGGTGCATACTCCGATCCTCCGTAAAATAGTCAACCAATCAAAAGTGTATGGGCGAAGGATAATCGAACGGAACGCCGCATACGCGGTAGCCTCACTTCTCACGCTAGCCATGCCATGTGTCACAAGATCATCCGCCAGCTGATGTAACCCAACCCATAAGATATGTCATGATCAACTGCATTAGTAAACTCGCGCGCCCCGCTGGCGCTTAATTAAACCTCAAACTGCATATAAGACATGTCTCTCATCATGCTAAGCACCAAAGTGCCACTGTACTAGTCGAATGACATGGGTACCATTGCCCCGCGATCATCCTCTCTGTGCTAACAACCCGAACTTCACGAACAACCCACAAATGTAGTTCATCCTCATCGGGTCGACCGTAGCGCTGGTTCGCAGGAAGTAATAACATCTCTATCGGGATCGTGATCGTGGATAATGCACCCTCATGTATGAACTTCACCTTCCACGAAGGGAAGATGGTATGAAGACCCCGCCTCATGAACTAAGGACACGAAGAAGTAGGTTAAAGGATGATTGGATCCTCAAAACCTCGCAAGAGTATGGAGTATAAGGACTGACCAATCATGACATGTGTCGAGTGTACCCAAACCGCCCTCCGAGTCCCATCATAAGCTTGACGACCGTGGATGGCCCAAAATCGATGGTGAAAACTTAAAGCAATGGCAAAGAACCAGCGGACAAACGCTAGTAGCGCAGCCGTTGTCCGAAGAAGACCGTATGGCACTTCGACCAACAAGCAACATCAATGAATAAGGGACGAACATGGCTTAATCCTCGTGGTAAACATCGCTTAAAAATGTTATGCATGTAGCCCTATCCGACGCAAAGTGGATCACCCCTTCAGGTAGTAGTGTCAACTCCAATCACTAAGGCCCCGAACAACGATCTCTATGTGTGGGCCGGATGAGGCCAATAAGCTCCAAATGGAAATGCGGGCCTCGAGGTAGCGCAACCGGGCGTAAAATTTCATCATCTTCCTCAATCTCATCTCTAGAATCAATGCCAAAGAAAAGGTCTATCAACAGTGGGGTCGCAGCTACCCTCCCACTCGTAAATAATCCGAACACTTATGTACCGCCCATACGCTCCGGAATGTAATGAAAAGGTGTCATGGGAGGAACATGTCGCGAAGTATAATGGATATCGCCGCTTCGTCAGGAACATCATCCTAACAATCTAAATGGCCCGGAGACCTCACGACCGGGTGTATACATTAAAATCAGCTCGTATACAAACTGATTGGCCGAGGAGCGCCCATCCCATCCCATCATGAATATCTCATCCTCGAATACTAATCAAATGTACAATTCCCCGAGGGGCGGAGGCAATGTTCTGGGTCGCGAGTGGGCAATGTCTCGTAGTCACTAAGTAGGACGCCCTAAATCAACCAAACCTTGATCAATCAAGTCTCGAATAGCGTGCTCAAGGCAAAGACAATTGTTTCGTAATCATGACCAGCTCTTTCATGATAAGCACAAATAAGATCCGCCTGAATCCAAAGCGGGTAGGTCAGAGCGGTGGTCCTGTGGTACTGAATAATCAAACCCCCTTCAACCACCAAATGCTCCTACCAAAGGGCATCTCGAAATGCGGTAAACCGCCAGCCGCCAAAGGGAGGCGTGCTCTATACCGCCGATGGCACCGTAAAGTGGCCTCGAGGCGCCCGTAGCATACCCGGGCCGTGGTGGCTGATGCAGGAGCAGGGCCCAACCGGCCGAAAGGAGTAGCCGGTCCGTACCGACCCCGCCCCCATCATCCGTGCAAGGAGTGTCTGAAAACTGTCTCTGAAACGGAGGGTGACGTGGGGACCTGTGTCCTGTCATGCCAATGGCACCAACATCCGATGGTCTGGGTCCCGACCCTGGCTTCTTCCCCTTTGAGTCTGAAGGAGAAGAGTCTGCCCATAATCCTCTAGATATGCCCTCAATGCCAAAGAGTATTCGAACCAATGATCCAAAGTCCGGCCTACGGAAGCCCATGAGATGCCTAGCAAAGCGAGGCTCGAAGATCACAGACAATCATGTCGATCTGATCGCGCTCTAAGGGTCTATCTATAACTGTGGCTATCTTCTCCTCCATCCGGGAGATAAATGAAGCAATCGACTCATCCGCCTCGCTCGAGTGGGCCTCCAACTCTCTCCGATATGTCCACTACGCGATAAAAGAATATCGGGTCTCGATAAACTCATTCCAAATCAGCCCATGTCCTACGCCTTAAAGGGTCTAATGATGCAAACTAACGCTGAGCGGCACCACTCAGCGATGCAGGAAAAAAGCATAATCATCTCAGGCTCATCCAATCTATGCCCGCGCGATAACAACACCGTATAATCGCAAGTGAACACGGGGCACCCTATCCCGGTACCTCTCAATGTCCCAAGATATGGAACTCAACCGGGCAAGGTCGCGCACCGGAAGGTCATCATATCCGCCCCAACCTATAACTCCATCGTAAAACATGCGTAGACTGATCCTCTCGCTCAATCCTATCGATATCTAGCCCGAAAGTGTCATCAATAACGGTATGGTATCACAATGACGTGGCATGGTCCCGGGCCCGCCATGTAGAACAAGCTCCAAATTACGGCCGATTGAACCAAGGGTGGTGGTGGAGTGTGGAATTGTATATCCCATTGCATAAAGGTCCAGATAATGCATGGGTGCGGAGGTGGACCAGTAATCCGCCGCATGCAGGGTCCGCATGATGGTGGCCGCGGGTGGAGGCGGGGTAGAGTCATGGTGCCCCCGAATTAGCAATGATCGGGCCTCGATGCCCATTAACTTTGTCCCGGCCCCAATATAGCATCCCTGAGAGATGCCATGGTATCGCAATCTCAGCTAGCTGGTCGACGCAAATGCATCAGAGTTCATATCTCGATTCGATGTCCGCTCGAATCAATCGTGTGGATCCGAATCTCTAACAAGTCTACCCTCCGATCCGAACTAAGCTCGGAACCCGTGTCATTTTAATCAATAAATCCGAAGAAGAGGGCATGTCAATTCTCATGACTATCAACCGGAATCAATCCAAAGATGCAATCCCACAATGAAACCCTAAGGGAATGAGTCGGCGTGATGTTAACATCTAATCTGATAAATGGCTCCACATGCAGGAGCGAGATTCTGACATGGTAATACCTTAGGGGTAAGATGGCTCAGAAGCTAACAAAGGGAAGAGGCAAGTCCTAAAAGGCTATATGACCGTACCCACAAGGATACACAACCCGAGATCCTAATCAATAATCAATCAACAATCACAAGGACACACTGGCCATGCAAGTATCCATGAAATCTAGCTCAGGGCTATGAATTATTGTCGACATCCGTCGTCTCCATAGTGCTCCCATACATCGAGATATAGCCTATGCTAGACTTATTCCAAACCTCCCTACTGGTCGGTGCAAATACTGGGAATGATTCCTGGCAACTGGCTAAATCAATACCCAGGAATAATCGACCAAGACTAGTGATTCAGAAACAAGGGGATACAACCGTGCCCCACAAACACAAACGACAAGCAGTCATGCAGGGGAAGGAGCAGTCATGCAACAAACAATCATGCACAAAGAGCAAGCCTATCACAAAATCTACACACATTCGATCCTCTAAGCCTAATCCTAAATGTGTTATGGCTCAGATACTGATCAATAATTAGAAAGCATGCTATAATCCAAAAGGTGACACACACAAGCATAAACAAATCACGCATGTAGGCCAAACCAATCAAGTATGATCATCAATTATCTATGTAGCCTAAGAGCTTACTCGATCGTAGAACCATACCCACAGACTCCCATTCAAGTTCAAGTTTGATCCTCTTATAGAAACTAGAGATTCCGTTCGTTTCCCACAGAGTTCTACTCAGATCACATACCCGACCACGGCCGCGACTCAGCTTTTAAATGACAGAAAATAAAAAAAAATGTGGGTTGATTTCAGCCTTTGGAAAACCACCCTAAGGAGGAACAAGCTATTGAGTCGCCACTTACTTATTTATTAAGGAACCAAGTAAGAACAAAACCCCAATGACTCCAGTATGGAAAAAAGCGGTCCGCGAAAACTAGATTTCTAGGTCCGGACGACATCGATCAGAAGGTACCTCATAATGAGGTAGCACTCCCCCAGTCTCTAACTCGGTCTCTACTAGTGAATTGGGTATGTAGGAGCATATGGGTCACGCATCGTACGCCTCCTTGGCTAAACATACAACTTAGATCATACCAACCTAATTGGTATCTAGCATGCTTAAAACACTAACCAAAAGGGCAATGGCGCGCACTCAGGTCCCCGTCACGCGCTACATCACAAAGTTAACTAACAAACATAACAAGCATGCATGACACCCAAACACAAAGCATCTATGTAAATTCATTATCCAACATTAAAGCACATACCTGGTCTCAGCCGTTACGCATAAGAGGTTATATCGCATTTGGAGCATCAGTTTCAAATTAAATATCAAAAGCAAAGCAAAGTACCCAAACTGCCGTTCCGGAAAACCTAACCCAATGAACCAGCGGGTTCGGTTTCCCAACCAGTCCAGATGGTTGAGAAAAGATTTCAAAAAATTTCGGAACCTTCCTTACAAATTCGGGAATTCAAAAAGATAAACGGAGTGCAATTCCGACTCCGAATGATCAAGAACCAACACAAATAACACAACCACCCAAACTCGCAATTCCAAAGAAACTAACCTAATGAACTCTGCTGGTTCGTTTCCCAACCAGTCCGTATCTGCGTTGGAGAAGATTTCAAAAAATTTTTGCGAACCTTTCCTTACAAAGTCAGGAATTCAAAAAAGATAAACAGTGCAATCTGACCGAATGACCAAGAACCAACACAAATAACACAACTACCCAAACCGCAATTCCCGCAACCGATCCTAATGAACCGGCTGGTTCGGCTTCAACCGTCATCCGATTGATGTTAAAAAATTCAGAACTTTCCTTTACAAAGTCAGGAATCCAACAAAACAAACGGAGTTCAATCGACCAATGACCAAGAACCAATAAACAAAGCAACTACCTAAATCGCGCTCCGCAAATCCAACCTAATGAACCGACTGATCTGGTTTCCAAACTAGTCCATCCCATTGAGAGAGGCTCTCAAAATTTGTCATAACTTTTATAAATGAGTCAGGAATCTAACAAAATAAACGGTGATCGATTCTCAACTCGGATGAGTGAGAACCAATCAAAACAAAGAAAACTACCCAAACTGCCATTCTAGCAAACCGAACCTAATGAACCGACTGATCTGGTTTCCCAACCAGTCCATCCCGTTGAGGGAGGCTCTCAAAATTTTCCAGAACTTTTAAAAAATAGTCAGAAATCTAAAAAAACAAACGGTGATCGATTCTCATCTCGGATGAGTGAGAACCAACCAAAACCAACCAAACTACACAAATTGCCTTTCCTGCAAACCTAACCTAAATGAACCGACTGATATGGTTTTCTAACCAGTCCATATCGTTGAGAGAGGCTCTCAAAATTTTCCAGAACTTTTATAAAAGAGTCAGAAATCTAAAAATTAACGGATCGATTCTCAGCTCGGATGAGTGAGAACCAACCAAAATAAAACCAAATTACCCAAACTACCTTCCTGCAAACCTAACCTAAACGGTCCCATCGGGACCTGGTTTTCCAACCAGTCCATATCGCTGAGAGAGGCTCAAAATTTTCCAGAACTTTTATAAAAGAGTCATAAATCTAACAAACCAAACGGTGATCGATTCTCAGCTCGGATGAGTGAGAACCAACCAAAACCATCCAAACTACGTAAACTGCCTTTCCTGCAAACCTAACCTAAATGAACCGACTGATCTGGTTTTCTAATCAGTCCATATCATTGAGAGAGGCTCTCAAAATTTTCCATAACTTTTATAAAAGAGTCATAAATCTAAAAACAACGGGTGATCGACATTCAGCCTCGGATGAGTGAGAAACCAACCAAAACCAACCAAACTACGCAAACTGCCTGGGCCAGAATCGTCAACCTGGCCACGCATGAGCGTTGAAAACCGGCTCAAATGGTTGAGAAACCTCAAATTTGATCAGAATGTCTCTTAAAGAATAGAGTGGAGACAGGGTTTATTTCTTACCTCTTCCACAAAACGCAGAAAAGAAACAAACTAAGCATCCAAGATGAATCAAGAACGCAAGATTTGAGCCCTGAAAATGTCCCGCAAAAGGTCCTTCCACTGATCTTCTCTCCTTTGTACTCATTCCCACCTCAGCCTCTGAACCTACCCGGGTGTTTTCCACCTTCAGCTTGAAAGTACCCCCAATCAGTCTCGAAAACAGCTTCCCCATTAACTCCTCTCCTCATTTTCCATGCAAGCTGAATATCTTAAGATTTCAGCTTGCTTCACCACCAAGTATCCACATGGATTCATGGTGGGCTGCATGTAACTTAAGCCAAGGCCCAAAATGGACCCACAATACTGCCCATGGTCGAACTGGAGCTTATGGGCCCGAACCATATAGGATTTGGGCTCCAAAATCACAAAAAACAGCGCTCCACACAAGCTGTCCCGATTAACCGGTTGAACCAGATGCCAACCAGTCCATCCAGTTGAGGAAAATTATGAAATTTTGATATAATGTTCCATAAAGAATAAGGAGACCAACAAAAAAAACGGTGCACCATTCCAAGTCCGGATGAGGGAGATATGATCGAAACAAAGAGGAGTGCTCACCAAAAATCACCCAAAAAAACAATGTTGTATACGTGACGCCTTATGAACCAAATAAACCACTAGTCAAACGGTTAACAAAAATTATGAATTTTTAATAAAAAAAACCTCCTTGGAAAATAAGGAATCCAACAAAACAAACATTGAACAATTCTGAGTTCGGACAAGGGAGATATGATCAAAACAAGCTCAAGTGCTCCGAATTTGACATACTCTAATAAACTTTGATTGAGCTAAAACCTCGAGGGGGGCCCCACTTGCTTCCTATAGCACGATGCCAATAAAAAAATAAGCCATGATGACACTTCGAAGTGAACTACATACGCACTCAACGGACCACATACAAGCCCACCCGAGGCTCACACGTGATCTAAGCTCAAAAGGGCCCTAAATGAGAAGAGATAACGATGGGTGAGTGTGACACCCATAGGATAAATGCAATTGTTGAGGGGAAAAATTGAGGGTCTACAGGTACAACAGCTGTCTCTACAGAGGGAGCCTCGGCCACAGCATTATCAAAGCTGGGAGGTCCCCCGGCTGAAACCCCATCCTCCAACGATGCACAAGCCTCCCGAGGACACCTTAGGCGGCACCCTCTAAAGCCTAGGGACCAGGCTCATTGAGAGCTCATAGTTATCACCGCCGGGCTCTTGAATTCCCTCCAGATCTCAACTAGGACCGTTTGGGTTGCTTGACATCTGGTCCCTTAGAGCAGGAGATAGTCTCCCTTTGAGCACTTGCGGCTTGCTTGCGCATTTGCGCGGTGAATCCAGTAGCGAGGCTAGACATATATTCTTCCCTTTCCTTAGTCGGCTCACTTGAGATTCAATCCACCCAATCCATAAATCCTTCTAATCCAGGGCCGACAACCTTGATCTACCCAACTTTTTTTTGCCTCTTATCTTCTTCTTTGATGCCTAGGAGGCAGGCTGTGAATTTTGTTCGGCCAAGGGCGATTGATTGGGCTGGACAAAGCTGACTAAGGCTCTTTCAGTGATCTCAACTTGAGGCTCTTGAGCAGACATCACTTGTGCAGAGCTGCCAGGATTGAGTTTAAGAGGTCGGCGAGAGTAAAGTGTTCGCCCTTAACAAGCTTTGCTAGCAACGGGCAGGGGATGACGGGAACTATGTAAAGGAAGGGGCTGATGCCTAATTCCCGCAAGGTCTTCACAGATAAGAGGAGCTCATGATTGCACTCGCCCTTAGTGATCTCTAGAAGCCGCCTTATGCGCTCAAGACTAGCCTTCTATACCTAGCTAACCAGCCGGCCCCGCCTGCGCTTACCTACAAAAAGTTCAGGAAAGAAGAACATGTGAAAACAAGCAAAATTCTAAAAATGAGGGGCATGTCAAAAACACATACGACCTAGGGGAGTATAAGTCCCACCAAGCTTAAACAAACCTAGGAATGAGAGAGACTAGTTCAGGTCAAAGGGAAGCCTTGGAGAGCCTGGCGTCTTGTACCACAGACCTTTAACTAAAACAACCCATTTCGCTTTTCTCTTAGGAGAGTCTAGGATCTCGGGTTACAATTGTAGTCAGTTGAGGGCCGACATAGATGCTTAATTCTCAATCCCAAGCTTCAAAGTGTAAATAAAACAAATATCTACCTGTGAAATATCCAACTGGTAGAGAAAGTTTAGTACACTACAACCTATAAGAATCCAAAAGACATTCGAATGTACAAGTGCAGGAGGTGCCTGATGAGTCTAAAACTCATCTATTTTTAAGCCCATTTTTCATGTACATTTAAGGATTAAAAGCCCAATTTAATGTGAAATTATGGAGTCTTCACTCAGATTTATGTTTTGCACGAATTTGAAGAAAAGAATCAGAAATCAGCAGAAAAGAAGCAGAAATCAACATTGTGCAGCAAAGGCAACAATGTCGCGACATTGACTGAAGAATGTTGTGACATCAACTCAATGTCGCGACATCGCGGTAAGAGAATGTTCAACGAAGGTCACATCGCTTGAATGGGTACCAGAATTACCAATGTTGCGACATCGCCATGACATCACACTAGACTGCAGCACTTAATGCCAATGTCACGACATCACAACTCAATGTTGCGACATCATAACATAGCCTTAGTAGTCAAGTGACATCAACAACTAATGTCATCACAACAACAATTTCACGACATTAGAAAAGGCCTAAACATTGAAGATCTCACATTGAAATGTTGTGACATCACAACTCAATGTTGCGACATCAGATTTGGGCAGCCAAGGATGAAACATTAACAGACTAATGTCGTAACATTAGATATTCAATGTCGTGACATTGACATCAAGACTCAGAATATCAACTCAATGTCGTGACAACAAGTTAGCAATGTCCCAACATCGACTGAAATGATCAGAACTGAATATGCAATTTCGCGACATCAAACGACAATGTCGCGACATCAGAGTTCAGTAATATTAAGGCAATGTCGCGACACCAGAATCGATCCACGACACTGCATCTTCGACGTCACAACATCGCCACGACATTTCCAAGTAACTCAAAATATAGAATTGCCTCAGTAGATTTTCAATGTCGCGACACCAGATTTAATCCACGACATAGAAACTTCGATGTCGCTACATTAGTACAACATTGCCCATGACATCAGCACTAGGGCAGAATTTTTCTTGGGCTTTTCAAAGGCTGTGATCTTCGCCTCGTTTTCAGGGCCTAACATTTGAAGCCTACAAATAGAAGCTCTTAGGGAGGAGTAGGGAGCTTTTCAGCCGTTTTCATCATTTTTGTGCTTTTTGGAGGAGCTGAAGTCTCGTTGTATATATTTTCCTTTTTATTTTTCTTCTTTTAGTTTGTTTCTAGATTTATTTTTCTTTCTTTTTGTGATTAGGAGTAAAGAGATTGAGCTGATATTCCGAAATGACTGGACAAATCAAGCTTCATTTATGTCTGAACTTTAGTGGAATATGGAAATTTTTCTGGAATTCATTTTTATTTCAGTTTTGATTACAATTTCAATTAATTTGTTTGATCAACTAGTCATTGTCTTTTGTAATATAGTAATGGAAAGCTAAGCTCCCTCTGAGAAGAATATGTTGTTTTGTTTGTTGTTTGTAGTATTTTAATGCTGATTTAGGAATGAAAATTTGAGTGATTTAATTGGTATTGCTCTTACAATGAGCTATTTTGAATATAAGTGTTATATACTAAGAAAGAGTTGTATCTGTGTTCTGATTTCTAGGATCCCCTTGAGTGACATAGGGAGGAATGACTTGAGAGCAAATAGCAGTCACTTGGGGGTACATTGTACTAATATTCATAGAACTAATGCACTCTAAAGATCACTTTGATACATCATTGGTGATGTTCTAACCTTTGACTTCAAGGTTCCTTCCTAGGTGACAGTAGGAGTGTGTTCCCGAGGCATAAGAGCTGCTTACTGATCTATCTATTTAATCCATAGAGGTTTCACCTCAATTTGGTAAAATGATCTCAATCCCATGTTAGCAAAGATTCTAATCAAAGAGAGAGGGCATTTTAGTTGAATTGATGGTTGAGGTATCAATTATATTAGAGAAGGCTTGCATTAGCCTGTTTATGGGGGCAAGCAGTTTCTAGTCCTAAGAGATGACTGTGAAGTATTGAGAAGGAAAAATAGTCAAATCTTAAAGAGGATCAAGTCATATAGGTAGATCTTTAGATCCATTGACCTGGTTTAGGAATATGGTCATCAAGAGAGTGAAATGTGCAGTGTCAAGAGGTATTCCAGGGCTACACTACTACCATGCTCTTGGACAATTTCAGAGTTCATACCCTTAACTGTATTTTCTTTGGGAACTTTGCAAATTGATAGTCATAACACTAATTTCATTCCTAGTATTATTTCAGTTTAGTGACTTCTCTAATCCATGTATTTTATATTTCTTTTCCATTACAAAACAATATATAGAAAATTCTTTCACTCAATTTATTTTAATCTCTTCTAGAAATTAGAGGTTCAAATAGAAATGATCTTGAGTAGTAGGGGTAGTTGTTCTTTAGATTTTCTAATCAATCCCTGTGGGAATGATATCCGGACTTATAAAGTCTACTTTATTACTTGCATAACCTATGCACTTGTAGTGATTTAGACCAAAACCAATTTTTAATAGCATTATTATAAACAATTTTTATATATTTAGTGAAACAAATTTTTGGCATTACTATTGGGGATTGAAAAGTCCCTGGTTGTAGTGCTAAGAATCAGTCAGTTTTGGTTAGATAAAAATTGGTCTTAACAAGTTTTTTGTGCCTTTACCGGGGACTGAATTTGTCTTTGGCAGCTTAGCTGATTACTTGGTCAAATTCGGTCTTAACAAGTTTTTGACGTTGTTGCCGAGGATTGAAGTAAAATTTATGGATCAATATTCCAACCAAAAAAGAGAGTTGCTAGTTTGGAAAATTTTCATTTATTTTTAGAAAAAAAAATTCAAAATTAGTTTTAATTGCAGTAGCTTATTTAGTTACTAATCCTTTTATTATGCGTATCATAATACATTTCAGTTGTCTACTGATCTCACTTTGATTTTAGTGTATTATCATTTCAGGTACTCTTTCATGCACATAAAACCAGAAACATAATTGTTACCATTGGACACTGAGCTAGAGAGAACATTGAGAAATTTAAAGAAAGTGAAAATAGTAGAAGCAGTAGTGATGGTAGATGAATGAGAAGCTAATCAAAATGTGCCAATAGGAGTAGCAGAAAGACCTCAGAGGCAGAGAACAATGGAAGACTTTTGGAGACCTATCATTAGGGATGAGTATTCTGTAGTTAGGCAACCTGCAATAGAAGCAAACAACTTTGAGTTGAAGCCTGCAATCATCACAATGGTTCAACAGCACCAGTTCAATGGAAATCCCAATGAGGATCCCAATGAACATCTAGGCAGATTCTTGAGGATGGAAAATACAGTGAAGCTGAATGGGGTAAATCCAAATGTTATCAAGTTGTAGCTGTTACCATTTTCATTGAGGGACACAATAGCTAGTTGGTTTGGGTCCTCGCTATATGGATCACAGAAACATATGGGAAGAGCCGGTTTAAGCTTATTTAAGTAGAGATTTTTCCTCTACTTACTTCGTAGGGAGTGGAAGAAATTATTCATTTAAAATCGTATGAAGATGAGAGTCTTTACAATGCTTGGGAAAGATACAATCAACTATTGAGGAGGTGCCCAATGCATGGCATAAAGCAAATGACAAAGAAGGATATCTTTTATCATGCCATGAACTAAACTTCAAAAGGTATCATTGATGCAGCTTGTTGTGGTGCATTCAAGAGGAAGAGTGTTGAAGAGGCTAATCAGCTCATTGAAGATTTGGCTAAGAGCAACTACATGAGCTCCATCTGAAGCTTCAGGGAGCAATAACAGATTGAGAGAAGGTGTGATTGAGCTAAATAAGATGACTTCAATTGAAGCAAAGTTAGATGCACTGATAAGCAGATTGGGTAACCAAGAAAGAAGAGTTCATGCACCACATGAAGTGGGAATTGTGGAAGAAGGTGAGCAAAAATGCATAGTTGATGAGGGACTTGCTAATGAGGGTCCCTATCAGGTGGAGGAAGCTCAGTATGTGAATGGTAGTAGAAGCTACAACTTCAAGCCCAACAACAACCTTCCAACCTCCTACACATTTTCCTTGAGAAACCACGAGGTCTTTTCTTATGGAAGTGGAGTACAGAAGGGTCCAAGACCACTGTAGAACTTTCAACAGCAGTATGCTCCACAAGGTTTCCAAGGACAACAGTAGCAAGGCAGCCAAAGAGCTAAAAACCAGGGCCAAAGGAGGTCCCAATCTTTTGAGGAACAGATGTTGAGCTTCATGAGTAAGAACAAGAGACTGTTGAACATACATGAGCTAGCAGCATTCCAGGTAAACAAAAATGTGTTTCAGGCCAACACCAATGCATCTCTGAAGAATCTAGAGACTCAAGTAGGGTAGCTAGCCCTGAATATGTAGAATCAATCTAGGGATTCTTTCCCAAGTGACACCAAGAAGAATCCTAAAGACTGTATGTCAATTACACTTACAAGTGGCAGAGAACTGTAAACTAGCAGATAAAACAAGATGAACAGTTCAAAAATGATTAATGAAAGTGAGAAATTAGAGGTGCAGCAACAAACTGAAGAGGAAAAACTGAAAAAGAAGGAGGAAGGAAGAACCTATCATCCTTTTATTCCATTTCCTCAAAGAATGCAAAAGTCAAAGATGGATTATCAATTTGCTAAATTCTTTAACATGTTCAAGAAAATAGAAATCAACATTCCCTTTATTGAGGCATTGGCTCAAATGCCTCATTATGCCAAGTTCATGAAGGATATCCTAAGCAAGAAAAGGAAGTTTGATGAAGAAGGAGTGGTAAGCTTGTCACAACTCAAGTAAAGGCGTTGATCCAAGAACCTACCAATCAAGATTCAAGATCCAGGCAGCTTCATTATTCCTTACACCAAAGGGAACTATGAATTTGGAAGAGCATTGTGTGATTCTAGAGCAAGCATCAACCTGATGCCATTATATGTTGTGAAGAGACTCAGTTTGGGCGAACTTACTCTTACAACTATGACTCTATAGATGGCATATAGAACTATGGCTCAACCAGAAGGAATCTTAGAAGATGTATTGATCAAGGTGGGAAATTTTATTTTCCCTGTGGACTTTGTTGTGATTGACATTGAAGAAGATAAACAAGTTTCACTGCTGCTGGGCAGGCCCTTCCTTGCCATTGGAGAAGCCTTGATTAATGTGAAGAAAGGAGAACTCACTCTCAAGGTGGGAGATGAAGAAATACACTTCAACCTGAATCAAAGCTTGAAGCAGCCTGATTTTGATAAAGTTGAATGTAAAATTGTTGAAATAGTAGTTCCCATTAGTTCTGAATTGATTAATGATTGTAAGATTTAGAATCCAATGAATGAGAATATGATGAATTTCCAATATATTGAGGATCTTGATGTTGAATATCTTAATTCCAATCTCAAATTAAAAGAAACAGTACTCAATTTGAATGAAAACAATGTAGAAAAACCAAGCAAAAGTGAAAAGAAGGTACAAGAAGTAGAAATGAGTTTTGATGGGTTAATTCTGAAGGAATTACCCAAACATTTGAAATATGCCTTCTTAGGAGCTGAAAGAGCATAACCACTAATTATAGCATCTAACTTGACAGAAGAGAAAGAGTAGAAACTGATTAAAATTCTCATAAAGTATAAGGAAGCCATAACTTGGTTAGTGGAAGACTTGATAGGGATCAGTCCAGAAATTTGCATTCATAAAATCCTCCTAGAGGACAATTCAAAAACATCAATTGAACATCAGAGAAGGCTGAATCCAGTTATGAAAGAAGTTGTCAAAAAAGAAGCGCTTAAGTGGTTGAATGCAGGATTTATTTATGCTATCTCAGATAGCCCTTGGGTGAGCCCAGTTCATGTGGTTCCCAAAAAGGGTGGATTCACAATTATCAGAAATGAGAAGAATGAATTAATTTCAACAAGAATTGTGATAGGATAGAGGGTGTGCATTGATTACAGAAAATTATACACTGCCATCAGAAAGGATCATTATCCTTTGCCTTTTATTGATCAAATGCTGGACAGGTTGGCAGGACACTCTCATTCCTGTTTTCTTGATGGATATTTTGGATATAATTAGATTGCCATAACCCTAGAGGACTAGGAGAAGACTACCTTTACATGTACTTATGGTACCTTTGCTTTTAGAAGGATGTCATTTGGATTGTGTAATGCTTCTGCCATTTTTCAAAGGTGTATGATGTCTATTTTCTCAGATTTGGTGGAGGAGGTTATGGAAATCTTCATGGATGACTTCTCAGTTTATGGATCTAGTTTTGAGAATTGCCTAGAAAATTTGGAAACTGTACTTCAGAGGTGCTAAGACAAAAATCTAGCTTTGAATTGGGAAAATTGTCATTTTATGGTAACTAAAGGTATTGTCTAGTGGCATAAAATTTTAACTCGGACTTAAGGTCGACTGCTAAAAGGTTTCTGTTATTAAGACTCTAATGGTACCTACTACAGTTAAAGGGATTAGAAGTTTTTGGGACATGCTGGATTCTATAAGATTTTTAAAGGACGACAGATGTTAGAGAATGGGCAACATAAACAGAAGAAATGAGATGCCTCTACAAGGGATCCTAGTGGTGCAGATCTTTAATGTATAGGGGATAGACTTTATAGGACCTTTCCCACTATCATTTGGAAACCTATACATTATAGTGGATTATGTGTCCAAATGGGTGGAAGCTATAGCTTGTCCTAAAAATGATGCCAACACAGTGGTGGAGTTTATTCAAAGAAACATTTTGAGTAGATATGGAGCCCCAAGGACAATCATTAGTGATGAGGGAAGCCAATTTACAAACAAGTTGTTTACAAAACTGATGAGCAGATATGGAGTCAGACATGTTATGAGATTGGCTTATCACCCTCAGTCAAATAGGTAAGCAGAAATATCCAATAGGGAGATGAAGAATATATTAGAGAAGACAGTAAGCACAAGTAGAAAAGACTAGTCATTAAAGCTAGATGATGCATTGTGGGCGATAGATCAGGCTTATAAGTCTCCTATCGGAATGTCCCCACACATGATAGTATTTGGGAAGCCTTGCCATCTCCCTCTTGAACTTGAATATAAGGCAATGTGGGAAATCAAGAAGCTAAACTTTGATTTCCAAGATGTTAAGGAAAAGAGACTACTTCATATGACTGAATTGGAAGAGCTTAGAAATGAAGCCTATGACAATGTCAGGATCTACAAAGATATGACCAAGAAATGGCATAACTAGAGGATATTGAGAAGAGAATTCAAAATAAGAGAATCAGTCTTCTTGTATAACTCAAGGCTCAGACTTTTTCCAGGGAAACTTAAGTCAAGATGGAGTGGTCTCATACGCAGTCAGCAGCCTACACTCGAGCAAAGGATAATCAAAACCGATTCAGAAATGAGTTTAAAGTGAGTGGTCAGAGACTAAAACATTACCTTAAAGGAAGACCAAGTGAAGATTAGTCCCAGATTTGAAGAGATCAAAAGAAGTGCTGAAAAGAGAACACATTACAACAATGTCTAGCTAAAGACAAAAAATTAAGCAGCTACTTGGGAAGCAACCCAAGCAATTTTTATTTTTAATTTACAGCCTGATTTTGTTTAATTCATTGTGATTTTAAATATTTAGTTGACAGAGTAGTTTTGTTTGAGATAATTTAGAACTGATATTAGACAGATTTTGCTCATTTTTAGGACAAAGGAGCTGCAAATATCTATAAAATCTAAATGGAAGCACTTCAACCCAAATTCAATGATGTAGAATTTACCACACAAGGGAGTTCCTATCCCTAACTTGTTCTTTGAGGATAATGCACATGTTAAGCTTGGGGGAGTTTAATTTTTCTGATTTGAAATTTTCATAGTAGCTTCATTGTTCCTTTGTTGAATATTTTTTTTAGTTTGAATAATTTTTGTAGTACAAAGAATATTTAATCGAATATTGGTTGAAGGAGAACATTTAAATGAAGGCCCATAAAGAATTGAGATAATTAATTCTTGTTAAATTTATATTCACAAGCATGAATAGAGTATGTAGAAAGGAAGAAGAGGAAAGCAAGTAAAATTATGAAAGAGGAAAATGCCTTCTCAATGTTACGACATTGATAACAATGTCACGACATCGGCTCCAAATAGTTCTCCAATGTCGCGACATTCAATTCAATGTCGCAACATCACCCCCAATGTTGCGACATTAACACTCAATGTTACGACTTCACAATTACAGAAAAGCGACACCAAGAGTGACATTCTGGCAATGCCGACATCGTGGCCTAGTCTTCGCAGCTGGGCTTTGATTACTCGTCAAATTGTCTTAATAGCCAAATACTCTGAAGTGTAAGAACTGCTTCACCAAAGAAGGGATAGGGAGGCAAAGTCCAGCAGCAAACTGCTTTCGGGTAAAATAAACAGCATTATCTGTCGCTCCCATTGTCGAGGTAGCCACATCGTCTAACATCTCCAATTTACTCATGGGTAGGACTGTTTAAGGACCTCAAGTCCTTACGCATAGTAGCGACTAGTCAAGCATCGTGGCATTTCTCAGGGTCCCCCTCTTACGCCTAACTTGATTGGTGGAATCCTCTCAGGGCCTTTCACATTCCCATGCAAACAAACAAAGGGGGATCAACCAAAAGCAAAACAACTCTCTCCTCGAAGGTCTAACAACCTACTAGGGAAAAAACATAAGAACCCCACCGACGAACAATGTTCGCACCCTTAGAAAGAAACAAGAACTTTCTAACCCAAAATACTCAACAAACAGATCTACAAAAAAAAAAAAAAAAAAACACAAAGAAGGAGATATAAACTAGTTTAAAAAAAACTCACCGGAAAATTGAAAGTTGTGAAGGGATCTCCGACAATTCCTATCAAAGAACAGTTCGCAGAAACACAAGAGAAAGGAATTTGCATCAGGTAAAGAGCTTTGTGAAATCATAAAAAGAGAAAGCCTCAGAGCCTAACCCCTACATAGAGGGGCAAAACATCAACAGACGCATTAAATGTGTCGCCAGGTCATCATGCACAACAGACATGTTGGGAAACGTGCGCTACCCACGCACTTTATATCCAAACGTGCTTCACCTTAAGGCGCGTTCAATGTACGCATTAATTCTCCCTGTCTTTTCAACTTTCCACACTAAAGTTTAGAAACACCATATTTTCCTTGATTGGAAAAGCATAAACCTTAGCATTTATGTGAAAAAGTGGGGCATTGTTACACTCACGGTCTTTGGGACCAATTGTCAATGGGCCCAAGGCTCCACTTACACCGCGCCCATGTTGCAAAATGGCCCAATCCCACCTAACATATTCAAACCATAGGGCGCTTTCACCCAGCGGGGAACTTAAAGAGAGCTGGATGTTTTCCTCATGGACTAAATTTCTACGTCTGCCTGTAATTTTAAGTCCCCTAGCCTACCATCCAACCGCGTATGGAAAGTTCGTTATGGATAAGTATATGAAGGCAGAAAATACGCAATATATATTTATGAGCGAATTTCCCAGTTTCCAAATCCCTTATTTCCTAGAAAAGATTAATCCTTGATATGGAAAAAGAGACTTTATCTCTAAGATTAAGAGATTTTCTTTCCTAAAATCAAGGGGAGATTCGTGAACCGCTTTCTATAAATTCGGAAGATCCCTCACGAGGGAGAGGTAAGCAATTCCAACTGCACGTACTCTCTTCTTCTTTTTCACCATCTTTTGCTAACTTAATCATCGGAGAGGCAACCGGCCCATCGTCGTCGGATCGCCCTTCTGCAGGTTCATATTGAACTATCGATGCCCAAAGGTTTAGACGATTAAGGTAACAACAAGAATGATATCAAGATCCCAAATATTAGTGGGTAGGATTGCTCGAGCTAATGTTTTAGTGTCCCCTAAGTTCTAGTTTATTGGTATATACTTAAGAGCATGCAAACACTCCACTTTTCATTTTTGTGTGTATTAGTCTTTCAATTCTTCCCAAGATTTGACACTGTTAACAATCTTGCTCTATAGGTAGAACATAAGTATTTCTAGTCGCTTGAATATGGACAGAGTGGCTTCATTAAAGTCATTACAATCTAAGTGATATAAGTTGAAATGCTCGAATAGATTCTAATGCAATTGGATAGAATAGTGGAAAGTCAAATTGGACTTTATCTCAATAATGGGAAGTGGTCCTTTCTTGTGGCCTTGTTCAATTTTATGTAATCTATGCAAATCCTCCAGCCACTAACTGTTCTTATGGAAATCAAATCATTGTTCTCACTCCTTATCACAGTCATTCCTCCCTTTTTAGGTACCACTTCTACATGATGAACCCATGAGCTATCCAATATAGGCCAGAATCAAGCCATTTCAACAACTCTTTTCGCACTACCTCCTTCATTGTTGAATTCAATCTTCTTTGCACTTCAATAGTGGGCTTAGAATCCTCCTCTAACAAGATACAATGCATACATATAGGGCCTAGACGCTAATATCTGATAAGGACCATGCGTATTACTCTTGTGATCGTGAAGTACCCATAACAACTTTCTTCTTGATGGCGAGGATGAGATAATAACTGGCAAAGTGGAAAGACTCCAAGGCCAAGCATACCTCAGAGTAGTAGGTAATGGTTTTCTTCAAGCGAGGGTTTCTCTATAGAAAGGATGGGTCGACTTGAGGCTAGCACCCAAACTTTCAAAAGTACTTCCATACATGAGGTTGAGTTCATCCACATCAAGTAACTAGCTATTTCATCATCATTAAACTCTTTAGAATCCCCAAGTAGAAGGCTAGTCTCCAAGGGGTCGAAGTGACCTACTTGGCTAGACACTATAGCCTTTACACTTTGCAATCTAAAGCTAGATTCACTCTCATCCGAATATTTGATAGCATTGAACACATTGAATATTACTTGTTCATCTTGAACCCTTAATCTCAATTCCCCTTTTTGAACATTTATGAGTGCTTTTCTGGTTGCCAAAAATGGTCTTCCAAGAAGATATAACTAAAATAGGTAAGGATGTACAAAAGTTGGATTTTTGAAAAATAAAATAAAAATTGAATTCTTGAATTCACCCCCCAAACTTGAATTGAACATTGTTCTCAATGTGAAATAAAATCAAGAATAGATAATGAAAAATCCTGATGCCAGGTCACCATGAACCGATGCGACCCGCAACAAGATGCTTTCTCGGAAAGGTCTACGATCAGGTTCGAAGGGAAAAAGTGAAGACGCCACAATCAATTATGGAATGATTTATTGATAAGTTGATGGAATGAAGACGCCACAATCAACTATGGAATGGTTGATTGATTAGTCGATGGGATGAAGATGCCACAATCAACTATGGAAAGGTTGATTGATAAGTCGGGGATAGTGAAAATGCCACAATCAACTATGGAAAGGTTGATTGATAAGTCGATGGAATGAAGACGCCACAATCAACTATGGAAGGTGATTACTACCCAAATAGTGCTGATCATACCCTTAACACTCCATGTTTTGAGCACTTTTTATGTAGTAATTAGCCTAATTGACCCAATTAACATGTTAAGGACCTAGCAAGGCTACTAATCAATTTTTGTGCAAGTTTTGTTGTTTTCAAAGGCTATATATTTTAAAGGTGGGAATTGAGCTCAAAGCATGAAGAGCACGAGTTGCGGTTGAGCTTAATTTAGAAGAAGATAGAAACGACGAAGCGGAAGAACAACAAGAAACATAACCTTGCAAAATTTGCGAGTTGCGAAATTTTGCAACCTGTAAATTTCACGGGTCTTGAAATTGTTGCCACATTTGACTTTTTGAGCTTTCTATGTTTTTCCCACTTTTCTCCCTATTTAATAGTGTTTTATTTTGTATCTTTTGGTAATTTGTATTGACTTGGGTGGTATGTAATACCCCTAAAGAAGACTTTGTAATCAGTTTTGGATATTATTTAGTAAAGAGTTTTAGGGAAGCTTGTTCGAAGCTCGTTTTCTTTCATTTCTCTCATTTCCTTTCTCTTTCCTTCAATAAAAACGGCCTCGAGGATGATTTCTCGAGGATGAGTGGCTATAATCTCATTCCTTGAGTAAGGCGCCGGGCAAGGAAGCTGTGGCAATGCAGGGGTTTCTATGTTTTTTAAAGAGGTATTCCACTTGTCATTAATGTTCTTTCCTTAAACTCTAGGTTTCGATTCACCTTGAATGGTTGATATTTTGTAAGCTTTCAGGGCTCATTGGATACTTAATGTTAGATCCGGTAATGTTCGTTAGTTATCACTTATGAAATATTTGTTTGAGTTAAGGAGACATGTTTTTACTGATCGAGACCATTAATGAGAAGTGAATGCTATTTTAAAGAGGATATTTATTGAGGGTCAGTTTTTATAGCTAAATGAAGAATCGATTCGGGAGATAACTATATATTATCCTTCCCAATGCGAGGAAAAGACCCAAAAAACCCCGTATTTGTCTAAGGAACCTAAGCCTCGTGACTTGATACTTTAAGGGACTTATTTCCATATTTTAATCCATTTTATTTTCAATTTAACCATTAAATAACTCTTTTTATCCTGGTTAATATCGAAATGAAGTAAAGCGTAATGTGAATGATACGTCTCCTAATCGTACTTGGGCTGTCCTCGTCTATCAAAGGAATGTAGTTCTTACTCTATCAAGCAAGATGAAGGTATTCCCTTATGAAGCCTAAATTTACGGAAGAGTCACTTCAATCGATGCCACTAAACAATATCTAAGCATATCAGTGGTGACATTGTCCGCTAATCTCCTGATCAACTAAACATACAGTTGGCAGATGGGTAATTGAGTCTCCAATGTATGGCTCCCATAACACCTACAAATATCCACTCTACGTCAATAATGTTAATGTGACTATGACTAATAATAATATAGATTTATCTACAATTACCTTATCAGAAGTTTGTGCGTTTAACTGGTCTCGGTATAAGGTTAGCACACTAGATTGGTTATGCTCCCATGATAAAGGTACTCTCCACCTACACCCTAATGGATCACATGGCTTAGGCTCAACCTCATAAGGTAATCCATGGTGTACACCCTCAGTGCTAGAGAGAGCGGTGGTGGCGAAATCAGATGCACCTATATGGAGTCTTTCCTAAGACCATAGTTTCATAAAAAACAATACCATATTATCATACTAACAATAGACTTGTAGATGAATGTGTGTGTTTTCAAAATAAATTATCAATGCTTGTAAAATTTCATACATCCTGAGATTTCAATAGCATGATCCAAGCTTGCTTAGCATAACTCTTGATATAAGTATGTGACAGGATTTTAGTGAGTGTGTAAAAATTAAGTAAAAACGCAAGCCCGTACGCGCAAGTATACGAGTCGAGTTCACGTAGTATAGTGGCTCGTCAAGTGTCGTTCCCACGAAGAGAAGCGTGTCGAATACTAACTTAACGCTTTAAATAATATTTGGATCTCAGCTTATAGTGAATTAATGCTAATTTAAATGAAACTAATATTAAACTATTGAATTAATTGATTGATGGAAAAAATAGAAAAGCAGGGTTTAAAGTCGCATACTCGATGGATTCTAACCTAGATAAATTGTTTATTTAATGTTTCATATGATTTACGCTAGCGAGTTGATCAAACCTACAAGATATTCTCTCTCGAGATATATTTGTCTATCTCGCCAGTGGGGTGTATTGCATCTCTGCCTTGACCTCGATTCCGAAACGCTAAAATGTATAAACCTTAATGCCACACTTGGAACCCGAGATATCTCTATTCCCCGATTGACCAATTGTTGCTTTATTCATGTCCCTAGGAGTCATCATCTCTCATTCAGACTCCCCAACAATAGCATGCAAAAGTTGTGACTAACATGCAAGTATTGAAATAAGCAAGTCGATAAAAATCATACTTATATTAAATAATGAAAATTAAACTAATCCATACAAGAGTGTAGTTAGGTTTTGACAAAACCCTAGACGAAACCTAGAACATCTCTACGTGGAAGAAAACCATGAAAAGAAAAAAGAGAGGATGAAAATAAATAATTTTGAGTGAAAGCCCCATCTCCTCTTCTTCAATCTTCTTCTTCTTCAAGCTTTTCCCCTTCAAGATGTGTGCCCTAGGGTGTTTCCAACCTAAGAGAGGGCTTCTCCCCTTTAAAAACTCACAAAAATCTATCATGAGTACCCCTTTTCAATTATCGGGTTTGAGCTTTAAAACCTCCATTATATAGGCTCAAATGGGCTAAAAATCCGCCCCAGAACCGAGCTTGAGCGTCGCGGCCTTGACACAGCAACGTCAGCGACTTCGGGATGCTCGATTACGCAGCGTCGACGTCGAGTTCAATTGTAGCGGCGTTCTTTGCGATCCCACATTTTGCTCAAACTTCGTAAGGCCATAATTTTGTCATCGAACTTTGATTTGGGTGTTCTTGGTACCGTTGGAAAGATCTTGAAGTGTAGAATCCATCCATATATGGCGTGTTGCAATAGAAGCTCATATGATGTCTTAAAACTTCAAAATTCGGTAGCCTCTTCTGCTGAAGGTGCTGCAATGTTTGCAGATTTTCTTCAAGGCTTGGAACTTGCATAACTTCTTTGATCGAACTCCAATTTTGGTGGTCTTGGTATCCCTGGAAAGCTCTTGAAATTTAGAATCCATACATATAAATTTTGCTTCAATTGGAGCTCATATGTTATCTGAAAATGTCAAAATACAATAGATGCTTCTGTAGCAGTTTTTCCACCAATTTTGCACAATTCCACCAAATGGATGACCTGATTATAAGTATGAACTTTTAGAGCTTTAGGGAACTTATTTAACATAAAAACACTAGAAAAATTAACTAAAGCATAGGGATAAAATTAGTATTTAAGATACTCATCAGTATGCTAGAACAACACTACCCAAATTATATGTAAATGTGTCATTCAAGTCTCATAGTATTGGGAGAAAATAGAGCTTGACATGTATATCCTTCTTGTTTGAAAACAAGAAGGAACCTACTAATGCGAGGGTGAATGGGAGGATCCAACGGCCGTTCCTGCGTGAACTTCGACGTATGTTGTCAACGGTGAAGTATGAAAATGAAATTACAAGGCAAATTTGTAAAAAAACTATACACAGGTAAAATCCATACCTTAGGAGGGTGTTATGATGCAATTCCATTAGATAGATATGTCTTGGTTTTACAAGACAGGCATAGGTCTCACTTTGTCAATGCTACTCAGGTATGGATTTTACAAATGTATAATTTTTTTTTTTGAATAATTTTGTATGCACATCATTTGTATTGATTTATTGATTTCTTTGTAATTTGTAGCTTGCTTTGTTACTCACCTATTGATAGCAGAAGTCAAAGTTCATGTGGGAATGCCAATTGGATCCTCGTATTCGCACTTACGTGATCCAATCTGGCTTTTATGTTAATGTATCACATCGGACATGTGACACTTAGTTGGCATCTAATCACTAGTCTCGTTGAGAGATAGATTCCAAAGACACACACATTCAAATTGTCGATTGGGAGATGACGATCACGTTACAGGATATTGCTATCATCATGGGACTCTGTATCCATGGACCACCAGTCACTAGCACATGTGACTTAGATTAGTCGTCGTTGTGTCATAAGCCATTAGGTGTGATCCCACCCCCATTTGAGTTTAGAGGATCAAGCATTTTGACACGATGGTTGTCTCAGTAGTTCTCGAATCCACTGATAGAGGTAAATTAAGTGACACTACTACACTGTGCATGGGCTTTCATCCGAGCATTAGTAGGTCCCTTCTTGTTTTCAGACAAGAAGGGTATGCATGTCCAGCTCTATTTTCTCCCACTACTATGAGACTTGACGAAGACATATACATATAGTTAGGGTAATGCTTTTCTAGCATACTTATATCAGGAGTTATGTTGAGACGAGCTTGGATCATGCTATTGAAATCTTAGGATGTATGGCATTGTTATATGTATTGATAATTTATTTTTAAAACACACACATTCATCTAAAAGTCTATCATTAGTAAGATAACATAGTATTGTTTTTGTAAAACCCGGGAAAAATTCAATTTTTTAAAAATGAGTAAACGGTAATTTTGGTTGAAAGCTAGGAAATTTTGTAGATCTCGGATAGCGAAGCGGACTATGCCATTAAAATTTGTCTCCACGAAATCTAGTGACCCGAGAGGAAAAGTTTTGTCAGTGCGAGACAATCGAATATTTTCACGATTTTTACGGGTGATAAGTTGATGACTTCAAATTTGAGATTTTTATGAAAATCTCGGAAGTCAGGAAATGGCTTGAGCTAAGTTCATTTAAAATAAATTGAACTGAAAATAAATAAATTGTTTCGGGGCAAAAACGAACCTGAATGAGGCAATATGAGCCATGTATTCAAATAATAATATAATAATAATAAATAAAAAAAGAAGATAAAAACGAAAATAAAATGAATGAGAGTCAAAAGGTGGAGGCCTATTTTGGGAGAGTTAGAGCGTGAAGAGAGAGAAGATATTTTTATTTATTTTCTCTTAAGCTATAAAACTCAGATCTGAAATCGGGTAGTAGGGTTTCATCGAACAAAAGGCAAAAGTCGATTACGCTGAGGCTACGCGTGGGTACCAAAATCTTGGAGTTTCATCGAACTCCACGAGGTAGGGAATTTTCATACTTGGGTTCTTTCTAGCCTAAAGGTCATTTAATGGCTTGGGGTTTTCTTAGAGGCCGTGAAAGACCGTAAATTTTAGTCCCAAATTTTTTGAACTGAGAGTAGGAATTTTTAGGAATTTTTGGGACTATTTTCGGACAGTCCGAGTTAGATTTCAGGTATTTTTAGACAATCTTATCGGATTGCACAGGATTGTTTGGACGGAGTCTAGGCTGAAATTTGAATTTGTTTGAGCTTGATCTCGGACTGAGTTCGGGTTTGGTTTTGATCCACGAGACTGATGTGCCGGGTTTTGTGGTGTGCAGTGGTCGGTGACGAACCGTAAAGGGTGAGAGGTGCCATGTTTTATGTGGGTCAGAGATTTAGGTCATTTGTGTTATTGTTGTAAAATATTAAATAATATGTTGTTGTGTGTTAAAATCATGTTAATATATGCTATTTGATGTATTAACATGGATTGCATGGATGTAAATTATATGTAAAAATTATAATTGTCCATGGTGTGTTAATGTTTCATGTAGCACTCATATATACATGTAACATGAAGGAAAATGCATTGGCATCATGCATGTCATATGCACGATCACATCGCGTAGAGTCGGGTGTGGGTGTATGGTATTGAGTATTCACCGGTGTTGGTGAATGGGTCGTGAGCTCGAAAAATGGGACAAAGTCCAAGGTTGAGACTCACGGATGTGTAAATCGATCAAAATGATAAATTACATGTTTTGGGCCGAGCAAGTTGGGGTAGATAGATCCCCCCCCCCCCAGATCTAATTGTTATTCATGGTTAGACATGAATCCCGACGATGTAAGTTCACAAAAATGTTGGAAAGGCATGAGGTGTCCAGCAGTGAAAACCCGAAAATCCATGGCCCACAAAAGAAAAAGAAAATCATGAAATGATAAATTAAAAATTGGAGGGTTGTCTAATGGTTTAAGCCATTGGGTTTTGGATACCGACTGGCTGGTTTCCACTGGCAATTACGGAGTTTAGAGTCGGTTGGGACTCGGGTTGTGAGCATGAGGGGTCGCATCTCATGCATGACACAGACATTTCATATAATGTTGCATAAATTGTATGAAATGTGATTGATGTTTATGTACGCCATTGCATGTGCATTTTAGGTGGGGAGTAACCCTTGTAGGAAAAATTTTCCTGCGCCGTATGCCAGTCGTGGGACCCCCTTTCGGTGCGAGGTATGCGGGGAGATGGCGCTAAACAGGCCGTGATTACGAAGAAGGCCGATGTGTGACCTTGATATTACTTTTGTAAAAAGTATTTTGTATAAAAGAATTGTAATTAAATTCTTTTGGGACTATTGTATAAATAGTCGAGTATGTAATTATGGTAAGAGGGCCGTGATCGGACTCTTAAGGGTTGTAATTAAGTGTTTTACTTTCATATTTTAGATTTAAATGTGAATGAATGGATCTCGGTAAAGGGATGTTTGAGGTGGTGTCGAGTAACTCAGTGTCAATGGGTAGTTGTGATAGAGTTGTATATTGAGGATATGGACAGATGGACCCTGTGGGGTCAATACTACTTATGTTGAGATCTTGGATGGGTTACGATTATATTGTTATACAGGTTGTATGTTGGGTGGAGCTCCCCGAACAAAGGAGACTTTGCTCGATTTTTTTAAAAATATAGACCCCGATAAATGGGACACAACAGTGTGGTATCGGGTCACTCGAAATCCATAAGAATTCCGCAAGTTAACGGGTTGTCAACGGGACCCCCGGATTTGAGGTGTCACAGTTTTTTATGCAACTATGGTCTTAGGAGAGACTTCATGTTGGGCGACTTGATTTTGGAAGACCAGCCCCTCCGACGGGTATACCTTGTGGAATGCGGCTGGGTGAGCTGAGCAACTGGTGAGTGTACACCATGGATCATCGGTTGGTGCTGAGCCTAATGTCACGGACTTAGTCTTCCTGCTAAGCTCCTGTGCGGCACTTAGACAACTCGCCCCTTGGATGTTGCTAAGTTAGCCTCCCACTTGCCTTGCTTGCTAAGCTCAACTTCCACCCAAGGCTTGGAAGCGAAGAGAACTTGAGAGAACACTTGAAAGGAAGAAAACTCTTTATTGAAGAAAGACTCTTTACAATGCTTTGAGAAGCTCTCAACTTGGTTCTCAAGTTGGAGGTTTAATGATGAAACACACCTCCTTATATACATGAATGGAAGTGTGTGGGAACCTATGAAGGTTCTCTACTATCTAGAGAATTCTAGAATGTTCTACCATGTACTTGTATTTACAAGACTACCATGGAAGACTCTAGACTATTCTTCCACATTCCATGGTCTTCCACATCCTTCCACACTCTTCTACACATGTGTGGACACTTCCAGCATCTTCTGCAATTGTGTAGACTTCTCCAGGGTCTTCTAGAACCTTCAACATAGCTCTAGTCAAAGAAGTCTCTACAAGGATCTAGAACATTCCCTCTCCTTATATATGGGCTTGAGGGGCTCTCTTGCACTTGTGGGGATCCTTCCAGCGTAGGATGTTGGGGTCTGAGAGTGAGGTCGGTGACACTCTCCCCGACCCGTGCCATGTGTTTGTCGATCTGAAGTAGTCTCAGGCCGTCGGTTCCGATATCTTGAGACTTGCCGGCGCATCCTCGCGCTCCTAGCTAGCCTTCCACTTCGGTAGACCCTTCCACCGAACCAGGTACTCTCGAACTAGAGGGACTCTTTGTTTCCTAGTGACCCATTCAGCTAGGATAGTCTCCACCACCTTCTCCCGCGAGCTTTCAGCCTTCTACTGGTACCCATTTGGTCGAGGCCTGGAGTGTCGTGCCTTCTTGCCCATTGACTTCTCCTTACCCTTAAGGATTTTGTCCTCGCGTGGGCTGGCTACCTTTGCCTGCTCTCCTGCCTCGCTCCCTTACGGACTAGCCTTTGGCATGACTTGGAGGGCGCCTATCATCTGTATCGAACCCAGGCGTGCATCCTCCGTCGTCTTCTCATTTTTCTCGATAAGGGCACTGAGCGCTTTCCTCTTAGGACATTCCCTCGCTAAATGCGGACCATCACATAGGAAGCACTTCAGCTTTGGCGTAGACTCCCACTACTTGCGCCTGCCTTTATCTTTCCTTGTGTAGGGCACCTTGCCCTTACCATACCTAACAGTACTGCGGGGCACCTCTTCTCCCCCATCCGTGCTGCAACTATCTTCATGGAACCACCTCTTCTCCCCGCCCGAGCTATGGCTAACCATGAGCCCTCGTCATCGAAGACATGCTTTCCCTTGTAATCCGTAGTTGGTAGTGCCATTACGGTTGCTAGGTCTTACTCCTCTTCTCCTTTGTTCCTGCTCAGCCCATCCTTGCAGGTTGTCCATAAAGTTGAAGAGAAGTTCCTTCTCGTCCTTCAGACTTTAAGCATTAAGAGAACTCCTTGACATAGTCTTTGGATCGGCCGGGTATTGGCAGGATGCCTCGTCTTTGCTACGGGCTATGTATCCCCATCTCCAGGGTAGAGCGCTTCCCTAATCTCTCTTTTGAAGTCTGCCCATGTGTCTATAGTGCACATCCCCTTCTCTATCTTTAGGAACCTTATACGCCACCATAGAGTTGCATTATCGGTGAGGTAAAGAGTAGCAATGCATACCTTTGTTGCCTCATTGGTCAATCTTTATCCTGCAAATTTTTCTCATGTGCCTGAAGTTGTCCTAACTCCTTGGCATCCGGGTTGAAAGTGTGTGGCTTTGTACCTCCACCCTTAGTGCTTCATGGTGGCCGCAACACATGGAGATAGTGTTGTCTTGTGTGGCAAACTCTTGCCTCAACTCCTCTTCATGCTTGGTCAGGACCTCCACCCTTGACTCCAAGCTAGCGAGCATACTCAAGACCTTGTCTTGAAAAGTCATGAACTCCTCGTGTGATACCGCATGAACCGGTGAGCTTTGCATCCCTTCTTGAAGTTCTTGGATTTGCACCTTGAGATCCTCCACAGCCTTTTCCATGCTTTGCTCCAAAAGGTCCATCCCTTCATGGTATGCGCCACCCAACTCTAGCGGCGAATCGTCCCTCATTAGAAATGGCATCATGAGACTTGTCCTTCCTACCGAGTGTAAAGGACCGAGTCCTTACCAGGACTTGCTCATACCTTCCTACACATGAGCTCACCATCGTATCATGATTACTCCAACACGTTGCAGCCAGGAAGCTCGTGGCTTGTCACGTGCGAGTCTTCTGCTAAGCTCCCGGAGTGCGGCACTTAGACAACTACGCCCCTCGGATGTTGCTAGTCCAGCCTCCACTTGCCTTGCTAAGCTCATTGCTTGCTTGGAAGTGAAGAGAACTTGAGAGAACACTTGAAAGGGAGAAAACTCTTTATTGCAGAAAGACTCTTTACAATGCTTTGAGAAGCTCTCAACTTGGTTCTCAAGTTGGTGGTTTGCCAATGAGGCCACCACCTCCTTATATACACATGAATGGAAGTGTGTAGAACCTATGAAGGTTCTCTACTATCCTAGAGAATTCTAGAATGTTCTACCAAGTACATGTACTTACAAGACTACCATGGAAGACTCTAGACTATTCTTCCACATTCCATGGTCTTCCACTTCCTTCCACTCTCTTCTACACATGTGTGGACACTTCCAGCATCTTCTGCAATTGTGTAGACTTCTCCAAGGTCATCTAGAACCTTCCACATAGCTCTGGTCAAAGAAGTCTCTACAAGGATCTAGAACATTCCCTCTCCTTATATATGGGCTTGAGGGGCTCTCTTGTGCCCATTGAGGGATCCTTCCCATAGGATGTTGGGGTCTAGAGAGTGAGGTCGTGACACTAAGCCAGGTGATCCATTAGGGTGTAGGTGGAGAGTACCTTTATCATGAGCACATAACTAATCTGGTGTGCTGGCCTTATACCGAGACCAATTAGATGCACAGACTCCTGATCAGGTAATTGTAGATTAATCTATATTATTTTTAGTCGTGATCACATTAACATTATTGACTTATAGTGGATATTTGTAAGGGTTATGGGATCTATACATTGGAGACTAGGTTGTACATCTACAAGCAATATGTTTAGCTGATAAGGAGATTTGGTGGACAATGTCACTACTCATATACTTTGAGATTGTTGAGTTGCATCGATCAGAGAGAGTCTTGTGTCAGTTTTGGCTTCATTAAGGGATACCTCCATCTTGTTTGATAGAGCAAGAACTACATTCAGTTGATAAACGAAGATGACCCAAGTACACTTGGGAAACATCTCATGCACATTACCTTGCATTATGGGATACGCATGTAGAGAGGATCGTCACATCACCTCCTATGGCTAGTATTATGGACTTCCATGATCCATATATAGAGTGGTATCGACGTATTATACGACGTTTGATCACACCACCACTCCATAAGGATCAAATGAGGTATCATAATACAATTGCAACATCTAAGTTATTGGTAAGAGTTTTTAAATTCTCAATAATTTTTCAAATTTTAATGAATAGATAATCGTTTACAAATGTTTGGTTTGTTTTTTAGATCGTTATGATTGTTGATATTGCTAGTAGATCTGGTGGGGCTACTTTCGGCTTGGTGTACGACATTCATCAGATTTCTACATCAATTTTATGCTTTATTGGAGAGGAGCATCGCATTTCTGCACACGATGAGGAGGCATCTACATCTATGGACCATCCATCATACTTCCTATGTCATCCACTACAGTTAGGATGCAACGTTTTCGAGGTCGAGGGAGAGATGGTCGGCAAGTTGGTGGTCGAGGTGGTGGTCAATCTACACATGAGACGATAATGCTACCATCTACATCATCTACCCCATTTGCACTTGAGACTTCCACACTACCCAAGACTTTCACACCACCCTCATCTGCTTCTCCACATGCCATCCCTATCATCCCACCATTATCACCTACATCTTCACCCTTAAAGGCCACATGTTTACTATCTCCTGTGTCACCAGTCTTAGATGTCAACACATCAGATGTCACCTTATCATCTACCACCTTACCATCACCTGTATTGTCACCCATTGATACCACCATAGTTGGCCTTGTTCCAAATGCCCCACCTAGACGTCGTCGCGCTCCATGTACACACCTAGTCTTTCCTTAATCAACTCCATTTCATATTGCACATGTGATGCCCCGATCCCGGGGTGTCTCGTTGATAACCCATCAACCCGCGAAAAACCAATGTCTCATGTCATGAGACTCATACATGAGTAAAATGGCCGCATTGGCCTACACATCATACTCATCAAAATACATCCCAACTATATTGCCATAGTTCAAGAGTTGATTACATCACTCTTAATACCAACATATATTAAATTACAATGTTAATACATGTCATCTGAGAATAAATACTAAAGCCACAATCAGGCTTTCTTCTCACTTGCGACCTACAATGAAGCCGTCTTCTGAACACTCCTGTACCTGAAATAATGATCTCAGCGAGGTGAAGCGATGCCTAGTAGTGATAATCTCCTGCATGATTTACTCCCCCACCTAAGTGCATGCAATGATTCAACATAAACACATTGAAGCAAATCCTTGATCCTACTTGAATGTCACGTGATGTGGATGAGAATCTGACTCACCCTTTCCCATTTCTCGAGCCCTCACCGACTCCCTCACGCATGCCTAAGCCAAATGTGAGAAAAACATCGTTTTAGAAACAAAAGCTTTTTGTTCTTGAAAGCATCATACCGAGTTTCGGTAAATATATTGGATTACCCTCCAAGGCAATTCTTCGGAAAATCTTCCCTTCAAATTCCTTTCAGAACCATTTTTCCATTTTTCATTTCTTTCATTTTCTTTCATGTCATGCACTCACACCTAACATTCTAGGGTGCCCCGGTGCATATGGAATGCATTATGTCATTTCCAAACAATTCATGTTAATATATATATATCATCTATGTACTAACATAAATTTACTCACATGCATCATGTCATTCAATTCATATACTAATCACATGTTATTTATTCTTATCAATAATATCAAAATTAGCTCACATGGGCTAATCACAATTTATTTCCAATGGCTTACACACAATTATATTTTTTTATATAATTCAACATCATGTTAACACATTTAATTATATGCATTAACAATTTCTTTCCACATAATTCAAGCCATCCAATTCAAGCAATATTTTGCTTACCACACACATGGACCATTTTCATCCAACTAAGCAAACCGGGAATGTTTTTAATAGTCCCTAAACGAGCAGTGGACTGTTCGTGGGCAACCAACTCACCAAGCATCGGTTCCACTTTGTGGAGCAGAAATCATCAACCATTTAAAAATTAACAAGACTAAACCATAATTTAACACACAATTATAACCTGAGGGACCATTTCAGCAGGGATCAGTGCGGAACTATCAGCAGATTAAAATTCTAAAAAATTCAGTCCTAAGGTTTTGGGACCAGTAAGCAGTAGAATTCCACGACATCAAACACTCCAAATCATTTACAAAGCTCTTAAACAAGGATTAAAGCAAATAGGAGAAAACCCCTACCTCTTGGAGTTGTTGAAACTCCCTGAAACCCGATCTTTGTGCGTAGCCACCCATGCGCATAGAACAACTTTGCTTCTTGTAGGCGTGAATCGACGATCCAGCGAAATCTAGAGAGAAGTTGCACTTTCTCTCTCTAAAACCCTCCATTTTAAAAAAATCTGCTCTCTCCTCTCTTCACTACCGGATTCAACTCCAAAAATGAAGAAGAAGCTCTTTTGTCCCCCCTCATTGCCACATGTCAAGTTCTAATTGGCTCATTGGATTTCTTATCCACTTAATCCACCAACCATTTGATTTTCCTCCAATGGCATCATGCCATGTGTCCACATGGGCCCCACACTTGAGCTCAAGTTGACTGAATTTTCACCTGACACGTGGCACACTATGAGCCACTCAAAATTTTCCAAGTGTCCCATATTCACATTTCGTTGCCTCGAAAAACATGCAAATTCATTTGTCTCTCGGAATTGACGAAAGTCGGCAGTGGTAGCTAGATTTCGGGGCGTTCAACGGTGAAGTCCATTTCATCATCCGAGATCTAGAAAAATTCAAGATTTTGACCGAAATTACCATTTTGCCCTTTTTCAGAAAATTAGATTTCTTTGGGGTTTCACAATCTCCTCCCCTTAAAAGAATTTCGTCCTGAAATTCCATGCACATACGCATCCAATCATGTGCATATGTAACCTACAATCCTGCTTTGTTGTACAAGGCATGTTTGCTACAGATCCGATCTGTGGCAATCAATGATTATTAACCTGACCATGTCATGAATGACATCCATACACCAAGCCCTTGTCGACTCACCAACACTCGATGCAATTTGCTAATGGGTAACTAATCCCGAGTCGGTCAGACTCATCTTAACTCTAAGTCTACGTGATAACCATGACCGTGTGTTTTCTCTCTCGGGCAACAAAACTTTTTGGCCTACACTACGAGCCTCTTACATCCACACATAAATTCTGGATGTCTCCATGGGTCTCTTACACCCACACAAGACCTTTCGGATACTACCGCGAGTCTCCTTCACCCTAATTCCAGGCTTCTCACCTAAGGGGATTAATGGTCCTCTTCTTGCTTCGCCCAACACACATTAATTACTTTTCATTTCTGATTTGTATAGGTCCTCATTGGACGTGGTCCCACAGAAAAGCAAAACCAAACCTCACGAGAGTGGGTGGTGTCCCTCTCGTGCACCCACACCCGACTCAACGTGATGTCACCGTGCACATGAACACAATTATGCCATGCTGTGACACCCCAATCCCGAGGGTCCACCATGAGCAGAATCTTGGAGATTTCTAACTCACTATCTGGCTTGCATCTTACGACTCACCACATTCCTAAGGAAAACATCCACCTGTAGCTTCTAAAGGCCTCTCTGACCTCTAAGCCTAAATCTATCACGTAAGATGCAACAATGAATGAATATGATGCATTCAATTTAAGAACTACTTTAGTCAACAAGTGCAAGAGTAGAAACGTACTCTACATATCGAGCACTCTGGCATGTGTGTGCTCGGCTGCGTACCATGAGACCTCGCCTCTAGGATAATCTCGTCTCTCATATGCCCGAGATATCGGCGAAATACCTCATCGTCTGCCCTGCACGACTAGAAGTCCGTCCTGTGAGCCACATTGCTGACCTCAACCCACTCTGGCCCCTGGCCCACATGCGTGTTGCAGGTGCTTGTATAACCTCCCAGGGGTAGCGGTTCCTCGACCCATACTAGGGTGTGGAGGGATAGGCAGAAGTATCCTCTCTGTCCTACCTTCTTGGGACGTGCATCCCAAAATCTGGAGATCCTATCTCTTAGGGGGCAATCTAGTCTCACATGTCAATTTGTGTTGAGAAATAACATATCATCGTCTGCTGACGAATAATCATCTTGGCCTTGGCCACGATAACCTCATTTTGTTCTGAAATCCTTATGACGAATCCCTCACCTCTTTCCCTAGAACTAGAAGAAGGCCAGGCTCCTTCCTCTTACCACTAACACTCACATCTCGAGTGTTTCATGCATCCTCATCTCTCTCTCATGGTCATGTGAGTCTGACCATAGAGTCAAGTATCTTATAGGCGATCTGCAATCCTTTGAATGGAAAATCTCAGTCCGTTCTCAAACCTCCACGACATGGCAAGGTCTGGCTACATGTCGTCCAACAAGCGAGCTAACTCCGTGAACCTAGCCACATACTCAATCACCGTCATAGCCCCTTACTTTAGCTCTAGGAATTCTTGAGCCTTCGCATGTCTAACGGTGGCCGGAAAATACTTGCCCATGGAAAGATCATGGAACTCTGCCCAAGTCATTGCCTCTAGATCTCTAGAGGTCTTCGCCCAGGTCCACCACACTGGCTCGCCCCTGTACCGGAATACGCCTAGCTCAGATCCCGGGTCAGACGGAGGTAGAATTTCCATAGCCTCCAATACCTTTCTCACTTGCATGAACCAATGGTCCGCACCATCGGACTTCCCCGTGGAATACTGGAGGATGATAAGCTGAACCTTTCGAGGTTACTCTGACTGCCACTCAGCTACACTAGCCTCGTGCAATGGCGAGTCGCACCTCATGTACCAAGAAAGGCCCATCGTCAAATATCGGTGGTGCTTCGCTAGCACCTCGACGAATTTCACGCCCGCTTCTCGACTAGCCATCTACAGATGTCAAATGGCAAGTTAAGTTTTAACGCAACATCTCTAAGGTGTAAAGACAGCCCCGAAACACTAATCGCATACCGAAAAATTTTCCATATGCAATATCAATGCATTCATAGGTAATGCAAAACAATAATTTCATACATTAAATCATATGCAACAAATAAAATTTTATTTTATTTTTTGAAATCCTCGTGAACAGTGCTCATGAATAGTGTTCATGGACAGTGATCCAAACAGTGACTCAGAATAGTGCACTAAGTCAAAACTCTGGCCGGTGCGCACAGCGCAGTCAATAACCCATGGCCCGTTGTGCACAGCCGCACGCCGCTATCGCTTCTCCAGTCACGCACAAATACTTACATGTCGCGCACATCGCATCGGGTCGTAGTGGAGCACACCGCGCAAAGATCGCCTTGTTTCCTACCGTAGTCGCAGGCGCACCGTCGTACCAGAGTCGCGGTCACGCAGCACGCCGCGTGCTGCAGCCCCCTAGTCACAATACAAAGTTTGTATCGCAGCCACGTGCCCCTGCCACGAAGCCGCGGTCGCGCGCGACCGCCGCATAGCGGTCGCAAATACCCCGCGCCGCGGTCAGAGTCCCCGGCGTCAGATCGCACGTGTCGAAGCACTTTGTCGCGACACAAGGCCGCCCCCCTCCGCCATGATACAACATTTGTATCGCGACTTCCACTAGCCAGCAAACTACAAGAAGGGCGCAGACCGCCGCATGCCCCTGCACCCGGCTGATCGTGTGGTCGTGCCCCGCCGGCCATGTTCGGGCCGTGTCGCAAGACCTCCTGGCCATATCGTGGCCCCCCTACAGCAAGCCCCTACGCCTTGTGTCACGATACAATCCATTGTATCGTGACTCAGACTAGAAAATAGGCAGTAGCCCATCTAATCTCTTGCACAAATTTTTATTTTTTTTCCACATCATTTCATTTTTTTTTCATTTGTTCCAGTTTACCGCAAGATTCACAAAGAAAAAAATTAAAATATATATATATATATATATATATATATATATATATATATATATATATATATATATATATATATATATATTTTTTTTTTTTTTTTTTTTTTTCATGTCTTCAGTAGAACCAAAAATATTTATTTTAAATATTTTTTTTTTCTTTCCTGTTTTACACACTGTAAAACCTCAGAAAAAATTTATCCTCAACACATTTTTTTTCCTATGTGCTATTCACCAAGCACACAAATCACACAACATACTCATCAACTGGCAATATACACCCAATGTAATCGCCTCAAAATACAATTCTAGCAATTCTGACATGTTTAGGGTTTAATAAAAGTTAAATATGAATTTTTCTGAAATAAAACGAAACCTGAATTGTATTAAGACATATGGACAAATTGTAATTTGTCAAAAAAGGAGCTTAAAAGTCATAAGTTGATAAGATGAGAGGCCAAAGTGGAAATACCATAAAGTATAGTAATTAATAGAAAGAGGGAGGACTAAAAGGGCAATTAGAGAGACTTAACCTAAAAATTGGTTCGGGAGGCCAAACATGGCCTTAAGTCAAAACTGGATAAGAGTGAATCTGTCTAATTTTGAGGGACCAAAAACGGTAGAGAGAGAAGAGAAGGGGAGAAGAAGAAGAAGAGGAAGAGGAAGAGAAGAAGAAGAGAAGAGAAGAGGAAGGGAAGAACAAAAAGGTATGAAACTATGACTATTAGTATGGATACATGTTTTGGGTTGTATGGAGCAACCTTTGACATAAGGATTTCTTGTTTGGCATTTGATCTTTCTAGGGTTTTGTTAGGATTTCATCCTAACCCTAGATTTCTTGAAAATAGGGGTGGTAAAACCCTAAATGGTACAAGATGAGTATGGGTTATGACCCATGTTAGAGTGGTTTTGGGAGTAATTCATGAAAGGTTTTTTGAAGAAAGATGATTTGAGAAAAATAGAGATTACAAGATGAATACGGAGTGGTTTTGATGTGTATACTGATTATTGAGTTGATTTGGATAGCAACGTAAGGAAAAATGGGTGAAAAACCACCCTTTCCAGACAATTTTTCGAAGGGTGTAACTGCATCGAACAGAGCGGTACCGATACCCATTGCTCTATTTTGACCAGTGTTCGTAGTTTGGCCATAACTTGGTCATTTCTAATCCGATTTGAGTGATTCAAGTTGCTAGTTAAACTAGACTTCAAGGAGAACCAAACATCCTGAAATAGGTACCTTACAATTCTGAATCTATGTGGCCCAAAAATTCAATCAAAGTGGGGCTATGTTCAGCCACTGCCGCTTGAACATAGAGCAGCCTTGCTGTTTAGACATAACTTGAGTTTCCCCAAAGTGTTCGATTTGAGTGATTCCAGTTGAGAAGAACCCAGCACCTTAGATTCAAGGGAGTACAAAGAACCAGTTAAGTCAAATATGAAGTTAAGACTCGAAAAATGAGTATTACAAACCGTCCCTAGTAATATCAGAATTGACTAGTTTTGGCATGAAATGCCATAACTCGGCTCGATGATTTAATTGGGATGATTCCAATTTCTAAGTAAAATAGATTCATAGAGGGACAAGAATACATGAATGATGTGTGAATACATAGGAGTCATATCGTATAAGTATATAAAATTCCATATGGAACAGGCATGAAACATGAACTTGAATATGAAAGGAAATATGTGATTCGTGCCACAGTAGGGTGATCCGGAATCAACAAAATTTATATCCTAAGTTCCTCCTACCGCGTGAAATAAGCCACTGCAGATAGTGGTTCAGTGGTCGAACACGGGATGAGTTTTCGCACAAATGACTTACGTTGAAGCGCCAAAATGGTAATCGAATTTGGATTTTTAAGGCTCGTAAAACAGGGGGTTTTGCGTTCACCGACCGAAAAGAAAACAAGAAAAAACTGCAAAATAGAACCCTCAAGTGTTGTGCCACTCGTTTAGGTTTTAAGGTAACCATATGTCCCCGGGTATTTTTTCTCGAGTTGGGGAGGATGACATATAGTCATTTCCCGAACCGGATCTTCATTTAGCTTTAAAAACTAAACTTATGATTTTCCCTTTAAAACATAGCATTTAAATGGGCATAAATGTCCCTAATAAAGGAAAAACACATCTCTAAACCCTACTCCACGATAACTAGCAGGAGACAACTATCCCAGCCTCAATGGATCTAGTGAAAGTATCCATTGAAACTAAAAAGCCTTTGCCAAATACACATTAAAGAGAAAGCATGCTTAAGAGATTTAACCCAGTGAGAAGGTGAATGTCAAACAACCATAACACGTTACGTTAAAAATCAGGGAATGTTGAGTTACCCTCCACACCCTAGCTAACAAATTCCGCCCTCTTCAAGGAGGAAGAGGTTCAGCTAACATCCTCCGAGTTGTCATCCCCGTAGGAGTGTTTGTACGAGAAATGGAAAAGAAAGGAAAAGGGAAAAGAATGGGAAACCGCTTCCGCCATCGTATATCCAAATTCAAGTATGTTGATTTGTACAAACCGAGACTTATATAGGATGCTCAAGTAAGGGAAGCAAAAACCAAAATCTGATATTACAAAATGGAAACCAAAGCAAAAAGAAACAGTGGTGTAGCGCGGAAAAGGTAGACCCGGTATGTGAGGAATGAAGGCCGAGCTGAACAGCGTTTCAGGAGAAGCTTTCCCGCAGCGGGTGTTTTTCTTCACATTTTTGCTCTTCTTTCCTTTTCTCGATCTTTGATCTGCAATGTCAGTTTGACTCTGAATTCTTCGTGCTCGGATCGACTCAACAATTTTGGCATCAGCTCGCAAAACTCCGCAAAATTTGCCACAACAGCATCAATAAAATAAAGAGGGACCTTAATGCAGGCTCCAAGACAAGATGACAAGACACAAAAAGCACTCAAAAACCTATAATAAATAAAGGTTCAAAATAGCACTTTTCGGGCACTAATCACACTCTAACCTACACACTAGTCCCTCAGCAATGTAAGAAAGAAAGAAAGAGCACATACAAACTATAACAAACATCGCTACAAAAAGGTTTGCAGCTCAAAAAGGTTGTGAATGGAGTAATGCCTAACTTAAGTAAGAATAATCAATGCCGTGTCCAATAACTATCATGAGAGAATGAATGCCATACAAAATTGAGTATTAAAAGAGCCTCCTTCTTGGTGAATCAACCAGAAACTTCCACCAAAGTCTAAGTGTTTTGTTTGATCAGCTCTCAACAATAAACTGTCAAACTGCACTCTCCCCCCAACCTAGCTACAACCACGACCTAGCATAACTAACCTAAAGAGGATATGACCCACCTCACTTCACACCCTTTATACTGGTAGGTGCAATGCCGAGGAACTCCACCTCACCAAAGTCCATGTAACGGGATCTACCGATGACTCCCAACCACCAAGGCTTAGGGCACCAAGTCAGTAAGGATCTTTCGACCACAAACCCATGTGTTTCAATTCTCGACTTCAATGATTTAGACTCCAGCACCTACAACTTGCTAAACTCCACCCATCCACCCATGTAACGAACACTAAGTCGGCGAATTCCCAACCAATGAAGGCTTGTGGCACCGCTTTAAAGGCTTTCGCTATAGCAATTTCTACTGCCGGTTTCAAGGCAAAGTGTTGCAATTTCTTTATTCTTCCTTTCTTTTCTTTTTCTTTTTTCATTTCTTTTTTCTTTTTCTTTCTTTTTCCATAGGGTCCTTAACCTATTAAAGCGCCAATGAAACTAAGGTAAAGTTATGCAAAGTAAAGGAGGTTGCGCAGCTTTTCAACTATCATTGAAATCTAATGTGCTCGTGTGTGGTTAGCTAAAGGTGTATGAAAATGTCAAATCAATAAGAACAACTTAATCATCACTAACCACATGGAATCAATCTAGCATCAATAGAATAATTGGACAAAGTTTAAATTTTCCAACTCATGGTGTTAGGCAAAAACCACAAAAATTTTGATTGCAACTGGTCCAGATTGTGAAAAAGTGTTAAAGTGGTATAACAAATTTTATAGAAAGAGAGGACCCAACAAGCCACTAAACATCACAAAATGGGCTTGAACAAAATAATAACAAAACATAAATACAAAATCCACTTCCTTTGCTAACTCTCCCCCCAACCCAAACATCTCGGTGTCCGAAACGAGGCTCGGATTGGAAAATTAGAGAAGGAAGTGTTACCTCCTTCATGAGATGTGATCATTGCTGAATAGGTGACTTCTCAAGCTTTCCATCGACACCTTATTCACCCGCTTGGGGGATTCAAATAAACAAGTTAGGAGAAGAAAGAGAGAAAAAAGCGTGGACTAGCTTGGACCATTTTTAAAATTACACCTTCATAAAGTGTCAAAATGTTCTTTCTAGTCATATTTGATTCTACACTCTAAGCTTTCCAACGGTACCAAGAACGCTTAAACGGAGTTCTGATGAAAAAGCTACAGTTTAAACAAAATCGGCAAGAAAAGTGGGGCCCATAGCGAAAAATTTTTCGCTAACTACCGAAATTTTGCTTTCAGCTGAATTTTCGCTAGCGCCAGCGAAAATTAGGCATTTCAAGCACTGCTTATAGTAAATTTCGCTATGTCTAATAGCGAAAATTTTGATTTTTTTTTCAAATAAAATAATAATAATTAAAAATAAAAACTTTTTTTTTATATATTAAAAATCGTTTTTTTTCAATTTTTTTTTTTAAGACAAAAATTTTTTTTTTAATATATATATATATATATAAATAAATAATAATTATTTTTTGTTTTTTGAAATAAAAAGTAATATATATAAAATAAAAAATAAAAAATAAAAATATTTTTTTTAAATAAAAATAATATATACTTAAAAACAAACCTTTTTTTAATAATAAAAAAAATAAAATAAAATAAAAACAAATTGGAAACACGTGCATTTCGCTAATATCGTGCATTTCGCTAGCCCAGCTTAAATGCACCGTGCCTAGCGAGCTTTTCACTTCCCTACGTCTCACAAAAATTTCCGGCTAGTATTAGCTTAAATTCCCGCTAGCTAGCTTAAATTTTCATCTATAGCGAAATTTTCATTTCGCTGTAATTGCGTAAATTTTTGCTATAGTTACGGTAAATCGGGCCGCTTGTTGATTTTCAATCCAGGCTTCAAAATTTGCACAAAAACTGCAAAAATTAATGCAAGAAAAATTAAGAAAACTTGCAAAAGAGTAAAAATTAATCTAAAAACATAAATTAACTAAAAATTAGAGATAATCTAAAAAGAAAATTAAAGCAAATCAAAATAAAATAATGATAAAATAAAACAAAACAAAACAAATTAAAACAAAAAGCTGGGAGATCGAAAATGTCAGGTTCGGTGTCTAACCTCGAACTCAGCACTGGGCATTCAACCATCGGTACATGCGATACGAAGAACACATTTTCTTTGGAGGTAGTGGCAAAAATCTGAGCAATGGCCACTAGTTTTCTAAAGTTTTGAAAGATAAAAGAAATGATTTTTCGTTTAATTCTTTTGGGCGGCGCAGGATTGTCAGGCCACAGTGTGTGCCGTATGTACACTTGGTCAACTCGGGAGGGTACTGGCAAAGGCATTTAAGGCTCGCGCGGGCAAAGCAGCCCGCCGTCAAGGAATTGATCAAGGATGTGCTCCCGGGCTCTTCCCTGCTTCATGTCCATCGCTTCGCCAATGGGAAGGTTGCTTCCTTCTTCTCCCATAGCAAATAGCAAAGACTAACTGAGATTCAAAATTTTCCACCAAAGTTTTCTTGTGGTCAGCCGTAGGCACCTACGCCCTCCACCATGGTGCCATTTAGGCACTCTTCCTTTGGACTCTCTTCCTCTTGCTGAACAAGCTGATTGGTGAGCTTTAAGATGAATTCCTGCAGATGTCCAATTTTTTATCAATTTCACTTTGGAACCCATCCAATTCCTTGTTCAAGGAGCTCTCAACTGTCTCAGTTTCTTGATTGGCCTTGACAGTCACTACCCTTTGCTCCTCTATGAAATTGTCCACTTGTTTGCTCAAATTCGTGATGGCTTGCTCAACAAGGGATAAGGGTGGGTGGTTAAGCCGCGCCGGGAAGTTGAGGTAAAATGTGGAGAAGCAGGAGGTATATAAGTTGAGGGAACATTATAGACAGGTGCACTCATCCATTGGTCTCTATATTCCCTCATAGACCTATTTGGATTTGGATTTCTCCCCAAGGGTTGTTGATTTTGCCATGCTAGGTTTCTATAGTCCCTCATTGTCATATATGCTCTAGGGTTACCCTCCATGGTGTATTGACTGTATTGTTCTCCCTCTAGGTGTTCCATTTGATCACAGTCAATTTTTCCACTTAACCTGTACTGGATTGCTTGCCTTCAGAATTTTGATCCACTGAAATTGGATTCCTACAGCAAAAGCAGGGCAACCCAAAAACAACACAAACGATCCTCTCGGCCGCATCAAGTTTTTTTAACAAAGGAAATAAAACTAAGAAAATGATCGTAAATGATAAAGGAAATTCACCAAGACTGCGGATGAGGATCACAAAACCCACTAAATACAAATGCACTAAGGCACCATCACTTCGCAACGCGCCTATTTGATTCGGCGCTACGAGGGTGATCCGAATCAACAAAATTTATATCCTAAGTTCCTCCTAACGCCGTAGTCAAGCTTGGCTGGCAAAGATAAAGGTCTAGGTCGAACACTGTGGATGGGTTTTCTTCAGACAAATGGATTTGATGTTGAAGCCAAAAATGGTGAATTCTAAATTTGATTTTTAAGGTTTGGTAAAAACAGGGGGGTTTTGGGTGTTCACTGATTGAAACGAAAACAAGAAAAAAAAAAAAACTGGTAAATAGGAACCTCAAGTGTTAGGCCACCGGTTTGTGGTTTTAAGGCAACCACATGTCCCCGGCATTTTTTTCCTCGAGTCAGAGGATGACATATGTCATTTCCCCGAACCCGATCTTCATTTAGCTTTAAAACTAAACCCCATGATTTTCCCTTTGAAACATAGCATTTAAATGGGCATAAATGTCCCTAACAAAGGAAAACACATCTCTAAACCCTACTCCACGATAATCAAAGAGTGAGACAATCCATCCCAGCCTCAATTCGATCTAGTGAAAGTATCCATTGAACCCAAAAAGCTTGCCAACACATTAAAGAGAGGCATGCTTAAGAGATTTTAACCCAAGTGAGAAGTAGGGAACACAAACAACCATAAATACGTGCATTAAAAAAACAAGGGAACCGTGAGTTACCTCCACACCCTAGCCAACAAAATTGGCCCTTCTTCAAGGAGGAAGAAAGTCTCACAACATCCTCTCGAGTTGTCATCCTCGAGGAGTGCCTAAGGTACTGAGAAAATGGAAAAGAAAAGGAAAGAAAAAAGGGAAAGGAAGTCATGAAACTCGCTCCCGCACCGTATATCCGAATTCAAGTCCACGATTTGTACAACCGAGACTTATAGATGCTCGTGTGGAAGTTACAAAAAAAACCAAAATCGAAGGTTATTACAGGTAAAATGAAAACCAAAAGCAAAAGCAAACAATAGGGTGTAGCGTGAAAAGCGTGAACGGTATGTGGAGGAACAAGCAGCCGAGTCGGGAACAAAGGTCGAGCCGGAACGCTGCCTCTCGCAGGGAGAAGCTTTCCAAGCAAAGGGTGTTTTTCTTCACATTTTCGCTTCTTCTTTCCCTTCCGATCTTGATCTCGCAATGTTGAGTTTGACTTGAATTCTTCTTGCTTGATTGACTCAACAATTTTGGCATAATTAGCTCGCGCAAAACTCGCAAAATTTGCCACAAAATGTGATCAATAAAATAGTAGGGACTCACTGTAAAATCGGGTTAATTAACATGATTAGTACACAAAAAGCACTCAAAACCTATAATAAATAGGGTTCAAAATAGCACTTTTTGGGCACTAATCAATATGTCAGGAACACTTAATGTGGCTAAGAATGCCCCTATTATGGGATAGTAGGTTACTGAACTCATCATATAGTTGTAGGACTACCCAAGACCGTATTACAATGACATGGCACCTCAAGCATGCGGGCAGCACGTATAGTACTTCTGCAGATTCCGACAATGGGCACTTCAAGACTCTCCTCGATTGTGCTTCGCTATTTCAATAGTACTCTGGTACCTCCGGACAGCGCGAACACGACACTCCTCCTGGACAGGCTTCAAAGATATTAGTACGTACCCGCAGCACCCCCCGGGTACTCCTCCGACAGTGATTAAAGATTTCCTCGTCGTTGCTTCGCACTCGCGAGTTACGGCACCTCAAGATTGCATCGGACCTTCGGGTACTTATTGTGTTGTGTCCTACTCATTTCTTATGATTGGTCTCAGACAAAACAAGCAATGATAAGGGATCGAATAAGAATAAGAATAAAAGAAATGTACATCGCTCGAATAATGTACCTTACGGTACCTCTCAGAAAAGTATAAGTTCTATAGTACCTACGAGTACCTTTGTATAAGTATAAGTTCTGTAGTACATACAGGTACCTCTGTATAAGTATATGTTCTATAGTACCTATGGGTACTTTCGTATCCTTAATACAAGTATAAGATCCGAAATACAAGAATAAGCTTTGTAACACAAGTTTAAGATCTGTAAGACAAGTATATGCTCTGTAATACAAGTATAAGTTCCGTAAGACAAGTATATGCTCCGTAATACAAGTATCAGACCCGTAATACAAGTATAAGATCCGAAATACAAGAATAAGATCCGTAATATAAGTATAAGATCAGAAATACAAGAATAAGCTCCGTAATACAAGTATACGATTCGTAAGAGACAATGATATGCTCAGAAGACAAGTATAAGATAATAAGACAAGTATAAGTTATGTCAAAATTTACGTACCTTTTACTATAACTCCTGCGAGATTTGATAAGTATTACCCTCAGAAGTTCAAGATGTCCTCAAGTGATCTCATCACGTATAATGTCCGATACAAGTGCTGCATAGCCTTTGGGGAGAGTTGAAATCAAGTAGTACTAACAGTACTTCAGATAAGAATAAGTTCAGAATATCTCCTCGTAGCACTACTAAGCAATTTCCAAACAAATGTAATCTCCGTAGTATAAGTATAAGTCCTATGGTATAAGTATAAGCTTTGTAGTACCTAAGGGTACCTTGGTATAAGCATAAGTTCTATAAACTCCTACGGGAGATCTAAGATAGATATAAGTACCAGTACGTGTATAAGTATCTCCGTATAAGCATAAGCTCTGTAACTCCTACGGGAGATCTGAACTAGTATAAGATAGAAAGAAGTATATATGTGATAAGTAATTGTCTAAGTATATGTATAAGTTCAAGACTGTATATATGAATCTGAATATATACATGTGTCCTACTTAGAAATAAGTATAAGTATGTATCCCACGAGATAAGTATATATGTATCCCACTAGAGATAAGTATGGGTATGACCTACCGGGAGATCTAACAATAATAAGTCTACCATAAGTGAAAGTTCTGAGTAAGTATAAGATTGCTATAAGTATAAGTTCAATATCGTATACGAGAGATCTGAACAAGCATAAGTTGGTTACAAGGATAATTATGTATGTAAATGTGTTATATGAATTCATGAAGATTCGGTTATCTGTTACTGGTATATGTTTATTGTGATTCAAAATAAATGTATGTACCAAGATAGTTATAAGATATAAGCCCCACTAAGCGCAAAGCTTAACACGGTTTTAAATTCTCGTGGCGCATGTAGGAGCGACGTCCGCGATTCAGATACAATGGGGTCATCACACTTGGGTAGGGGTTCATCACAGAGGTTCCGCCTGAGCTCAGAAATGTAAAAGTACGCTTTATATGTAAATGGGACTCCTACTTATGTGTATAGATTTTGATGGACACCAATCCGATGGTAGTTCTGTTGTATATGTAAATGATTTTTTTTATTACGTAAATTGTTTGTATACTGCATGATACAAGTTCAGCTTGAGAAAAAAAAATGCAGTAAAGAGTCCTAAGATAGCTCCGCCCGAACCCGATCTCGATTCGCCAATCGGTCTGACTGAATCGTGTGTGACAAATTTTAATCACACATAAACACAATGCATGCAGCTTTAAATCTTGTCTCAGACCGCTAGGTAATCACATACCTTAAACTCTAACATCGAAAGTCACACTAAGTCACGTGTTTCCCCACACCTTAATGACCACAGGCCTAAACCCAAGGTCCTCTCAAGCCCCAGGGTATTCCTCGTAGATACCTAAAGCTCCTCATACCAAGCTATGATGCCCCGATCCCCGAGGTGCCCCAAGCACAACCGGGCCAACCTCGTAGAAAACCTATGTCTCATGTCATGAGAATCATACTTGAGTAAAATGGCCGCATTGGCCTACACATCATACTCATCAAAATACATCCCAACTATATTTGACATAGTTCAAGAGTTATCAAGCATCACTTTAATACCAACATATTAAGACTACAATGCTAATACATGTCACACAAAAATAAATAACAAAGCCACAATAATCCAACTTTTCTTTCAAAGCGACTTAATGGCGCCATCTTCCTAACACTCCATGTACCCGAAATAATGATCCCTCAACAAAGGAGCAATGCCTATAGCATACCCTGCACGGGTTACTCCTCACCTAAGTGCACATGCAATGATTCAACATAAACACATCTACAACATGATCCTACTTCAATGCGTTCCACGTGATATGGATGAGAATGCAACTCACCATTTCCCATTTCCCATTTCAGCCGAGCTCCTCACCGACTCCCTCACGATGCCTGCCAAATGTAGAAAACATCGCCGTAACGTGCTTTTTGTTCTGAAAACATCATACCGAAGTTTCTGGTGAATATATCGACTACCTTTCGAGGCGAATTGTCGGATCATTTTTCCTAAATGCTCATGGGTCACCGTGACAGAACCTGGCTTGACCACTCTTCATACCCGGAAAATCTTCCTCGAAATTCCTTCAAAACCATTTTTCCATTTTTCATTTCTTTCTATTTTCTTCATGTCATGAATTTCACACTCCAACACTTAGGGTGCCCCGATGCATATGGAATACATTATGCAATTTCCAAACACTATGTTAATATATATATATATATATATATAGTGTGTTATATATATATATATATATAGGTATATATATATATATATATCATGTATGTACTAACATAAATTTACTCACATGCATCATGTCATTCAATTCACATACTAATCACATGTTATTTATTCTTATCAATAACATCAAAATTAGCTCACATGGGCTAATCACAATTTATTTCCAATGGCTTACACACAATTATATTTTTATATAATTCAACATCATGTTAACACATTTAATTATATGCATTAACAATTTCTTTCCACACAATTTAAGCCATCCAATTCAAGCAATATTTTACTTACAACACACGTGGACCATTTTCGGTCCAACCAAGCAAACCGGGAATGTTTTTAACAGTCCCTAAACGAGTAGTGGACTGTCCGTGGGCAGCCCACTCACCAAGCATCGGTTCCACTTTGTGGAACCAAAATCCATGGCCATTTCCGGCCTAACAAGACCCAAACCATAATTTAACACACAATTATAACACAAGGGGACCATTTCCAGCCCGGGATCAGTCCGGGACTATCCAAAACGGGTCCTAAAATTTGAACAATTCGGGCCCTGGGAGTTTTGGGGACCGAATTAAACGGTCATTCACAATTTCAAACACTCCAAAGCATTTACAAAGCTCTTAAACAAGGATTAAAGCAAGTAGGAGAAAACCCCTACGTCTTGGAGTTGTCGAAACTCTACGCGTAGCCTTTGCCGCGTAGAACAACTTTGCTTCTTGGCCCGACGGGAACCGACAGTCCGAAAGCCGAGAAATCTAGAGAGAAGTTGCAATTTCTCTCTCTAAAACCCTCCATTTTTAAAAAATCTGCTCTCCCCTCTCTCCACTGCCGGATTCAGCTCCAAAAATGAAGAAGAAGCTCTTTTGTCCCCTCTCATTGCCACATGTCAAGTTCTAATTGGCTCATTGGATTTCTTATCCACTTAATCCACCAACCATTTGATTTTCCTCCAATGGAATCATGCCATGTGTCCACATGGGCCCCACACTTGAGCTCAAGTTGATCGACCGCGATTTCTGACACGTGGCACACCGCGGAGCCACCAAATGCCGCGTCCCGCACTACGCCGTTGCCTCAAAAACGCAAATCTCCGACCGCCTCGACCGACGCTGCATTTGGGATTAGCGCACGATTCCAATGGTGAAGTCCATTTCGTCATCCGAGATCTAAAAAAATTCCGGATTTTGACCAAAATTACTATTTTGCCATTTTTCAGAAAATTAGATTTTCTCGGGGTTTCACAACACATGCCCCTCGAGATCATATAGCTGTATATTCTAAGCGTCCTAAGAGAAAGGCAAAGTCTCCATCATGTGACCCTCATTGATATGTATTTATATTTGTATTACAATTTTTATTTTTTGTAATGAACAAGGGACAATCTTTTAATTAAATGACTTTGTTGTGTAATTTAAGTGAATGCTTGGATTTGAAATGATTTTGTTCTGTAATCCAAGTGGAAGGTTTGGATTTGAAATGATTTTGTTGTGTAATGAAAGTGGAAGGTGGAAGTCGGTGATGTGATTTATATTTGAAATCAAAGTTTGTTGTATAATGAATTGGTTGCAATTTGGATGCAAGTGGATGTAATTTGTCATTTCAAATGATTTTTTTAAAGTCTGACGTCACGGGCCACCGATTACTTAATTTCCCTAATTTTAGAAGAGTCTAAAGTCGTAGTCATCGAATCGCTGCTTTAACTTCTAAACTTTTTTTAAAGTCGTGCCCGAATGCAAGTGATCACAACTTTTACTTAAAAACCAAAGCCATGTAATTGACTATGGTCTAGATAATGTGTATTCCAACTGCAAAGACAGACGCATTCAGTTTGAGTATTATTTTGATTTTCAAACTATTTTGGTATTTTTTTTTAAAAAAATTGTATTAGTTTAACACAAAACTCTCAGGATTTAAAAATCAATGCTAAATTTTATAAAATTCATTGGAGAAAAACCAAGAAGTCTCTCAACAAGAAGTCGGCCAAGGAAGTACTTAGAGATACAATAACAAGTAGTTTTGATTAAAATAATTTTTTTTAAATTACAAAAATAATTTATTTTTGAAACTATTGCCCAATATAGTTTCTGCTTCACACGGCAAGTGACAACTAAGCAAATGTCGTTGTCCTCAACAACGGCTTTATAATTTTTTTTAAGCAAATACTGCTATCATCAATAGCGGCTTTATAATTTTTTTTAAACATATAATAATAATAATAATAATAATAATAATAATAATAATAATAATAATAATAATAATAATAATCATTTTATAAAAATAATTATTTTAAGTTTTTATTAATACAAATGTATACACAAGTTTTTTTATTAATTCAAATATTTTTGTAAATAATTTTAAATTTTCACAAGTATATCCAAATTAGCTTTAAATCCAAATAAACCTACAAGTTTTATTTTAAAATGTTTTTAAGTTTTATTTTTATATCACAAGTTTTATGCAGTTGTGTATTATCATTTTAAAATATAGAATCATGGAATGTTCAATGGATTTTTGCATGAAGCTTGATTATGACCTAGAAGTTTGCACAAAGAACAAGAATATATATAAATCATAACTCACATGCATCCAAATTATAACAAATTCAGTAAACAAGAAACTCTAATTTCATATTAAAACAAATCATATAAAAATATAAAAAAAATGTATACAAATATCAATATATACAAATTATAAACATATATCAATGAGTCTCACAAGATGGAGTCTTTATATTTCTCTTAGGACGCCACCTAAAATAATACACAACTAGTTGATCATCAGGTCCCGTGCGTCTCAATGGAGTTGAAGGAAACGTAGGAGCTGATGGATGCACTTTACAATGGAGCTGATGCTCTAGGTGGAAGTGCACCAAACTCTGATACAAGGTCAACCATGGTCTCATCGATGGGAGGCAAATAGGAATGGTAGCCTGGTGATGATAAGGTGGTACTAACGCCATGGAAAGGGGAGATGGTAAAGACGTTTTGTAAAGGGGGAGATGTGTGATAATGGTGGGATGATGGAGTGGAAGTCTCGTTCCGATGTGGTCCCGTGGGGTATGAAAGGTGATGTGTACTTCTATGGAGGCAGAAGCACGAGTGACGGGGGTAAGAATGAGAGCCTATGTAGCATCGCCCGTGACGGGTAAGCATGGTGGGCTATGGGAATATCAGGTGCAAATATGGGAGTAAGAATGGTGGCACATCTGCGCACTGGTGGTCCACACCGTGACTGCAGGCCTTTCTCTCGTGGGTCCCACTCATAGATATCCTCATTCCCGAAGTTCCTCGCTCCCCAGATTCACAACCAGATTCCAATTCAATGGGCTCTCCTGGTATTAATCGAATTTCATGTGGTTCATTCATTTCACCAGTTTTGTCAGAGGCATCCAGGACTTAGTTTATCCAATGCCATTAAGAACCCCAGTTTAGCTCGCCGTACCGCAGAGGCTTCCCATCGAATTAAAGACCCTGCGCCCAGGCTCGAATCTCTCAGAGGCAAAGAACTGTGGGAATGAGGATGATCCTGCGAGGAACACCACTGGCGGGTGTACCGAGGGGTCACGGCGGGTGACCCCACAATAAAAATCTCTGGGCTGGGTAGTAGAGATGCTCCCATCGTGACTTAAGCCCCGGGTCCCGGGTTCGAGTCCCACTGAGGCGAAAGAAAATGTCAGGGAGGGCATGATATTCCCTCAAAGTGAGCGGGACTCCACCGCTTAAGACCAAATAAGTTACGGCAATCCCACAGCGGCCACCCGAAGGGCACCCCCGTGGTCAATGGCGGTGGACCAATAAAAGGTGCTTTTATCGTGTGGGTTCCACTGGGTGATTCCCCTCAATTGACTACTCATCGGCTGTTCCAGGGTTCACGGGCTATCTTTCGGTACCAACCGAGCTATACTAGCTCACGTCACCGCAGATGCCTATCGATCGCACCCAGTCCCGGTCTCGACCGGGGGAGGCGAAAGAACCCAGCGGGAATGAGGATATCCTAAGAGCTGACCCACCAAGGGCCCAGGCCACTTGGTGGACTCCACGGGCATCAATGGCACTCCCTTACCATCTCGACTACAACTCGCCAACCATATCGACTCACGACCTCGCCAATTATCTTGACCCATGACCTAGCCGAACAACTATCCCTCTCCCTCCTCGAACGGGCCAAGTATATGAATCGGGAGGGCGAGGTCTAAATCTAATGTGTGTGACGCCCCAATTCCCGGTGTCCGTTGACTACTCGTCAACCCGCTTGAACACTTCTCTCGTGAAGGCTCGCACCCGACATCTCACTAGGGAAAATAAAGGCAGTCTCCTTTGTACGGGGAGCTCTACCCAAATACATCACCTGTCCCAACATCAATCACATGATACATAAATGAATAAAAACGGCCTCTTGGGGCCATACTACATTGGATATGTATCCAACTATATCCAATAGTTTCAAGAGTTAATAAATGACTCATACAAATATATATTAAAATTTAAAATTCTAGTACATGTATACATCATAAAACCCTCAAAGCCACACTCCGACTTTCACAACTGCTTCCCATGATGAGCCGTCTCCTCTCGTGGCGCTCCTTATACCCGAAAAATATGTTCCTCGATTGTGGTGAGCTAGACGCTCGCAGTGGAATCACCCTCTAAATACAATACTCTCCACCTGCCAGACAGCACGCCCAAAGTAAACACACATTCAAGCAAATGCATGATCCTACTTGAATGTCTACCCGAACAACTCATGCCCCAGTCCTCATCGACTTCACACTCTGCCTAAGCCACGATGAGAAACATTATTTTTAACAAAGATATTTGTTATTTGTGGACTACCCTCCCATATAAGTAGTGTGACCGTCTCCAAGTGTTATATTAATGGACTAATCCGAGATATATCAATAATTAGGCCGACTCACTGATTATATTTTATATGATCACCCTCCGATAATTATTATTATTTATCAACCCTCCAAACCATTCCCTCTAGAATCACCTCCTGCTGCACCCACTGCTTTTCTGGGGGTGCCTGCTGCATCTCTGACATGATAATCTGATTACAATTCTATAACACACAAAGATATAACTACATATATTCATATAATCTTAAATCACACAAATGTTATGTAATTTCACATTCCATTACACAAAAAACAGTCACTTTTGCCAATCATCAAACAATGTCCAATTCCATTTGAATATCAACAGCACACTTCTTCACAAAAAATATTTTGTGGAACACTATTCCTAAGTGAACAAGAAAAACCCCTCGATTTATCGTTCTCGACAAATCACCAATCATCGGTTCACTTTAGAACCTAATTTCACAGCCTATTTCCGCCTCATAAACCAAGCATGATTTATTTCACAATTTACACAATTAATAAACTCAAACAGCCTGTAGAGAACTGATTCGGATCAGTCTGCGGGTCTCAAAATCCCAACACTTTGGTTTCAAGATTTGAACCCATCAAACGGCCTGCCTGCCTCAAAGCAACCGAAACATTATATAGCACTTAAACAAAGTGTAAAAACCGAGTAGGATGAAACCCCTACCTCACGGAGTTTGTCTAAACTCCTTAAATCTGGTGCCCACGCGTAGGCCTCGTCTCGTAGAGCAACCTTCCTTCTTGTCCCGACGACCCGACTCGGGCCGACCTCCCAAATCTAGAGAAGCTTGATGCTCCTACCTAAAACTCCATTTCCAAACTTCTGCATTCCCTTCAATTCATGTTTTTGGTCTTTAATTGCGTGGAGACAACACTGCTCACTAATTTGTCTTCTTTCTAACTTAAGAATTCTGCAAATAATGACCATTATGTCCCTTCTTTCCTTGTTTTGACACTCGACACTATCTCTACCAGTCCATTTTCATCATTTCTTATCTGCTTACTTATGGCACATGAGTACGCGTTATATGTGATTTTTGTTACATTGAATAATGCTTACGATTAACTTAAATGCGATGCCTCAAAACGTAGCTAACCCTGCCATCTCTCGACCGACGAAATTCGACGTGTTAGCTAAATTTCGCGAGATTCCAACGGTAAATCGTTTCATCATCCGAGATCTAGAGAGAATAGAATTTTGGATTTTTGACCGAAATTACAATTTTACCCTTTTCGAAATTACTACCGGGTCGCACAAATGGATGGTCCACGTGATGATACCTCTTTGATTTGTGTCGGCGTGCGATGCTCCTTTTAGATCCGATTGTAACGCTGATCTGGCAATATGATGGCAGTTGTACACACCAATCTATATGGCAGCCCTACGCGTCGATAGCTATCCGACCAGGCGATCTAAAATAACCAACCAAACAATTATAAATACATAATCTATTGATTTAAATTTGACAAACATTTTAGAATTACAAGACTTTAACTTACCAAAATTTGAGTAGTACCGACTGTAGTATGGTACTTCATATCATCCCTATGGAGTGGTAGTGTCATAAAACGTCATGTAATACGACGATACCACTACATATATGGATCATGTAAGTCAATAATACCCCCCATAAGGGGTACGGTGATGATCATGTCCACTCATGTATCCCATAAGGCAACGTATCGAGCATGATACGTCGCCCATTCTCTCCGAAGTCGTCCACGTGCATCCACTCTATGTAGCTGTTGCTCATAAGAGCAAGATGGAGGTATCTCCTGGTGTAGCCCAAACTGGTGCAAGACTCGCTCTGGACGATGCCACTCAACAATCCCAAAACATATAAGTGGTGACATCGTCTTCCAGATCTCTTGATCAACTAAGTAGATATTTGGTAGCTGGTCAACCACCTATATGAATTAAATTACTATAGAACCATATACATTTACATATATCATTATCTAATTAAGAGTTTGTTTATCTAGCTGATCTCGAATATAGGAGGAGTACACTGGATGGGTTATGCACGTGTCAAGGTACTCGCCTACACCCGATGGAGCGACTTTGGCTCCTTAGCGACCCTCAGTCGGTAATCCATCGTGGACACCCTCAACTACGTATTCTTCAACGACATCAGTGTCGTCATCATGTAAGGCATTGTTGATAACAAATAAAAAAGTATCTTTCACAATGTGATGTTGATAACAATTATCCATCGTGGACACCCTCACATTGTGAAACATATTTGTTTGTTTGTTCTCAATAATGCCTTACATTAATGTCGTCGATGGATGCGTGGTTGAGGGTGATCGCGATGAATTACGAGATTGAAGGCTATTTGTTGGCGAATCATCGTTGAGATCAGTATGAGCGCACGACTGCGATCGCCGCCGCCTCCGCTATGCCTCATGAATATTTGATAAAACTCTTAATTGGGTAATGATACTATGTAAATGTAGATGATTCTACTCAGCTGTTGATGCTATTCACATCAACACTTATTGACGTAAAATGTAAATGTGTAGTTCTTGCACTTAGGCCCGTACGTCGGAGAGTTGGTTGACCATCTACCCGAATATACCCTTAGTTGGTCGAGATCGCGGACAATATCGCTGGCATATATGTTTGGGGCTATTGAGTGGCATCATCCAGGCGGAAGTCTTGCGATTTGGGCTACACCGGAGATGCCTCCATGCGCTCTTATGAGCTGCTGACCCATAGAAGGTGAATACCGTCGGGCAGCCCGAAGATGGCAACGTGTGCTCGATACATTTACCTTATAGGACCATGGTGGATATGATCATCACCACACCGCTATAGGGGTGACATGACCATGATGTCCATATATGCTCAGTGGTATCGTCGTAATATGGCGTTTATATTTCCCCCCACTCATAAGGATGATATGATGCCGTACTACGACCGGTACTGCTGTTTTAAATGAGATAGAGTCTTCAATGATTCAAAGTATTTCAAATTTGAATCAATAGTGCTCTTGACCATGAGTGTTTGGTTGGGCGTGACCCACAGGTACCATGAAGCGACATAGTTGGCGTCGATAAGCCATTCCATGAATTGGTGTGCGACACCATCGCCTGTTGCTAGATCGGTGTTTAACGAGATCGAAAAAGCTTGTCGCATCGGCCAGTTACAAAACATCTACTTCATGTGAACCATCCGTTAGACCTCGTGTCATCCGCCGAGTTAAGTATGCAGCCCCGACATTGAGGAGAGGGGAAAGGAGAGGGATAGTTGATGCGAAGCTAGGTAGGTAGTCGAGATGGTGGCGGGTCGTGGTCTATATGGTTGGCGACTTGGGTGGATGTGTAGGAGGGTTATGTACACTGACCTACATTGCCTGTCATACTCCATGTTGAACCGATATTTCCATGCGCCCTATGCTTACCCATCACCCGATGCTTCCATGCGCTCTGGTCACTTACCTATCCTCCATCTTTTATACCCAGTAGACTTACATCACCTTTCATACCCCAGGACTTGTGCTCCGGTCGAAACTGTCATGTCATGCCATGCCTTCCCATTTGACATCTTGTCTGATGTTGTCATCAACCTTCCATGGCAGTATATATTACCTTATCATCTCCGAATTTACCATTCCCTACATTATGAGACCATGGTTGACCTTGTATCAGAGTTTGGTGCACTTTACCTAAGGGGACCTGTCGCTCGACCCGCGTCAGGTTCTTGCCATCGACTCCTCATCCATCAACTCCGTTTGAGATTGCGTGGGACCATATAGATAAATGACATGTGTATTATTCGATGACATCTAGAGAAATATAAAGCCTCCATTTTTTGAGATTCATTGATATATGTTTATAATTTGTATATATTGATATTTGTAATTTTTTTTTTATATATTTATATGATTTGTTTTATATATGAAATCAGAGTTTCTTGTTTACTGAATTTGTTATAATTTGGATGCTTGTGAGTTATGATTTATATATATTCTTTTTCTTTGTGCAAACTTCCAGGTCATAATCAAGTTTCATGCAAAAATCCATTGAACATTCCATGGTTCTATATTTTAAAATGATAATGCACAGCTGCATAAAACTTATGATATAAAAATAAAACTTAAAAATATTTTAAAATAAAACTTGTAAGTTTCTTTGGATTTAAGGCTAATTTGGATATCCTTCTTGTGAAAATTTAAAATTATTTACAAAAATATTTGAATTATGAATAACTTGTGTAAACATTTGTAATGTAAAACTTAAAATAATTATTATTATAAAATGATTATTTTATGATTACGATAATTTTTTAAAAAATGACAAAAATATTTTGAAAGATAAATAAATATATAATTTAAGGAAAAATATAAATGTTTTTTGCACAATTTGCAACACAATTTCTAATTTTTGATAAAACACAATTTAAGTTTACTTGATAAGCAATTCTATGTTATGTCTTAGTCAAAGCACAAATAAAATCTTTATTCCCATTGAGGATACCACAGGTGTTTGATGCGATAATCTGCTCTTGAAGTAGAGAAGTTTAAATAAACAAAATATTTAATATCTTTAATATGAATATATTTGTTATAATGAGAGGTGACCCGCAGGGGGTAAGTGTTTCATTCTCTCACCATTTGGATAATTCCTCTCTTATTATTATTATTATTATGTGAGGTATTTTGCCTCAGCTAAGACAGCAGTCCCACATCAATGACCCCTCAGCTATTATATATATATATATATATATATATATATATATTATGGGAGTCCACACTTATGACCCTCGGTGTGCCCTTCAGTGGGTCCCACTCATAGGATATCTCATTCCTTTGAGTTCCTTCCTTTCAGGATATTCGACAGGGTATAGGAGTGCTTTGAGTGATGGGAGAAGCATCTGCAGGTACCAGCTGAAGGCTACTGGCTGGAGTTCTTTGCAGGAATGCGCCTCCCCACAGGTGCGGGACCAGTACTGAGGAAGTGCTCCCGATGAAAATGAATGTCTCTCATGAAGTGGGACCCACTGAAAAAAGCCTGCAGTCGCGAAAATGTGGTTCTCACAATAAAAGGCGCCTTTGTGTGGGGTCACACCCCGCCGTGACCACGGGGGTGCCCTTGGTGGCCTTTGTGGGATACCCTTGGCCAACCACTAGGTGCGCCCGAGGTGGAGTCGCTCCGCAGGGAATATCATGCCCTCCTAGGCATTTTCTTTAGCCTCTGTAAGAGACTCGAACCGGACGGGGGCCCAAAGGTCGATGGGGAGCATCTCTACTACCATCTGTCATCTGTGTCATCCTTTTTCTCTTCTTTTCTTGTAGTGCATCGTATTGAATTTTAAACATCTTGTCGACTTCTTTATACTTTATCTGCTTCTTTTAACACAGGTCATGTAAGTGATGGAATCTTCATTTATTATATCTCATTTTGTCTTTGAAGACTCAATTTACAATTATAGTGGTTGGCGTTTATTGTCGGACGGCACCGTTCATTGTCGTTATATTTGACTTGTCATTTACATTTATAGTGCGAGACATATCTGTCGAACCGCTTGGCCGGTTGGGATTACATCTCTTTTTCCCGGGTTATCCAACCTTCGCATCACTATGGCACATGAATTTTTATTCTTACGTTTTTGTCGTTTGGTGGCCCACGGCATCAAGCGATTAATCCGACTCATTAATCTTATATGTTATCATTCTGTCCCCCGGCTTTCAACTAAGACTATCATCCAGTTGTTTTGTCGTGCGGTGGTGAGCAATTCTTTCTTCATCTTGTCATTCGGCCAAACATAGCTTTTATCCCTAGTGCTCTCGCTATTTTTTTTGTCCATTTACTGTTATAATATCCACATTTTGGGTTTGATCTCATTTATCGATCACGGATTCCTCCTTCGCTATTTATTGTTATGAGATGATAGGCTTTGTAGCACGCAATGTCATTATATTCGGACTAATAGTGAATAATTTTATATAAAGCTGCATTGATGACTGTCATTTGCATAAGCGGACTACAGAGTGTCATTGAGTATTTCTCCCTGATTTGGACTCAATAGATTCGGTCGACAAAGCGAAATCCGCAGCATCTTGAATAATAAATGAGTCTGTCTTTTTAATGATTATTATCCTTGGGTAGATAGACTCGTGGGAAATGCGATATTTAAATCAGCGAGTGGGGTTGTTATAAATGTGTTAGAGAAAGTGATACTTTCTCTCCCGTATCGAGCGAAGATGAATGAAGATGTATTTATATTTTTTAAGTAACTTCCTGCGGGAAAAAGAGGATATCATCGAATTTTCTCCTTTTTGAGGAGTTTGTCCTTTGAGGGGCTATTATCCCGCTGAGAATTTTTATGCTTTGCGAGAGTATTATTAGGCTTTTGTCAGCACGGAGGATAGGCGTATCCTGAATACCTTTGAACCTTACAGCACCCAAGAAAGGATATATCCACGTCATATGTTATCGGCCGATTCTTTGTGCACGGCTTTTTCGAATGGACGGCATATCGAGCTACGCTTTTTGATGTTTTTAGTCTCGAAGAAGTGAAACATCATGCATCTCTTATTATTCACCCCCGATCTTCAGAAACATTTTTTGAGGATATTTTAGAATATATGATTTAGATCTTATATCATTGATATCTTTTTGTAAATTGATAATTTTCTTCAATTGAAATAAGATCATTGTAATTATCAAATCTATTCGTTCCTTCGGCCCGTGTCGGTGTGATTTCTCCATTCTTAATGTTATTGACATTCACCTTTCAAAAAAGGAAATGCAAGAAAATTATCAGTACCTTTTATATGAACACCAATTTTAAAAAATTATAATAACTAAGAAGAGTTTGCCATCTGAATAACCTTCTAGCTTGTACTCCTTTTCACAATGTTATTTTTATAAATCCACGCAACAGTAATGCTCCGGTTTCTATAATAAAGGAGTTTCGAGTAATGAGAATATTTCAAATTTATTGATTCCCTTTTATTATTGCAAGTAATTCTTTTCATTGATATCATAATTAATTTGATTATTATTAAAGAGTTCCGCTTGTATATCGACATATTTCTCTATAGATGCATTTTTAAAATAGGCATGATATTTATCTCGAAGCATTTGTTTGTAATATTAAATTGTCATTTTCATTAAAGCGATCTTAATTTAGGCAAATTTGAACATATATTTTTAATCTTTTAACTATCATAGTTGTATTTTTCATTCCATCACATTTTGAAGTTTTCTTAGTTAACAATTTTTGTAATTCTGTCTTTCTTTAGCTAAATCTTTTATAAAATCGGAGTAGTTTAAACATCCTAGAATTTTTTGTATCATTTCCTTAGTTCGTAATTCATGAAATCTTTTATTTTTGGTATATGTATTTGTAATTTTATTCCTTTAGAATACATAATCATTCCTGAAATTCTATTTCTTTTTCTTGATTTCAACTTTCTTTTTGAAGAGAATTATACCATGGTCTTTTCACGGGGAGTGTTGCATAAAAATATCTAAATGTTTTTCATGATCTTTTTCATTATCGAGCAGTTAACATGTCATGATATAAACTATTATGAAGGATGAATAATCGGAGAATATCATATCCATTTTCCTTTGGAAAACTTGAGGAGCATTTTCAATCAAAGGCATTATATCCATTCATAATGACCTCTAGGTGTACTAAAGGTTAATAGGTATGCTATTATTATCCATTTTATCTTGCGAAAATCGATTTGCAATCAAACTTCTTTGTAATAATTTTTCCTGCACCAAATTTATTAATATTTCTTTATTTGGGATATAGTATCCATCAGGTACGTATTCTTATTTACTTCTTTGTAATTTATTACCATTCTTTCTCTTTTTTATTTCACTATGTTTCTAACCATAAAGCGAAATTTTACTATGGACTTTTACTTTCTCTTATCAGATTCAAATTGTATTAATTAATTGTCTGAATTTTAAAATCTTATATCTTCTTGAGAATATATCATTGTTCAACTCTATTGACCTTTCGAGGATCTATCATTTCTAATTTGCGGTAGATTTTGTCTTTTCCCGATATTTTAAAAAAAGGGTTATTACTAAAATTTTCTTTCAATTTTTACATGTAATCTTGACTGTATTTATGAGTTATAGATGTATTTATTTTCTATTCTCCATTTTCTGGCTTTTATCATAGTTTATCTGGATTTTATTATTCTAGGCACTCTTATCAATGATCTGAGTGTTTTTAGTATAATAGTATATAGTGTTCTTGATATATTGAAATTGTTGTAAAAGTCATTTCCTAATATAATGTCACATTCTATATTATTGTATTGGTAAGACTTTTCCTATCTTCACGATTTTTGTTTTGAATCATTATTTCTACATTCTACTTTTGTTTTGTAATTTTTTTTCTTTATCTCCGATCCTCATTTTTTATGGAAATATTAATGCTATCCCATTCTTTTAACAAAAAGCTTTTGAATATTGTTATTTCTGATCATGTATCTATCAATCCACATGTGTATAACTTAGTTTCTAGAATTTTGACTATTATAAATACCATAGTAGAATGTAATTTCCTTCATTTTGTCTTTCTGAAAAGTTATATATCCTTCATTGTGTGTTCTATTCTCTTTTGTGATCTTATAATTATCTAATACATACGAGGAATTTGTTTCCTAAAAAGAATATCATAATGTCCATTTCCTTGCGATACATTATCTTTGTAACAATCTACTAGAAAGGTTATTCCTTGTAATCTTATGGGTATTTCTACCTTTAAATTACATTCCTAATGTTGACCATCATAATTTTTGTAATGGACTTGTCAAAGTTCTATCATTTTCACACTTATCGATCTGGATATGATTCAGTGGCTCTGTATCTATTAAAATTTTGGTTTCTTCAACTTCTCTTTCTCCATTAATAATTTCCTTCTATTATTAGGAAAGGTGAATGTATATTATTCTTCGGAAACTTCTTACGTACTATTTGCACTCTTATTTCCTGCTCCCGAGGAATTTCCCTTTGAATGCAGGTTAAATCGATTCTTTGTATACTATTTTCTTAGGAATATCATCTTGAAGACTTAAAATGTAATTTGCGGTATCTCTATTCTATCTAACTTGTGGTTCTATTATTTCTTGCAATTTCTCTACATTCATCACTAATTTCTATAAAGGGTTTGTCTTGAGTAAATTCTTCCATAATTTGAGTTTGATAGTGTATATAAAACCTTTATAATACATTGTCATTACATTATTTCCTTCTTTCATAAAGTCATTTCTTAAATTTGAAATATAAACTTAGTATTATCAAAATCTTTGTCTCTAGATTAATGTTATATTTTGGGTAACCTTGTATAAACATTAATTTTGTATAGGCTAAATTGCCACTAGATACTACCTAGTGGCTTTCATGTGTTTGTGATAGTCTTTTATCATGTAGGCTTAGTACTATTGGGGTATTTAAATTTTCAGGGAATAATGATTTTATTATTATCTATACTCTGCTAGTATACATACTTTATTTTGTCTACGATTTTGTCATTTTTATCTTTCTTAGGTTTTCATTTTATGGTTTCTTTTAGTAAATTAAGCTTAATATTTCCTTTAGCTTTGTTAGTTGTTATACTTCTTTCTATTTTTAGGTTTTCATGGATTGTGTATTTCCTATGCATATATCTTTTATTTAAGTAGCTTAATAAACCTTCTCCTGGGGCTTTTAGATCAAAGTTTAGATTCTGGATTTTCTGTTATTTTCTATTATCAAAAGTGTTTTTCATTCTATATCCTTCTTGATCTTCCTTAGCACTAATGACTTCAAATTCCAAATGTCATCTTCTTCCTGATATTTCTTTACTCATTCTGTATCACTTTAATGATTTGTATCATTTAAAGTATAAACACTACTCATTTCACTATCAAAAACTTAGGATACTTTCTAAATCTTCATGTTTATTTCTCCCAATTATATAAATATATGTCTTTTCTCTTTTTGACATTCATTCTTGTAATGTCTAATTCTCACATTTTCAACATTTATCTCGCATGCTGAGTATTTGTTCTGTAACATTTTGTCTTTTGTAATTAAATTTTTTCTTGTAATATTTCTTAAATAGTTTTTCCATTTATTTTCTAAATTTTTATATTTTGTAAATTTCTTTCTTAGTTGTCTAATTGTTTCAAAATGTTCTTTTTCTAAACTCTTTACACCCCCATTTTCCTGGGATATTATCTATCTTATCTGAATATTTTCTCCATATTTTTGCACATTTTACAAACATATCTTTGGGTGCTCGTCATCATTCTTTCTTTAAAATTCTGTCGAGCTCTAAAAGTATCGACATTTTCTATTTTTATTTTTCATATTCCTCTTGGAAATAATTACTCCATTCCTGGTAATTTCTCATAATATGTTTACTAATATTGTATATTCATATTACTATCAAAGGCATCATAATACCATTTCCTAAGTCATGTATATTCATATGTATTTAAATACTTACAAATCTGTAGTTGTGATAGCAGCTTGTTCTATAGCTTCTCTTATGTCTTTTCTTCTTTGTTCTACACTTATCTGTCATCTATACTTCTCCTAGAAATTCATTCACTATATATCTAACAAAAGTATCTACGCAGCATGAATATCTGCTTTCAGCTGATAGTGTAATTTGTAATAACATTAAAACTAAGGGCGGCTGATAATCCTTCCCACCATTTCTAACACATCATTGTTCTATCATTATTTGGGTTTTTGTATTATTATCTGACTTGTTCTTGTGTCATGAGAAATATAATGTCATTGCTTGAGACAAAATTTGTTTATGTTTAATATCTTTTGACAATCTATATCTAGGTATACTCCTGTATTCCTAATTGTTCTATTTTGAGATTCTGCGGGTTCATATTTGTTATTCTATATTGGGTTTCTAAATGTTTTTGGATGTTCTTCTTTTTATTTTTCTTGGTCTCTACATGTCCTATAGGATTTACCTCCTTTGTTTATTTAAATTCATTCTTTGTATTTCTATCATTATATCTTCAATTTCACTTGTAACATTGACTCATTCTTTTTGGTTTCTTCCTCTTTTATTTGTTTTCTTCTCTTATTTTCTTTTCTTTTCCTAATTCGAGATATTGTTCTAATAATTTTCATCTAGGCTTCCTTTTGATGTTTTCTCTTTTTATTGTTCTTCGGATATTTTCTAATATTATTTGTTCTACCATTTTCCGGTTGTTCCTTTTACATGGCCCGAATCTTTTCCTATCACGATAAAGTATTTTGTTGTATTTCTATGTTTATTATCCTATTTTTCTATTTATTTATTTTTCTTGATTTTCTAATCTGTTATCCATTCGTTTTATAGCTCTTAATATTTCTTCCATTAATATTTCTACTTTTTTAGCTTCCATTTTGTTTAGGTTTTGTAACTCTATTTTTCACAAATTTTTTCCAATCATTATATAATCCATATTCTTTAATATTTAATTTTCTTTTAGTTAAGTTTTTATTTCTCTTTTATTAGATTTTTAATGATTTTTGAGTGTTTCTCATTTCTGTTTATCTTTTCTACCACTTTTTCTTGTTGTTTGGATCTAGATTAACTTTAAAGGTAAATGTCATTGTAATTACTTACTATGTCATGTATTATTTTATTTAGTAAGTTCTACATAGATTTACGGATCGGCTTTTATAGAGAAGGTAAAACTAGTTTCAAACATTCCATAACCATTTTGTATATTGTGTTTTTTATTCGTTCCATTTTACATTAAATTCTTTACATAAATTCTGTCTTTTTTCTAAATATTTATCTATTGATTGTTGTACAAACGATTTTATTGTCATTTCACTCATATTTCTATACTTGGACTTCAATTTTATTTAAATTCTTATGAAATATTTCACTTTAGATCTTAACTTCTTGATTATAGGCTTCTTGAATTTCACCATTGTCATCTACTATATTTAAATCTAAAGTGATTATCATTAAGTATATTTTGTCCTTAAATTTTAAATTTTACTTTGATTAGTATTTCTTCTTTCATTTCTGAGGAGATTTAATTGTAATGTGTCATTGATTCTTCTTGAGATATTTGAGGTTTAGAGATGTGCAGTGTTTTAATATCCAATTATATGTTAAATTCAGGTTGTAATAAGTTAAGGCTTCTATTAATACTATGTCATTAGGATCATAATCATCATTTTCACTTATTATCTTCATGATTCAACTTTTCGTTATCAATTGAACTTGGAATTTTATTGTTTGATTAATTTGTTAGGTGGATTTCATTATCAATAGCTTAAAATTCTGCGTTCTTTAACTCTTATTATTTGACTTTTTGTTTTTATTGTTATTTTACCTATTCATTTCTTTGTTTGCATTTGTATTACTATTTGCTTTTACTATTTTAATTGATTTTATCCTAAATTTTCTAAAAATACTTTTATATTGGTTAACAATCGATGGATTAAGTAAATTCTTAGCGATCTGAGAATTCTTCAATATGATACTCAATATGATTTTTGTATTAGATTTATAAGCTGTTTTTGTTATTTACGTTTTAAATTCGCTATGTTTCTATTATCGATTAAATATCATGTATATTATTATATGGGACCTTTTACGCATAAAACACATTATTCCCATTATGAAACCCGTTGTCTGTATCAAATTGTTCTAAGTCATAAACTTGATATTATCCTTACGTAATTTTTGGATAATTTATTCTTATTTTATTTCTTAAATAAAATAATGTTATTTTCTTTATGTCTTTAGTTTTGTTATTCGATTTCTTTAAACAAAAGAAATTTGACATTATCATCTATCATTATACGTTTTAACATGCGAACCTAGGGCTCTGATACCATTTGATGTAGGCTACATAAAACTCGATAGAGAGAATTGTCCAGTGAACACACAAAAAACTATAAATTGATGAAATTGATGAGGCTAGAGAGAATAGCTCCATATGCGAGATAAGGTTTTAAAATAATAAAAATAGCATCGATACTCTCCGGTTACTGTTATATATGAAGCAATCCGGTGACCTTCCGTATCTTCTGGGCCAATGATCCCGCTAATACTTCTTGCCTTCACGGCTGTGCAGGACAGAGTCGATATCAAAGACACTCAGCTGTGTGAATAGAGCACACGTAAAAATATAGAAATTTTCAGAATTTTTATTTCATTGAAATAACTCTCCTATCTTACATACAAGCTTCTCTAAGGGAAGCTTAGCACTCCATTACAAATTTTTGATACACAAGAGAGATGGATAACTTTTCGATATGCTTTTCTGATGAGAGATTCTTGGTATTTATAGAGGAGATCATTTACTGTTATCTGATTCTCTTTTATCTTCTTAGCATACGCGTCATGGTTCTCCTGATATCCCGCTGATTGTCTGCCAACTTTGTCATAATTTTTCTCTTCTTTTTCTTCTAAGGTCTTGTCATGTTGAAATATTGATCATCTTCTGTCAGTTGTCTTATCTCCTTTGCCTTCTTTTCTTCTTCTGAGGTCTTGTCATGATGGAGATTTGAATTTTTTCTCCGGTTGTTTAATAATAAAATACAATTATAGTGGTTGGCATTTATTGTCAGACCACTTTAGCTGTCATTACATTTGACTTGTCATTTACATTTATAGTGGCAGACATGTCCTGTCAGGCCACTTGGACGGTTGGGATTACATCTTTCCCAGTGTGATCTGACCTTCACCTGCACTTTTGCTTTCTTTTCGCAGGTACCGCTGCCCGATTTTGTCATTTGACTAGTGCGCCAGCAGTTGATCCGGCTCATTAATCTTTATCTGTTATCATTCTTTGTCCCACAGCTTTCCATCACAGGGTATCATCCGATTGTTTGTCGCACGATTAGGTAGGCAATTTTCTTCAAATCTGTCGTTCGACCAAGCAGCTTTTATCCACTAATTAACTCTCCTTGTTTTTGTTCATTGCACATTTATAATATCACATTTTTAGGTTTGATCTCATTTATACGGAATCTGGATTCCTCCTTCTTTGTTATTGTTATGAGATGATAGGCTTTGTAGCGCAATCTTTCATTATATTGGGACTAATAGTGAATAATTTTATATAAAAGCTTTGATGACACAATCATTTTGCATAACTGGACTCTAAGAGTGTCATTGAGTATTTCTCCACAATTTGGACTCAAATAGATTCGGTCAACAAAACCAAAATCCATGGCATCTTGAATGAATGAGGGGTCTGTCTTTTTTGTGATTATTATCCTTGGGTAGATAGACTCAGTGGAAGTCTGGTAATACCCATCACCATTAGGGTTGTTATAAATGAATTCGGAGAAAGTCAAATACTTTCTCTCCATATCAGACAAGATGAATGAAGATGTATTTATATTTTCTGTTTTTTCCTCTGGAAAAAAGAGGATATCTGTAAGACCCGAAAAATTCCAATTTTGGAATAAGGGCAAAAACGTAATTTTGATTACAAATTTGTAATTACGGTTAAAAATCCGTAATTAATTCTCTAGATCTCAGATGATGAAGCGGATCATCTGGGTTGGAGGCCGTCTCATGAAATCTAGTTAACACGTAAAATTTCGTAATTTTCTGAGACAGTCGGAGTCGACACGTTTTTGAGGCATCGCGGTTCGGGTCGCGAAATAAATCGATTTTGATCACGACCGAAAGAGCGCAAATAGCATGTACTCATGTACCATAAGTGGTATGAGTAGAGAATGATGAAAATGGCGGCGAGATGAGTCGCAGAATATCAATTAAGTAAGGAGGGACGTAATTATCGTTTTGGAATATGATTTTAAGAATCCTTTGAAGGCGAAATTGTCGATAATTGCTTCCATCTCTTCATTAATCAAAAGACAAAGCGTGGGAGGTCATTTTGGGGATCCGGTGGCTGTTTTTTTAAGGGTTTTTAGAGGGTGCTTCTCCCGAATCTCGGGAGAATCAGGCCAGTTGGCGGACTTCGGGCGAAGGAAGCGTTCTACGCGGAGCGGGAGCTCACGCGTGGACCCCGGATTTGCGAGTTTTGACAAACTCCAAGAGGTAGGATTTTCTCCCTACTTGCGTTTTATTCCCATTTTTAAGGGTTTTTCCATGTTTAGTTGGTTTTGGGCGTGTGAGGGGCCGTTGTTCAGTCGAAACGGGAATAAGTGTTGAATTGTTGAGATTTTTGTTAAGTGCGTGACTTTCCGAGGAATGTTAGGGGCTGTTTGTGTGGAATTGGCATTAAAGGCATGCCAGGATGATAAAGGCTAGGGAATGAAGTACAACAGGTGACCTAAACATGGGACAGTGTTAGAATTTTTGGGATAGGTTGGGCGTCTGAACAACATTCGCAGTTTATTATGGGTCCTTTTAGCGATAATTTATTCAATAAATTATGCTTTAGTGTTTATGAGACGGTAATGGGTAGAAATTAGGTTCGAAAAGTGGCAAAGATTGGACATATGGGGTACAGCAGTAAGACGACCCTTCTTGGAGACTGAATTTATTAAACGATCCGGAGTTTCAATGAAATAGCCATAAAGGTGCATGTGTTTTGGCATTAAGGGAGTGTATAATTGAATGGCTTAGCATGTGTAGGAATTAATTAGGAGAGTTGGTTGATCAAAGAATTATTAGGTTAATGCTTGAGTGTTAACCACGATGACTTCAGTGCCTAGAAAATTAAATTGTGTTTGTAAGTGCATTTGGAGCGATTTTATGATTTTCAGTTATTTAAATGGGTGATGATTGATGTGTTGAATTACATGCGTGTAATTGTAGTTGATTAATATGCATATTGACATATTGTGTAAATGATTTTGAAAATGGCATAATGCATTTTCATATGCCTTAGCTAGGTAACTAGAATTAGGTGTGAGTGCATGACATGGATTTTGTAAGCGGGCATGTGTTTGCGAGAGGAATTTCACGAGGATGATATTCGGGAGGAGGTGGGTTGGGAGATGGACGACGAGATCATTTCGGATGAGGACCATGGTATTTGAGAGCTCACCCGACCAGATTCACCTGGAGGGCGTCCGTTTATTTCAAGACATTTCGGTAGTGTTTTCAAGAGCAGGGTTTTGTTTGAAAATGATTATTTTTCTCATACATGGCAGGCAAGTGTGAGTGGTCGGTGAGGACTCGTGACATGGGGATGACATGTAGACATTCAAGTAGGATCCGCGTGTTACTTGAGTGTGTGTTTAATTTGGAGCGTGCTTGCATAGGTGGTGAAGTGGCCAGCCAGGCGTTCTCTACTAAGCTTTGCTTTCGCCGTCGTTAGGACCCCCTTTATTTTCAGGTGCAGAGGCGCTAGAGCCGACTCATTTGAGGTTGATTTGAAGAAGCGGTTTGTGGCTTGATGGTTTTTGGACATAAAATGTATTAGAATTGTAGATTTTAATATATGTTTGTATAAAATAAAAGTGTTATCAACTATTGAATTATTGGGAGATAATTGAAGAATAGTTGGTATGTTTTAATGAGTATTGGTTTATGAGCCCAAGAGGCATTTTTACTCATGTTGGGATTATATTGCATATATTGGATTGTTTGGGACAGGATATGTAGGCTTTGTAATTGGGTAGAGCTCCTTGTCTGAGAGACTGCCGATTTTGAGTGGCGTCGGGTAACCAGGCATCACTTGTATTCAGCGGAGTTGTGGGTAGTCAAACGGACCCCGGAGTTTAGGCGTCGCAATATCATCAAAACTTTCTCCTTTTGAGAGGAGTTTGTCCTTTGAGGCCCCATTATCTCCACTTGAAATTTTGTCTTTTCTTGTACGATGCCTTGTCGGGCTTTTATCCTTTTTGGGGATAGGCATATCTGAAGTACCTTTGAGATATTTTTGCTTTAAGCAAGGATATATCTCACATCCTGTGTTACTCGGCGGAGTTATTTGTTGCATTTTTCGAATGGGACGGCATATCCAAGCCTACCTTTTTGATGTTTTTAGTCTCGAAGGGTGAGAAGCGTCATCTGTCCTCATGATATTTACTTTGATCTTTCAAAGCATTTTCAAGGATATTTTTGGGAAATAACTATGATTTAGATCTTATATCATTGATATCTTTTGTAAATTATTAATTTTTTTCTTGATTGAAATAAGATCATTGTAATTATCGAAATCATGTTCATTCCTTCGGCCATATGCAATAGCGATTTCTCATTCTTCCATGTTATTGACATTCTTCCCTTTCCCAAAAGTCTGCAAGAAAATTGTCAGTACCTTTTATATGTACAATTTTAAAATTATAATAACTAAGAAGAGTTTGCCATCTAGATAACCTTCTAGCTTGTACTCCTTTTCCTGTGTTATTTTTTATAAATCCTACAACTTGAGTATTATCAGTTTCTATAATAAAGGGTTTCGGTAATAAGAATATTTGAATTTGATGATTCCTTTTATTCTTGCAAAGTAATTCTTTTTCATTGATATCATAATTGATTTGATTATTATTAAAGGTTCCTTGTATATCGACATATTTCTCTAAGTACATTTTAGAATAGGCCCTTGATATTTATACGACATCTTGTTTGTAATATTAAATTGTCATTTTCATTAGGCAACCTTAATTTAGGCAAATTTGAACATATATTTTTTAATCTTTTAACTATCATGGTATGCTTTTCATTCCATCCTATTTGGTTTAGAACAATTTTTGTAATTCCTGTCTTTCTTTAGCTAAATCTTTTATAAAATCAGAGGAGTAGTTTAAACATCCTAAGAATTTTTGTATCATTTCCTTAGTTCGTAATTCATCAGGGAAATCTTTTATTTTTTCAGCTATATGTGATTGTAATTTTATTCCTTTAGAATCTATAATCATTCCTAGAAATTCTATTTCTTTTTTCTTGATTTCAACTTTCTTTTAAGAAAGAATTATACCATGGTCTTTCTGATGTTATAAAAATATCTAAATGTTTTCATGATCTTTTCATTATCGAGCAGTTAACATGTCATCAATATAAACTATTATGAAGGATGAATAATCAGAGAATATCTTATCCATTTTCCTTTGGAAAACTTGAGGAGCATTTTCAATCAAGGCATTACTATCCATTCATAATGACCTCTAGAGTGTACTAAAAGTATTTGTAATAGGTATACTATTATTATCCATTTTTATACACTTAAAAATCACGATTTGCAATCAAACCTGCGTAATAATTTTTCCTCTTGCGGATTTATTAATATCTCCTTATTTGGGATATAGTATCCGTCACATTTGTATTCTTATTTACTTCTTTGCAATTTATTACCATTCTTTTCCCTTTTTATTTAGCTGTTTTAACCATAAAAAAGCGGGGCTACTATGTGGTTTACTTTCTCTTATCGAGATTCAATTGTATTAATTCGTGTCTGAATTTTAAAATCTTCTATATCTTCTTGAGAATATATCATTGAATCTAACTCTAATGATCTTATCGGGATCTATCATTTCTAATTTGCGAGTAGATTTTGTCTTTCCTGATATTTTAAAAGGGTTATTACTAAAATTTTCTTTCAATTTTCTTACATGTATATCTTGAAACATTATTTTATAAGTAATGGATGTATTTATTTTTTTAATTCTCCGTTTTACGGCTTTTGATCATAGTTTATCTTAAAAGGTTTTAGTATTCTAGGTATAACATCGATGATCATGAGGTGTTTTAGTATAATAGTATAAATTGTTTGTTGATATATTGAGAATTGTTGTAAGTCATTTCCTAATATAATGTCACATTACATATTATTGTATTGATAGACTTTTCCCTATTTTACGGAATTTTATTTTTGAATCATTATTTCTACATTTTCTTTTTGCTTTGTAATTTTCTTTTCTCCGGTCACACCTTTTATGGAGATTTGTATTTCCATTCTTTTAACAAAAGCTTTTGAATATTGTTATTTACGATCTGTATCTATCAATCCACATGTGTATGTAGTTTCACAGAATTTTGACTATTATAAATACCATAGTAGGGAATGTAATTTCCTTCATTTTTGTCTTTCTAGAAAAATACATATGTCTTCATTGTGTATTTCTATTCCTTCTTTTGTGATCTTATAATTATCTAATCTGTCTAGGAAAATTTGTTTCTGAGAATATCATAATGTCATTCGTTGTCTGTTATCTTTGTAATCTATAGAAAGGTTATTCCTTGTAATCTTATGGGTATTTCTACCTTTAAATTACATTCTAATGTTTGACCATCATAATTTTTGTAGACATATGGACTTGTCAGAAGTTCCACATCATTTCACATATCGGCTGGATATGATTAAATTTGGCTCCTGTATCTGATAAAATTTTGGTTTCTTCAACTTCTCTTTCTCCATTGTAATAATTTCCTTCTATTAGGAAAGGTGAATGCCTTCTTCTATTATTCTTGACTTCTTGCAGCATGCTATTTACGCTCTTATTTCTATCAAGGAGTTTCCCCAAATGCAGGTAAATCAATTCTTTGTATATTATTTTTTTCTTCGGGAATATCATCTTCAAGACTTAAATGTAATTTGCAGGTATCTCTTACATTCTATCTAACTTTTGTGGGTTCTATTATTTACCACTTGATTTCTCTACATTCATCACTAATTTCTATAAAGGAGCTTGTCTTAAAATGAAATTCTTCCATAATTTGAGTTTGACAGGTATATAAAGCACTATAATACATTTGTCATTACATTATTTCCTTCTTTCATAAAGTCATTCCTTAAAAATTTGAAATATAGCTTGAGACGGTTATCAGTCTTTGTCTCTAAATTAATGTCATATTTTGGGTAACATGTAAACATTAATTTTGTATAATAAATTGCCTTGGATACTACACAAGTGGCTTTCATGTGTTTTGTCAGTCTTTTATCATATGAAACTTAGTACTATTGAATTATTTAGATTTTAGAGATAAGGATTTTATTATTATTTGTACTCTGCTAAGTATACATACTTTGTTGTCTCTTGATACGTCGTTTTTATCTTACTTAAGGTTTCATTTATAGTTTTCTTTGTCGATAATTAAGCTTAATATTTCCTTTAGCTTTGTTGATTGTTATACTTCTCCCTTTTTGGTATTCATGGATTGTATGTTTCCTATGCATATCTTTTATTTAAGTAGCTTAATAAACCTTCTCACGAGGCTTTTAGATCGAGTTTAGATTCTGAATTTTACGTAATTTTCTATTATCAAAAGTACTTTTCATTCTATATCCTTCTTGATCTTCCCTTAGCACCTAATGACTTCAAATTAGAAATCATCTTCTTCCACTATTATTTCTTTACTCATTACGTATCCTTTACAATGACCCCATTATCATTTTTCTTTATAAACACTACTCATTTCACTATCAAAGCTTAGGATACTTTACAATCTTGTGCTTTATTTTCCACCCATAATATAAATGTCTTTTTCTCTTTTTTGACATTCATTCTTTATGTGCTTTAATTCTCCACATTTCAACATTTGCATCTACTTTTGTCTTTTGATGTTGTTCTGTAACATTTGTCTTTTTTAATTAAATTTTTCTTGTAATAATATTTCTTAAATGGTTTTTTCCATTCTTTTCTAAATTTTATATTTGTAAATTTCTTTCTTGGTTGTCTAATTGTTTTCTAAATTTTCTTTTTCTAAACTCCTTACTAGCATTTTCTGGGATGTTATCTATCTTATCTGAATATTTTTCTCCATATTTTGCACCATTTTACAACATATCTTTGGATACTCGTCACATCATTCTTTTCTTTAAAAATTCTATTCGAATCTAAAGTATCAAACATTTTTCTATTTTTATTTTTCATATTCCTCTTACTGGAAATAATTACTCCATTTTCTGGTAGTTTCTCATAATATGTATTTGCTAATATTGTGTATTTAACATTACTATCAAGGCATCATAATACCATTTCCTAAATTCACATGTATATTCATATATGTATTTCATCTTACAAATGCAGCCAGTTGTGATAGCTATTTCTAGCTTCTCTTATGTCTTTTCTTCTTTGTTCTACCTTTATGCATCATCCATTCTTCTCTAAGAATTCATTGACTATGTATCTAACAAAGGTATCTACACCATCGAATATACTACTTTCCAAAAACTACAGTAGTGTAAATTTGTAATAACATTAAAACTGAGTGAAATAATCCTTCCTGCATTTTTTCTAGCATCCTGTTAATGTTTCACACCATTATTTGAGTTTTATTATTATCGACTTGTTCTTTGTGTCATAAAATATAATGTCATTGCTTGGAGACCGTTTGTTTAAAGCATTTTAATATCTTTTTGACAATCTATATCTAGGTATACTCACGTATTTCCTAATTGTTACATTTTGATTCTCTTTGGGTTCATATTTAGGTATTACATGTTGGGTTTCAAATGTTTTTTGGATGTTCTTCTTTATTTACTTGGTCCCTCTACATATCACATAAGTTCATCGCTGTTTAATTTAAATTTATTTTTGTATTTCTATCATTATATCTTGATTTCACTATCGCTTATTTGGCTCATTCTTTTTCGATTTCTTCCTCTTTATTTGTTTTCCTTCTCTTATTTTCTTTTCTTTTCTAATTCGAGATGTGTTCTAATAATTTTTCATCTAAACCCATTTTCAATGTTTTCTCTTTTATTGTTCTTCGGGGATATTTTCTAAATATTAATTTGTTCTACCATTTTCAGTTGTTCCTTTTACATATTTTGAATCTTTCCTATGCTAATAAAGTATTTTGTTGTATTTCTATGTTTATTATCCTATTTTCTATTTTATTTATTTTTCTTCGATTTTTCTAATCTGTTATCCGGTAGTTTTACTATAGCTCTTAATATTTCTTCCATTAATATTTCTACTTTTTGCTTCCATTTTGTTTAGGTTTTTTGTAACTCTATTTTCACAAATTTTTCCAATCATTATATAATCAGTATTCTTTAATTTTGTTTTTCTTTTGATTTAGATTTTATTTCTCTTTTTATTAGATTTTTAATTATTTTTGGATGTTTCTCCATTTCTACAGCTTTTTATCTTTTCTACTACTCTACTTGTTGTTTCTGGATCTAGATTTACTTTAAGGAGTAAATATTCATTGTAATTACTTACTATATCGGAGTATTATTGTATTTGTAAGTTACACATATATTTACGGATCGCTTTTATAGAAAGAGAGTAAACTAGTTTCTAAACATTCCATAACCATTTTTATATATTGTGTTTTTATTCATTTCCATTTCACTAACAGTAGAATTCTTTATAAGTCTGTCTTTCTAAATATTTATCTATTGATTTGTTGTACAAAAGCGATTTTATTGTCATTTCACTCATATTTCTATACTTGGACTTCCAATTTTATTACTATGAAACTACTTAGATCTTCTTCTTGATTATAGGCTTCTTGAATTTCACCATTGTCATCTACTATATTTAAATCTAGAGTGATTATCATTAAGTATATTTTTGTCCTTAAATTTACGATTTTGCTTTGATTAGTATTTCTTCTTTCATTTGCGAGGAGATTTAATTGTATTATTGTCATTGATTCTTCTTGAGATATTTGAGGTTTAAGAGATGTACGGTGTTTTTTAATATCAATTATCTGATAAAATTCAGGTTTGTAATAAGTTAAGGCTTCTATTAATACTATGTCATTAGGATCATAATCATCATTTTCACTTATTATCTTCATGATTCAACTTTTCGTTATCAATTGAACTTGGAATTTTATTGTTTGATTAATTTGTTAGGTGGATTTCATTATCAATAAGCTTAAATTCACACGTTCTTTAACTCTTACAATATTTGACTTTTTTGTTTTTTATTATTTATTTTTACTATTCATTTACTGTTTGCATTTATTATTACTATTTGCTTTTTACTATTTTAATTGATTTTATCCTAAATTTTCTAAAAATACTTTTTATATTAGTTAACGATCTAATCGTTCTATTAAATTCTCCATGATCACGAGAATTCTTGATATGATACTCAATATGATTTTGTGTTAGATTTATAGCCCATTTTTGTTATTCTGTTTAAGTGCTTCTATGTTTCTGGCCTCGATTAAATACATCATGCTTATATTATATGAACCTTTTACTGCGTAACACATTATTATTAAACCAGTATTGTATTAAATTGTTACAGAAGTCGTAAAAACGATATTATCTTGTAATTTTGGATAATTTATTTATTTTATTTCTTAAATAAAATAATATTATTTCTTTATGTCTTTGAATTTTGTTATTCCGATTTCTTTAAACAAAAGAAATTTGACATTATCATTTATAATTTTATACCCTGTTTTTATCCCCGAACTGAGGCTCACGTGCCATTAGATGAGCTACGATGCACACCCATTGGACCTTAAGCCGCAGTCACGGGTTGATCTGCGGAGGCGAAAATGCCTAGGGAGAGCGCGATATTCACTGTGAGTGGGATTTTTTCAGTGACACACCCCCGCCCCGCCCAGGCGGGCGTCTGACGCTCATGAGAAATCCTGTAGTTACTCTAACATTGAAATCGCGTGAGACGAGCGCTGTAACTGCTAAAACCTCTGGAAAAATTTTCTTTTATTTATAACTTAGGATTTGGTAAAATCTTAGCGTAAGGAAAAATTTACGTGACATGTGATTTGCCACATGTCTAATTCCAAATCCTGTATACATTCAATTTACACTATATCCAAAATGTCAAACATAGCAGCCAGCGTATACCAACACATTCCTCCACAGTAACTATGTACATACATATGTCATTACTTCCATTTCAAAGTATGTTCTTACAAAATATAATTCTTAATTATAGCATAGCGATGTCGAGGACCAATCTTTATTGTGCTCTTGGCGTCTTCAGATACGTACTGGAAAATAGTTTTAAAATGGAAACTAATGAGCTAAGCAGGCTCGGTGAGTGTATCTTTTATAAGGTTTTTGCTTTTCAGAAAACATCTCAAAATGCAAACTCTCTTTTACAATTATTTTCCATAAGCTTTTCTTTGCTTTGTAGATACTTTAAAAAGTTTTCAAAAACTTTTCTTTGCTTGCTTTTATTTTGCTTTTCTTTAAAAGCAGCCAAAACTCTTATTTCTTCTTGTAGAAGTTTATAAAACTTTTTAAGTAATTTTCTTGCTTACCTTTTGCTTTATCGTGCTTGAAAGTTCTTAAAACCTTTCACAAATATTTTGCTTTAAAAGTTTCTCAAACTTTTCATAAAAATAGAACTTGAGCTCAACCACATGCTTTGAAAATAAAACCCACGGGAGCTTGGCTCCAGCAGATCGTTTGAAATCTAAAGCAGGGCTAGGCTCGACCATTTGCTTTAAAACTCGGGCTTTGGGCGGCCAAGGCAATGATTGATTTTTCAAATCTATATCATGTTTATAAAACATCGACAATGGAGCTATTTTGCTTACTTTACCTAGTGAACACGGGAACGTACTCAGCCGTCTTGGTGGAAGGACCTTTGTTCGCATCGCGCTTTTCATTTAGGTGAATATGGTGGAGATTGACTAAATGTCGCCATCACCATACTTAGTTAGAGCTCATGTATATCTTACTGTCGTCTGCGATGCTCCTTTAAATGCATGATGTATGTCTAGGATTTGCTGAGCCGGGCAAAACTACAATGCATGTGAAATCCTAGCTGTGACGCCGATCAGGGTGTCAGTTGATACCGTCATTGCATTTGAAATCTACGTGTCTCATGTCATAGAGGCACGTACATGCAAAAATGGCCACTTGGGCCTACACATCTACTCATAAAATGCACACATACAAAAATAATTTATTACAATTGTATTTAATTACAATTCAGCACAAGGCAGGTTTCTTGCCGAGAATTTACAAAGAACAAAAATGAAGATAAGTGGATTTGGCCATTTCTTATCTCTGGAGTCGGATAAGAAGCGTCCCATCCGCGTCGTCTTGATACGAAAAAAATAGTCCTGACGGGAGTGAGCAAAGCAGTAGTGAAATTACCCTACGCAGGTTACTCCCCACCTAAGTGCGATACAATAGCACACGCATTCAACACGTGCTAATATCACTCATGCATATATTAACAAAATTAAATCATACATCATGTTATTCATTTTACAATAATAACATAAACTTAGCCTCACATGGGCTAAGGCACAACCGACGGTTCGTCTTGGAGACAACCCACATTTCACACAAACGTATTGTTTTCTCATAGCGATAACACTGACACCACCACGATTCAATGAATCCACCTGAGCAATTAAGGTGAATTTCATCAAAGAAATACTCTAGGGATTTCTTAACTTCGGTCCAAGCTTTGGGCGAGAGCACGTGTCAGGCGCCAGCGAATCCCTATCCATTACATAACCCTTAAGCACAAAGTAAAGCAAGTAGAGAAAAACCCTGCCTTTATGGAACTGTGAAGCTGCAATCCAAGTGCTCCTGCGTAGCCCTCGGCGGTGTGAACCAACCTTTTTGCCTCTTCTTGTTTAGGCGTGAAGCGGTCCGATCGTCGTAGATCTTAGAGAGAAGCCAGACTTTCTCTCTCTAAAACCAAACGAAAATGGCTACTGGATATTTTGCTTTCCTTCTCCCCCACGTTTTCTTTTTCCTTTTTCTTATTTCATTTCCCATTTGGTTTTCTTTCTTTTCTCATTTCTCTTCCTTTTTCTCTTTCATTTTCTCCCCATTTTCTCATTTCTCTTTGCCTTTCTCTCCCCTTTTTGGAGCATTCAACGTATGGGTCAAAGGAGGAAGCTTCCTCCTCCTTCCAGGGTGGTGTGTGACTCTCGATTTTCCATCCACTTTTTCTTTTATTTCTTTATTTCCTTTTTGACATCATCATCCGTGGATCATTGTGAAACCCCGTAGGATCATACCACCCATGTGTTTCAAATGTGAGCCATTCTTTTATGCCAAGTGTCACACATTTTGAGGTGCCATGTGGCATCTCCTTAACCCTACCATTTGTCATCAGGCACCTCACGCCTCGGCAGGAAATCCAGGCCATCTCGGAATCAACGGTCGAAGTGGTAGCTGGAATTTAGCGAGATGATTAACGGTGAAGTCCGTTTAGGTCGTAGAGATCTAGAAAAATTCGGATTTTTGACGAAGTACCATTTTATCCTTCCTTAGGAAATGCAGTTTTCGAGGTCTCATTAACACCACGCAGTGCGCGTCGCGGGATACCTCTGACGGTTCAACTTTGCTTAAAACTAGGGAAGGCCTTGTTTTCACAAACTTTCATTGCTTGCTCTTTGTAAAATGGTTTTACACTTTGAAACCATTTGCTTGCTTGCTTGCTTGAAAAATGGTTTAATTATTCAAAACCATTTACTTAGTTGCTTGCTTGCTTACAAAAATGGTTTAACTTTTCAAAAACCATTTGCTTACTTGCTGCTGCTTAATTATAGTTTCTGATTTAAAACCAATGCTTGCTTTTCAAAAATGGTTTAACTTCGAAACCATTTGCTTGCTATCTCATTGCTTGCTTCTTGAAAATGGTTTGCATTCAAAACCATAAAATACCAGTGTAAAGCAATTTGTAATAATAATAATAATAATACACTAGTATTTGGAAAAATGAGTTTAGAACACCTCACCTCTTTGCTTGTAGCGAGCACGATTCCACACTTATCCCGCCTTTACTTTTAACCTACATAAGTAGATAAAGCGATAAATTAATCGCATAACTAACGTGCCCTAGGGTCGTCACTCTTCATACTCTTTTAAAGTTAAGGTGCTAAGGTTCTATTCAACTGGAATTGCAATTCGAACATGAAACTCAGAGATTCGTTCGAAACAGCGATTACTCTATGTCCAAGCTGATGCAGGAATTTTTCTTTTGTAGCCCCTTTGAGTGAATTTTGGGCCACTTAGGATTATGTTGAATTCCTACTTCTTAAGTTTGTTCTCCTTGAGAATCATTTACGTAGCCACTTGAATAAATGTGGCGGATAAGAAATGAGGAAGTTATGGCGAAATCACGGCGGTGAAGCGGGAAGCGGGGAACAAGTTATGTAAGTCTGAAACTCAGTTATCTGGAGTGAACTTGACCAAAATGACGAATCAAAGTTGTACCGGTGGGAACTTCAGTTATGCCGGTAGAAGACACCCCGAGGAAATGCCCGGTTACATTTATTTCTCCCACTTTTGATGCCCGATTCACTCCATATAACTTCTATAATTCATAATACCTCGAAACCTGACTTGGAATTTATCTAAATGGCTAAAACATGTAATTGGTGTTTTAGAACTCAAAAGCTTAAAACCTTAGGTGAAAAATCCAGAACACTACCTAAGGTCCACCAATTCTTTTTAAACGTCTGTCGATTTGATGATTCCAAGTTTCTTTTACATCAATTGGGGTTTTACTCATAACCCCAACCATGAAAGAACTTCATGTGCTCTTTGCACAAAACCTAGATCAAGGAACTAATCTCCACGTACAGCTACCTGAAATCTAATACACTTGATTGCAAGACAAAGGCGTACCTGATTTTTTGAACCTCTCCTCTTCCTTCTTCCTTCTCTCTTCCTCTTCTTGCTCTCTTCTCTTCCTCTCCCTCTCGGTTTTGCTAGAGAGCGACCTTAAGACGAATAATGACATTTTGGTTTTTTAATTCTCCTTTTGTTAAATTAACTTTCCATTAATTTACCAAATAACCTCATCTTTTAATTATTGCAATTGTAACTTATTCAATTTCCACTATGGCCCATCTCTACACCTTAAATTTTGATTTTCACATTCTTTTGCTAAATGACCATTGTACCCTTAGTTTAATACCACAATTAAGTTCCATAAACTTCCATTTCCTACTTTAGTCTCCAAGATACTAATATGACACTTAGTACTTTTATACACCCTTACAGTATCATGTACTGTACACTCTCTCGGGACGGGGTGTTACATGAAGGGCACCGATGGATTACGAGAAGGGTGGACCGCGATTAGACCACACGAAGGAGCCACCGAGTGGTCGCGAAAGTTAATGGACAATTATTATTATTATTATTATTATTATTATTATTATTATTATTATTATTATTATTATTATTATTGTTATTATTATTATTATTGTTATTATTGTTATTATTATTTATTATTGTTATTATTGTTATATATTATTATTATTGTTCTATATTATTATTATTATTGTTCTATATTATTATTATTATTGTTCTATATTCATTTAGTTAAGCGGTATTTTGAAAGCGGTTTTTTTAAAACTAGAGTCTTTAGTCTTAACCCATGACCTTTAACCCGTTTTAGCCGTGGATAGGCGTTTTAGGGAGACTTTAATAAGGTCTTGGTGGGGATTTTCTATGTGACACGAAGTGATGTTTTATTATTCTTAATTTAAATCAGGGTGTTTTGAGGAGAGATTTGTGAGATGGGTTTTGTTTTTAGTATAAGAGGGAATATTGGTATCAGAGCTATGTATGTTAATTTATTATTATTTAAAAACTTTTGAAATTAAATTCCAGAGTAACAAAGCTTTATCTTACCCCGTTTAAAGTCATATTGTGAAACAACCTTTTGAAAAATTGTATGTTTATGATATTGTGAAAATTTGTATGTTAGTTATTGTGTGTTTATTTTATGTCTTTTATTCCTTATCCACCTAGTGTTTATAATTTAGATTATGATCGTGTAAAAGAACTTAGTAATAGAATTTACATTATTGAAGAATTTAGGAAAAATTTAGATAAGCGCGTAGCTAGAACAATATCAAAACAACACTAAAGATATTCAAGGCAACGTGTCTCTTAAATATTTATTATTGAATGCAGAAAACGCTATTAAAGAAACCCTCTGAAGAATATTTTGATCTTTGAAACCATAGTTAAGCGAAATAGTTAAATATTATATAGATAATCTTTATGTTAGTAGTTCGAGTTCTTATGCTAGTAGTTCAATTTCTTAGAAATGAAATTAGTGTAAATAGTGAAATTGAAGTCAATAGAAAACCTTGTGAAATTAATGATCCACAGGTTTAAAAAGAAGAAATTAACTTAGTTTAAGAAACATGAGAAATTGAGTTAGAATAACAAGGCCAGTATTAGAAGAACATAAAAGCGAAAAGAATACCATGAGTGTGGCGCGATATACAAAACCTAGAAAAAGTTAAAGAAATTCAACATAGAAGAATAGATTTGTGTAACCTGACCTTAGAATTAGGAAAGCTGGAAGACTTTAAACATTTTAATTTAATTAGAAGCAACTTAGATTGTATAAAGAACATTTAGTAAGAAGATAAATTTTGTAAGAAAAGAAATAGAAAAAATAAAATTGAACAACTTAAAATTTGAAAGAACTATTAGAAAAACTTAGTCAAAAGTAGATCAAATACTTGAACAATTAGTTTAAGAAACCTAGTAAATTAGAAGAAAATAAATAGAAATATTTTCCATAATTTGAAAAACTTAGTTTAGGAGAAAATCAAAAACTGAGTGTAAGAATTTAAATCAATCCTTTTGAACCTAGAAATTTAGAAATAAAACCATGAGTATGAAGTAATAAAATAAAAAGAAAATGAGGAATTTATAGAAGAAAAATTGAAAAAGGCAATAAAAGTAACTCCATACAAAACCTTTAGTTCAAAGTCCCGAAATAACAAGATTTTTAGTAACATCTGATAGAAGTTCAATAGGAAATATAGTATATTTAGACTTGGCTTCTTGATAAAACAAAAACTTTTGAAAATAAAACAAATAAATACATGCATTTAAGAATAATTTTAATAGAATAATTGGACTTCATAGAAGGAAATGAGGCCCTTGTAAATATTAACCTTTTTAGATACTATAAATAATTCAATAGGACCGAAACTCTTTTAGCCGGTCACGAGAAGTAAATATGAATCAAAATTATGCTATTATAGGTTGTATCCCACAGTTTGTATAGATCTTAGGGAATTCACTGAAAAAATAAAAATAACCATAAATACAAAAGGATATGATATGGAACCTGGTAGCAAAAACCTTAGTGTAGCCATAGGATTTATTGGAAAAACAACAAATGCTTTAAGTTTAAAATGCATGATGGAATTTGATGATATAGTAAAAACTTTTGGTAGTGAAACTGTAAATATGATTGAAGCTAAACCCTTAGATACAAATTATTTGTTAGGAAGAGAATGGGAATTACCACTGAGATAAACCTTCAGAAACAAATATCCAGCCTCTGGCGTAGTATATATCAAAATAAGGACGGAAGTGCTAGTATAACTTTTGAAGTATAGAACTATAAATATAGAACGATACGATGGTGGCCCGAATCTGAACATGTTAATGTAGTAGACATAGAAGAACCAGAAATTGTGCTAAATACAGCAAATAAGGTAAAAACAATAACATTTCCAACAACTATTAAATTAAAGAAAACTGAAATAAAAGTAGAAGCAATGTTAGATACTGGAGCTAGTAAAAACCTTTTATTTGAAACCTTAGTACCAAAAGAAGATCAACAAACTTTAACTCAACCTGTAGAATTAGTGCAGTATAATCAAGAAAAAATAATAATAACAAAATATATAGCTAATGTTCCAATCATAATTAACAACATACTTAGTGACATTACCTGAGCCTATTTAGTACCTAGTATAAGTTTGTATTCTTTTTATTTTAGGTTTTAAATTTTGTACATTCTTTACAAGGAGGGTATAACAATACAAAACAACCAAGTTAGCTTTCACCAAAAACTACAACAATTGTATACAGGCTTGAAGAATGAAATCAATAACATAGTTTCTCATTATACAAATAAAATAGAGGAAATAAAAGATAGTATAGTTAATGATTATTCAGAAAATTTAAAAAACTCATTAAAATTAAAAAATCTTTTAGTTCAAGCAGAAAAAATAGGAATTATAGGAGAAGACCCTCAAAAACATTGGAATAGGAATAAAACAATTTGTAAAATACCAATAAAAAATCCAGATTTTAGTATAAAAACTTACAGTTGCATGTAACCTTGTAGATACAAAAGAATTTAAAATACAAATAGAAAGGTATTACAAAACAACCTTATTAAACTAAGTTTTAGTTCTCATAGATCAACGACATTTTGAATTAGAAACCATAGTGAAGAAAAACGATGAAAAGCTAGGATGGTAATTAATTACAAAGATTAAATGACAATACTTATGATGATGCATATAAAATACCTAATAAAAGATTCTTTAATTAATTCCAGCCAGGATGTAGATATTTTCTCAATTAGATTGTAAGTGGATTTTGACAAATAAAAAATTGAATGAAGATAGAAAACCATGGATTCAGTTTCCTTGTCTTACAGTGGATATATGAATGATATCTTAATGTGTTTGGATTAAGAACGGCTCCTCGAAATATTTCAACGAATGATGGATAAAATATTTGGTAAATATTCTTTTATTCTTGTATATATTTGTAGGGCCCACACAGCCCCTTTCAGAAGCGAGGGTGGTCCCACTCATGACCTCCCACAGCTGCGGGGTTTCTTTCGCGCAAAGTGAACGAACCTGGGACCAGCTGAGCTTAGATACCCGTTCGAGGTAGTTCCCAGCTCTGGCCCGGAGCTACTAGCCGGGTTGGTAGTGGGGCACACCTCGGGTGGTATCTATGGTCGGAGTCCAGCCTGAGCTGCTGTGGACCTGTCGGGCCAGTGGGCCTGCAAAGCGCCTTAACATCCATGAAGTCCTCACCCACGGCCCGCTCAGACGGAGATTTGGTGTATCGATCCACAGGCTATCCCACAGCTCCGGGGTTTCTTTACTTCTCCCGTGGGCTCGAACACGGGACCATGAGCTTAGGTACCATTCGAGGTAGTTCATTCACCGTGACTGCAATTTGTGACACCCCCGAGCAGGGTCCGTTGACTACCGTCGACCGCGGAATGCTCGTGAATGTCGAGTGACAGACATTTCACAAAATGGCTGAGTCTCAGCACAATATGCAGGCTCTACCCCGAATACAATATACTGCGAATCCTGTCTAAAGCGGTCAATATATACAATATATACAAATATGGATAAACGGCCTCTTGGGCCCATGCGACAATATCCATAAAACATATACAAACTATGAATCAACTATATCCCCATTAGTTACAAGTTAATATTTTTACTCTTAAACAATACATATATTAAACGTAAAGGGTTCTAATACATGTACAACCACCAAAGCCACATCCGGCTTTCTTCACAATAAAACCTCAAGGGCCCGAACCGTCTCTGTAGCTCCTTTGTAAAGGGGATCACGACGGGGGTGAGCTAAGCTCGATGGGAGAATCGCGCAAGTGGGGAACACTCGCCACCCTAAGTGCAGTCTGATATTCGATTTAAGCAAACGTTCGAAACCGATGCGATCTGCCTTGGTGTCGGAAAGCCTTCGGATCAGGAGTCCTCACCGGCTCACCCTCCACTGCCTAAGCCTTGTAGCCGAGAATATTAGTTTTAATAATGGGCAACCCTCCGATGAATATATATCAATTGGGCCGCTCCGACGATTGATATATATTATTTGTTTGTGGACTACCCTCCGATGAATGTATATCAACTGGGCCGCTCCGACGGTTGATACATTATTTAGTTGTGGACTACCCTCCGATGAATATCAATTGGGCCGCTCCGACGATTGATATTTTGGTTGTAGACTACCCTCGATCATTAATATTTTAAGACTACCCTCGAACCATTTCCTCCTGAGCTTATACCATGCACTAACTCCTATAGTCTAGGATGTCTCGGTGCATATGGAATGCAATAATAATAATTCAAGCAGTATAATCATATACAAATATATAACATGAATATGTTTCATATAAAAATTAATCACCTGAAACACGTTGAGGTAATTATCATCTCGAACATCAAAATTACTCGCTTGGGCTAGTCGCAAAAGCTCCACAAACAATTCGATTCGAATTACTTAATCAAACACATATTTTCGAAAATACATGTTTGGAGTCACTATTCTAAGGCAATTAAAACCCTAGGGTTTACTATTCCAGGCCTCAATTAATCACAGGTTCATGTTTTGAACGCGCATTTCAACCCTCCCAGGCCTCGAATCCAACCAATACATGATTCAAACCACTACGCACCACATTTTCATACCCACCGCGGCCATGGGCGGCTACGGGCTGCTCCATTTAATTTCAAAAATTGTGTGTTGGGTCCCATGTTTTGGGATGATCCATTAACCCCGATGGCCTCGTCGACTGAACATTCGAAAAACACTAAAAATGAATAAAACCCAGTAGGGAGAAAATCCTACCTTGAAGGGTTGAGAAGAAACTCACTAAACCGGAGTCACAGCATGCTTTGATTTCAGTGTGTCGTTTTCCCTTCTCGCCTGAGTCGCCAGCGGTCGGCGGATCGCCGTATTTTAGAGAAGTTTACTCTCACAAGAAAAACTTAAGAAAATGGCCACTGCAGGTTTTAGTTCCATTCCGATGTTTTGGTCTTTTAATTAGGGTTTGAGCTAGTACTAATGACAATTTGTCAATTAATTGCCTTAAAATCAATTTTATAATGACCTTTACGTCCACTCCTCTGCAGTTTGATATTCGGCACTATCTCGGCCTTCCATTTCATTATTTCTCTACTCCATATTACTACTTATGGTACATGAGTACATGTTATATCTTAACACGTGCGTCGAAAACCATTCACGGCACCGGCGATGCTCAGCGTCTTTGAATCGGTGTCTCGACAAGTGCGAAATTTGCGTGCTGGCTGGATTTGTGAGGCGATTCCAGCGGTGCAATCCCGTTTCGTCATCGAGATCCTAGAAGAATTAATTCACAGACTTTTAACCGTAATTATGATTTTGTAATCAAAATTACGATTTGCCCACTTATTCAGAAATTGGAATTTCTCGGGTCTTACATTCTCCCCTCCTTAAAAAGAATTTCGTCCCGAAATTTAGGACTATCATAATCGCGCACATGCATATGCAACGCGCACTCTATCATGCATGTAAACTAATCATTTAAACCTTAAGCGACTAAATTACGTACCTTCATCCCTAAACAAGAAGGGATAAATGGCCCGCATCGTGTCCTCGCACTCCCACGTGGACTCCTCCACTCCACGATTACGCCCATAGCCTCTCACTACGCCTCCGCAGTCTTAGCGTCGCAAAATATGATCACGGCTATCAACAATGCACACTGGTCCCTCCTCGAAGGTCCCATCCGTGTTAACCTCAATCTGTCCCCAATCCACCATATGAGCTGGATCTGGAGTATATATATCAGGAGCATGGAGACGTGAAACACCTCGTGGACACGACATCTTTGAAGTGATGCCCTTCTTGAAGTGCATACAGTGCTATCTCTGAGTATCTCGAAAGGCCCGATAAACCTCCCCCTGCGATAGCCTCGCGCCTCGCTGGACCCGATCACCCTCCCAGCATCACCTTCAAGAAAACGCGGATCACTAACCTCGAACTCTAAGGGTCGACGCTCACATTAGCATAAACTTTCCGCCGGCCCGAGTCGTGAGAAGACGCTATCGTGATCGGGCTCACCTTCTCGAGGTGTTCCTAATCGACGACTGATGGAGCTCTTCCCACCTCTGGCCCAACAAAACGGATTCATGGCCTCCCCATACAATGCCTCATATGTGCCATCCGTGACTACCGATAACTCCGCTGGGTCGTAGGCGACCCCACTAAGGGCACGCATTCCTTACGACCCAGACACATGTTCCCATATGTCCTTCTAACACCTATAATCCAGACAAAGACGTATCCCTTACAATAACCTCGCTTAGGAACGCTTGACCTTCTCCAGCAACATAATCATCGATACCATGGATAAATAACTCATTCATGTCGTAAGAATGACATCCATATACGAAGCTCGCATACCAACACTCTATGCAATTTCCAAAGCGGGTATCCAAACCGAGTCATCCTCGACTCCCATCACCAACTCGCCCACGTGATAACCTTGTCCCGTATTTCATCTCGAGCCATAACTTCTGCCACACTACGAGCCTCTTACATTTCCCTCGATTCAACTATGAGTTTCATCGACGAGTCCTAAAAACAAACTCAACCCACACTCACCAAGAGTGGTGAATGACCACATCTTGCACCCACACCCGACTCGACGCGATGTTACCGTGGTACACCGAACGCGCATCGGCCCCATCGTGGCACCCAACCCTGGGGGTCCACCATGAGCGTAATCTTAGAAATCACTCACTTCATAACTTCACCTATCGTGTCAATTCCTCACCCTACATCCTAGAAGAACATCTATACTTGGTCTTTTAAAGGTCTTAACCTCTAAGCCCAACTAATGTTGTGTTTCCGTATGATAACCCGCCAGTCTCACTACAACAACCCGATGGTTGTCAACTTATCCATGCTGCTTCCGACATCAACAACCAATACGTCTACCACCCTACAGTCCACCACTCCGCTTGCAACTGATCCCGCCCACTTGACCCACACTCCTGTCCTCCAGCTCATCCAGCCGCTGGAGGCCAGATAAAGATCCCGAAACCGGGAACCGGTCCTCGACCCGTACGGGCGTGGAGGAATGAACCCAGATACTCTCCCGCCCTACGGCGCATCCCAAAGCCCTGGGATCCCTGTCTCTTAGGGCAATCCCATCTCACATGCCCAATCCTCGCCCTAGTCTTGAAACTGTGATGATGCGTATATTCTCGCCTCTTCCCGAACTAGAGAAAGCCGATTCTCCCTCCTGCTATCAACACCCGTATCCCGAGTGTTCCAAGTATCCTCAATCTCTTCTCTCTATATCGGCCCTTCCCAACCATGGAGTCATGTCCCGGGAGGCGAACTTACATCCTACCCCGAACGGACAACTCAAATTTCATTCTCAAATCTCCTAATACCCAAATTAATCCCAAGAAGCTACGTCGAAGATTGACATTCGGTCATAGCAGCGTCTAGCGCTGTCTTAGGGATATCATTTCCCTAACCCTTAGTTGATGGTAACGGTCTTTATCTTGGGTAGGCTTCCTTATTTCTCTGGCCCGATCAAACAAATGCGTCAATCCTCGGCGGATGCTGATTCTTGATCGTAACCTGTTCCTTGTCGATAATCGATGCGGTCGAAGAGGTCTTGCCTGTCTTGCGACTAGAGAGCGAAGCGCCCGCGGTGAAGTGCTCGGTCTAATAAACCCGCTTGTCCAGCCAGCTCAACATAGCTGGGCTACGAGGTTCGCCCAGCTCAGCGATTGCCATCTGTCGCGGAGTCATAGAGATGGTTGAATATACCGAGTGTAACTTCCGTCAAGTCTCGTCCCACTATGCGGAGGTAGTCGGTGCTTCATCTGGAAAACATCCACACATTTGCACCTTTGCTCGGTAGATCAGGCTTTGATCTGCTCCTCCTCCTCTAGGGTAAGGCTCGCGAGCGACCCGCTAACTGTCTGACGGACTTCGTCTATCTTGTCTGGGAAAAATGTCATGCCGTCCCCACGGAATACCATACAGTACCAGATCACGTATTAATGGCGGTAACTCCTGTGCTTTCGCGATCGATGCGATCCTGTGGTATCGGCCCGATCCATCCTCGGGATGACCTCGAACTACGACATGTCCGTAATCCTCAGGTCATTTGTGAGTAGAGTCCTCGAGATCTCTAACTTCGCAACCTTGACCTATCATTCTTATTCTGCCCAATCCTAAAGGGAGAACTCACGTCTGGCTTGACTCCTCTAAGGTCTCTGAGGTCCTTGCCCATTTCCATCATATTTGGGCCTCATTCTCTAGCTGAAACCTTGACTAGTCTAATCACAGTCGTGTGGTAATCTCCATAGCCTCTAACACTTTCTCGTTCTGCATGAACCAATGGTCTACCACCATCGAATCCTTTCCCCCCTGTGAATGTCGGAGGATGATACGTCCTAAACTTCTGGGGTTACTAGGATCTTCCTGTCTACATGCTATACTAGCTCGTGCTATAGCATTCACTGTAATACCTACAGCCTCGAAGCAAAGTCAGCTAATCGAGCCAGCGGTGTGCCTTACCCAGGTGCCCAGTGGGCGTTCTCTCGTCTCGCCCTCTTGCTAGCCATCTACATTGGTCAAATGGCAACAGTTCAATGTAATTTTTCATTCGATCCCAACTATGATACGGATGCAATTACTAATGAGCTTGTGACCACACAGACCGGCCAGTTCATTTCAAGTGGCGCTACTAGAATTTCAGCCACTCGATTCATTTACTTAATGAGTTCCTAAACTTTCTTGTTCCTTCGGTACCAAATCCACCCCAGGTCATAATCCCCCAACATAGCATTCACCCTTTTCCAATACACATTACACCATGCATATTATGTTCTCTGTAACTCTGCATGCAATCACCATTTCAAATGGTAGTTAAATCCCGATACGGTGTCTCTAAGGCATAACCACGGCCAGAGACACTAATCATCACATAACCGGTGTATCACATGACAATCAATTTCGCGTTTAAAATATCGTTTCCAACGAAATTTTATTTTCAAAATTTTATTTTTAAGAAAATTTTATTTCGAATTTTATCAAAATTTATTTGATTTTATTTGAATTTAATAAATATTATTTTTTTGAAAAAAATTTATTTTATAATGAGCGATGTTCATTCGCGACTCGGAAAAATACAGAGTCTAGCGGATCGAAAATGGGCCCGGTGCAGAGTGCGGCCGCGGCCGACCAGCGCCCGGTGGCGTGCGGCGCCAGCCACGCCCGAGCGCGTGCCCGTCGTGCGGCGCTATGCCGCTTCGCCCGTGGTCGCGCTCTGCGCTGCGCTGGCGCTGCGCTGCAGCGCCGCCTTGCGCTACTGCGCTCCACGCGCTCTGTTTTTCTTGATGCACACTGCGAGCAGCGCCCCTGCCAGCGATACCTTTGCGCCCAGCGCCCGGCCAGCGCCCAGTGCGCGATCCACCAATCTGATCCCCTTTGCATTGCGATGCAATTTTGTCTTAGCCCTTCAGCCCGCCAAATACACTCCTGGCGTATTTGCAACCGGTCTGACCATCAACCTTCTCGGCTGCAATACGAACCGGTGTATTCGCAATGCGCCCAGCGCCTCATGGGTTCCTCAGCTGCAATACAAAACCAGTATTACTCTGATTTTATTTTTTATTTTTTCACAATATAGCGGGCGATAGCCCAGCGATTGCCCAAAAAAAATTTTTTTTTTTTTCTCATGACAATTATTATTATCATTTTTCATTATTTCCGGCACTTGGAAAAAAAAAATCACTAAAAATCACTAAAGTCATTTTTTTTTCATACTCTTTAATACTCAAATAAATTTACAAAAATTTATTTTTCTCCATTTTCTTCAATTTTGCACCTTGTAAAATCTAGAAAATTTATTTTTCTCACTACATAACCAAACAAATTTATAAAATTTGTTTTCTTTCGATTTTTCACTTTGAAATTTTTTCTCGCTCAAATAAATTTATAAAAATTTATTTTCTTCCATTTTCTTCAATTTTACCACTTGTAAAATCATAGAAAATTATTTTCTTCAATTCTCATCAAATAAATTTAGTAAAATTTATTTTTCTTGTCTTTAAAATTTATTCTCACTTTCCAACAACCGAGAATAAATTTTGTAAATTTATTTTATTTAATTTTCTTCGATTTTGTTAAAACCTTAAAAATTAAATTTCTTCACCTCCCAAACCAAATAAATTTATGAACTTATTTTGTTTATTTCTTGGTTCAAGTTTACACCACTTTGTAAACACCCAAAATATTCCACACATCATCCTATCTTATCAGCGAGCATATAACTCATAAAATTTCAATCACATAACACCTAATAACAATTCATGTTATGCATAACCAAACATGCAAGCACACTTCACAAAATCCAATCACACAAAACACACAAAACACGTGCATTTGTGTCTGAGTAACAGTGATTTCTAGGTAATCTCGTACCTAAATGAGACATCAAACCACACCTAGTGGCGTGCTCTTCCTCGACCATGGCCTAGCCCAATTTTCCTATCCATAGGTTTCCATATGCCTGCTGCTCATCATACCACCTAGTGGTAATGGATACCGAACGAGCTCCACAGGTATTCGTGTACCTAGCTGCGATACCAGCTGTGACACCCCAAACCAGGGTCAGTTGTTACCCGTCGGCGCGGAATACTCGTGAATGTCGAGTGACCCAACATTTTTCCCGCGAATCGGGCGAAGTCTCCTTTGTCGCGGGAGCTCTACCTAAATCTGATACTACAAATCTGTCCCCGAACGGTCGATATATACAATATATACAAATATGGATAAACGGCCTCTTGGGCCCATGCGATAATATCCATCAAACTTATACTCTGTATGAATCGACTATATGATAGTTACAAGAGTTAATATTTTTACTCTTAAGCTGATACATATGATAGCGTAAAAAGGTTCAATACATGTCCTGACCACAGCCACATCGGCTTTTCTTCACAATAAAACCTCAGGACGGGCAAATGCCATACGCACGCTCACTGTGCACGTAAAAAGTGGGATCCTTTGTGAGGTGAGCCTAAGCTCAGTAGGAGAATCGCCCTAAGTGGGCTTCTCACCACCCTAAAGATGCGGTGCAATGTTCCAATTTAAACAAACATTCAAGCAAATGCATGATCCTGCTTGAAATTCACCATGACCAGCTTCGGATCAGAGTCCTCAGAGCTCTCTCACACTTTCGCCTAAGCCTTGTATGAGAATATTAGTTTTTAATAATGGGCAACCCTCAGTGAATATATCAATTGGCGCTCAGAAGCGATTGATATATATATTATTGTTGTGGACTACCCTCAGATAGATATGTATATCAGTGGGCAGCTCAGACGGTTGATACATTATTTAGTTGTGGACTACCCTCCAATGAATATCAATTGGGCCGCTCCGACGATTGATATTTTGGTTGTGGACTACCCTCCGATCATTAATATTTTAGACTACCCTCCGAACCATTTCCTCTAGACTTATACCATGCACTAACTCCTATAGTCCTAGGATGTCTCAGTGCATATGGAATGCATGTATGCCAATTCCAAAACAGTCTAATCATATGCAAATATATATAACATGAATATACTCGCATAAAAATTAAATCACACAAACACGTTGAAGTAATTATCATCTCGAACATCAAATTAGCTCGCTTGGGCTAATATAAAAACACAAGCAATTAGGTCGAGATTACTTAATCAAACACATATTTTCAGAAAATACACATGTTTGAGTCACTATTCTAGGAGCAGTAAAACCACAGGGTTTCACTGTTCTGAACCTCAATTAATCCTAGGTTCATGTTTTGAACCCGCATTTCCATGACACTACGACCTGATCAACAATACATGATTCAAACCACTACACACCATTTTCATACCCACCACGGCCATGGAGCAGCTACGGGCTGCTCCATTTGGTTTCAAAAATTGTATTAATTCGGTCCCATGTTTTGGGACGATCAGTAACCCCGATGGCCTCAATCGACTCAAACATTCGAAAAACACTAAAAATGGGAATAAAACCCAAGTAGGGAGAAAATCCTACCTTGAAGAGTTTGAAGAAACTCACTAAAACCGGAGTCCACGGCATTAACTGTTCAGCGTGGTCGTTTCCTTACCATGCCGAGAAGTCGTGACGGTCGGATCGCGTATTACAGAAGTTTCTCTCCCCAGAAAAGCCCAAGAAAAATGGCCACTGCAAGGTTTTGGTTCCATTCCGTGTTTGTTCTTTTAATTAGGTTGGAGACGGCATAATGACAATTTTGTCAATTAGTGCCTTAAAATCAATTTTATAATAACCTTTACATCCCTCACTCTCTGGATTTGATATTGTTATGCCGACCCAGTTTCGTTATTTCTCTTTACTCATCTTACTTATGGTACATGAGTACATGTTATATGTGGCTTTAATGCATTAAAGAAAACCATTTACGATACCGGCGATATCAGCGATGCTGAATCAGGCTGTCTCGACAAGTGCGAGAATTTTTACGTGCTAACTAGATTTCGCGAGGCAGTTCAGCAGTGCAATCGGATTCGTCATAAATCAGAAATTAATTACAGACTTTTAACCGTAATTATAATTTTGTAATCAAAATTACGATTTTGCCCTTATTCCAGAAATTGGAATTTCTCGGGTCTTACAATATTGATGATATTCTTGTATTTTCTAAAACTTTTCCTGAACATATAAAACATTTAGAACTTGTTTTTGAAGAACTTATAAATAATGGTTTAATAGTTAGTAGAAAGAAAATAAGTTATTTAAAAATCAAATTGAATTCTTAGGATTATAATTAGAAAATGGTCAAGTAAAACTTCAAGAACACATAGTACAAAAAATCAATAATTTTCCAGACAAACTAGAAGATTTAAAAACCCTTCAAAGTTTTTTAGGATTGTTAAATTATGCAAGACCTTATATTATTAAAAACCTAAGTCGGTTATTTGGACCTCTTTATAGTAAAACCAAAATTACAAGGCAAAAATGTTTTAACGAGAAGATGTCGAATTAGTCGAAAGATAAAAAAGAACTTGTTAAATCTCCCAACTTTGCATCTCCCATTAGAGTGAATATAAAATAATTGAAGCAGTCTGAAGTCAGCGGGATGGAGGAATTCTTTTAGCATTAACGATAATTTAGAAGAAAAAACTTTGTAGATATTGTAGTGGAACTTTTAGTGAATATCAAAAGAACCTTAGTTCAACCGATTTAGAAATAGAAGCTATAATTTTAGTTCTAGAAAAATTTCAATTATTTTTAAACCAAGAACAATTTACTTTAAGAGCTTGATTGTGAAATATTAAGAATTCTTTGAAAATAAAAATTCTTCAAAAATTATCTACCAAAGATGGATAAAGTTTAAGGCCTTTAGTGGTTTTAAACCCCAATTTGAACATATAAAAGGAAAGGATAATATATTGGCAGTTGATTAAGTAAATGATTTACATAAATGAATTGATTGATTTATTACTAACTTTTGTGTACGGAAAATGGCTCGAAAGGAGAAATTCAAAAGCAAACTTTCAATTTAGGAGCGTTAGTTTAAATGAAGTTTTAAACCAACCTTGATTTGATCTCTTTTTATTCTGGCTTTTTGAAACGTAAGTAATTGTTGATAACAGTGCTTTAAAACCCAAAACTTTCAAAACCAAAATTTAGAATATGTATGGAAAACCATTTCGGCTTTAGTGACATGTGACACTCCAAGGCAGGAGATTCAGTTGACTACCGTCGGCAGGAATACGTGAGAATGTCACGTGGCCGGAGCACTTTTCGAAAATCGGGCGGAGTCTCGTACGGGAGCTCTACCCGTTACAAACACTGCATAAAACATCTCTGACATCAGTCACGATTACAAGCGGCCTCTTGGCCCAAAAAACCAATACTAATCACACTATATCGAAAGCAGTTACTGTCTCACAATATATTCAACTACATCCATAGCGCAAGAGTTAATGATTTGCTCTTATACAACACATATATTAAAATGAAGCGTTCTAATACGTGTATCATCCCGCAGACGAAAGCCCGCAATCAGGCTTTCCTTCTGGCGGCCTGCATGGCGTCAAGATCTGCTGCGCTCGCTCACATTCTGCAGCCAAGTATAATATCCCTCGGCGAGGTGAGCTAATGCTCGATGGTGAATCCTTTAAGTGGGCTACTCTCCACCTAAGTGCAGTGCAATGCTCCAAAATAAACACATTCAAGATTCGTGATCTATCGAATGTCTACACCATCCCCATGTCTCGAATCCTCAGAGCTCCTCTTGCCTAAGCCATGTATGGGTAAATAATCATTTTAAAGCAAAACCCATTTGTTCTTGAAAATATACTATTAAAAATATTCGGTAAAAATATTGGGACCTCAGAGGCTAATTAGTTTGGTGACTTTAAAACTTGATCATAGTCATCATACGAAATGATACGACATTTGTCTCGACGATTCTGGAATATCATCTGTGAAATTCCTTTGGCGTTTGATTTTTCTTTCAATTTTTCCATGTCATGCACTCACCTAATTTCTAGGCTACCCCAGTGCATATGAAATGCATTATAATGCCATTTCAATAACACATATAACACATGCAAATATATCACCATGCATATATTCACATAATAACCAATCACACAATCAAGTCATGTAATTAATCAATTCATACATAAAAATTAGCTCACTTGGGCTAATGATCAAACACAAGCAATTCAACTTGAATCACTCGATCAAACACATTTCACACAAAAATATATTTTTCGTGTCACTATTCCTAGGAACAGTAAAACCACTGAGGTTCACAGTTCCAACCAGCTCAATGATTCATGAGGTTCCTTTGTGAATACACTCATGCCATTCAGCCTCGCCAAATCAACACTGCATTTCGCAATGCACAAACTAGGAACCCCAGGTCGCGTTGGGCGATCACGGATGTCACATGGATACTTAAATTTTTCACCTCGGTTCCCGAGCTTTGGAACCAATCAGTGACCTCCACGGCCTGCGTCATTTGAACATTTTACCAAAGTATTTAAAAGGAGGCCATTGATAGGGAGAAACCCCTGCCTCTCGGAGTTTTGAGTAAACTCCACCATCAGTGAAGTCTCTCGTGGGCGGTTCTCCTTGTCGGCTAGCAGAAGCCCGGTCGGATTTGTCATTCTAGAGAAGTTTCTCTCTCTCCCTAAAACTCTCCAAAAAAAAAATAGCTATTGGATCTTGAAAAATGCATTTCACGTTTTGCCCGGTTTATGAAGGAGAAGAAATCTTGTCTGACTTTTGTCCTTTGGCGACTTAAAAATCCGTCCATGTGGCCATTACGTCGCCATTTCCCGGTTTGACATTGATATCTCGGCCGCCAAATTTTTCATGTTTTATCTGCGTGCGGCTTGTAGCGGCGTAGGTACTTGTATGTTGATTTTAGTCGCGCTCCGAAAATCGTTTCTTTACACCAAAGCGCATGCCTCAGCGTGTCTTTCAGGCTATCTCGGAACTTCGGCCGAAATTTTGCGTGCTAGCTAGATTTGCGAGCGATCGATGGTGCAATCCGTTTCGTCATCGAGGATCTAGATAATAAATTCTACGGTTTAGCAGAAATTACAATTTGCAATCGAAGTGCGATTTTGCCTTTTTCCGAAATTGGGATTTGGGTCTTACATTCTCCCTCCTTAAAATGATTTCTTCCGAAATTAAGACCGATCACGCACATGCATATGCAAACGCGCACTCTACGCGTAAATAGTCATTTAAATTTTAAGCGACTAAACTCGTACCTTCATCCACTAAGCGAAGAGATAGGTGGCCCGCATCGTGCCCTCCGCTCCACGTTGACTCCTCCTCCTGGTGTCTGTAGCACTCTCTCACTAGCCTCACGGTCTTGCGTCATAAAAACACGATCTGGTATCAAAATGCACAACTTTGAGTCCTCACCGAAAGGTCCCATCGGTGACAACCTATCTGTCCCCGATCCATCACATGGGCTGGATGTTTGGAATATATTCCAGGAGCATGGAGCGTGAAACACCTCGTGGACACGACATCTCTTGGTGCGCGTGCCGTGCATGGCGGTGCCTACCCTCTCGAGCATCTGAAAGGTCAGATAAACCTCGGCGATAGCTTCCGCGCCGCGGGTGACCACTCCCTCTTAGAGCGTACCTTCGAAGGCGTGATTCCCAACCCTCTCGAACTCTAAGGGTCGGCGTTGCATCCGCATAACTCTTGGCTCTAGCGTGAGAAGGCGTTATCATATCGAAACTCACCTTCTCTAAGGTGTCTAATCAGATCGGGACCCGATGATGGAGCTCTCTTCCACCTCCGGTCCAACTTCTCGATGACTGCATGGCCTCCGTACGATTGCCTCATCACGGTGCCATCACGTATGCTCGCACGATGCGAGGCGATTTCTCCTCTACCCTTATGACCCAGGACACATGCCCACAGCGTGTCCCTTAACACATGTATATAATCGCTGTACGCGTACACACAACCACCGGCAGACGATATATGGCGGCTGACCTCTCGAGGTCTGATCGCGACAATCGATGGACCGTCAACCTAGTCCATGTCATGAATGACATCATATCACCAGAGCTGCTGCCGGCTCGACAACGCGTCTGATTTTCGATGGGGTATCGAGCCTCGAGTCACTCGATCCTATCACTCGACTCTAAGTTCGTGATAACGTGAGTGTGTTTTGTCGGGCGGTATAATTCTTGGCTTACGCCGGGCTATTACATTCACCACCGAAACCGGGATATCTCCCGAGATTATATACCACAACTCCAGGGTTCTGTCTGAGGATTCTGAGCCCTTTTGCTTTTGCCCCACGCACTCACAATTACTCGTCATTTCTGGTCCAGACTAAGTCTTCCATTGGGCGTGAGTCTCAAAGACAAACTGACCCACACTCACCATGAGTGGTGAATGACCATCTGCGCACCGCGCTGGGCTTCGGCCTTTGATGTTCGTGCCTTGTGACCTTGATAATGCCATCTTGTGACGCGATCCGGGTGCAAGTGAAGCGAATCTGAGATCATCGCCAATCGATCTATGGTGACTCTCACCACACCCTAGGGGAAAGAGCATATACTTGGCTTCTCTAAAGCCTTAACCTCTAGCCCAGATCGATAAGTGTAGTCAGTATGATAACGGCTAAGGTCACCGATTCGCGACAGCAGATGGTTGTCGACTCATCATATCAAGCGACGTCAGCTGACAATAGATACACCACCCCAGGTTCACCACGCTTCCGTGCCTTCTGACGTCACGACTTGACCCACACTCGCCCCTCGGCTATCTGTATTCTTCAGAAGTGCTTGTATAGCACCAGCTGGCGGATTCCTCGACCCGTCTTAGGGTGTGGAGGAATGGGCCCAGCCTCTTTCATCCTACGGCTAATTGGGATTTGCGTTGTCCATAAGTCTTGGATCCTGTGTTTTGAAGCGATCAGGTCTCATGCCAGTGTCGGCGAAATAACGTATCGCTATCGCACTTTGTTCTTTAATCACGGCCTTGGTCCTGAAACTCATGTGAAGCAGAAGTCTTCTGCCTCTTCCTCGAACTAGGAGAAAGTTGATTTTCCCTCTTGTTGCAACTTTTTGTATCAGGAGTGTTCGAAGTATCCTCGATTTCTCTCTCACCCATGGTGGGGGTGGAGTCGACCATGAGTCCGTATCCGTAAGGCGAGAGTCACACTACCGATCACGCCCCGAATGAACAACGGCCATTTCTCGAGGTCTCCGCAATACCCGGTAATCGAAAACTACGTATCTCGAATTGACATTCGGTTTCTACCTGACTCATCCTTTGCCTGCGACCTTTTTAAGATTGACCGGCGCTCACGATCTTGACGCACGTGTCAAAAAATCTCACCTCATTAAGCGAACTTCGCCTTGCCCGAACTTGGCGTACGGTTGATGGTCTCTCGACCATTTGTAACACCAGCCCTCAAGTGATACTCATGCTCCCACTCTCGTGGGAGTAGATCAAATATCGCTCCCACGAAGGCTTCGACAAAGCCCAGAATCTAAATAGGGTTGGGCTATCTATGCATAGAGATCATGAATGCCCTTTGACCTTTGTTACGTCGTCAGAAGGGCATCCCAGTGAACTCAAAGTGCGTAGCGGCGTCCTATTATTTGTCTTAAGGGATATCTCACGTATCCTAACCCTCAGGCGATGGTACCTAGTGGTCTATTTTGGAGTAGACTGGCGCTCACTCACCAGCCGATCAAAACGAATCATCGATCACGTATTAGACGCAGATTCTTTATGTAAACCTGATGACTGTCGATATCCGATACGGTCGAGGTCTTGTCGCTGCCCGCCAAGCGAAGCGGGCGCCCCCTGGTGAAGTGCTCGGTCTTATGAACTCCCGCGCCATTAACTCTGTGGCGGACTCACGAGTTCTGTCGTAACTTCAGTGGTACCATCGTAAGTCATAGAGATGGGTGAAATGCAGGTGTAACTTCAATGCGAAGTCTACATCCTTATGTGGAGGTAGTCGGGTAGCTCATGCGAACATCCACATACTTGCCAAACCACTCGAGGTAGATCTAAGTCTGGTCTCACCTCGTCCTCAGGGTAGGCTCATTATGACATGACGTCGCGACACACGGACTGGTATCGCGTGCAGGCGAAATGTCATCTTGTCTCCTGAAATACCACGCGATGCAGATCTGGCATTATGGCGGTAACTCTCCTGCGCTCTGTCCGATGCTGACCTTGTAGTGACCGACCGATCCATCCACAGAATGACATCGAGCTACGACATGTCGTGATCTGGAGTCTACTTTATTGAGTAGAGTCCGAGATCTCGAGCTCACAACCTCGACACTATCATCCCTAGTCTGCATACATAGTCCTGAGGAGAACTCATAATACAATAAGCTCCTTTAAGGTCTCTAAGAGGTCCTTGCCCATTTCCACCATATTTGGGCCTCATTCTCTAGCTAGAGCATAGCTAGTCTGTCAGGGTGTAGGAGGTAATCTCCATAGCGCTAACACACTTTCTCGATCTGCATGAACTATTAATTGCCCTGCGGCCAGTCTCCTCCCTATGAATGTCGGAGGATGATGCTCACAAATCTCACGGAGTTCTTAGGACCTCCACGACTACTTGCTATACCGGCTGTGTGATAGCGATTCTTTTATGTCCCTACGGCCTCGGTAAGCTTACAACATCAAACAACGGTGGTGCGACCAGTGCCTGTGTAGGCGTCCTCCTACGTGCTCGTCCTCACCAGCCATTTACCACGATTAACATGGCGGTTAAATCTCAATACGATTATCTACAAGGCATCAACCACGGCCACGAGACACTAACCGCCACCATCCCGGTGTATACACATTGTCCTTGCATTCCCACGCAGTGTCGCAGGCAATCAGGCATTTAAAATATTGTTTTCAACAAAAATTTTATTTTAAAAATTTTATTTTGAAAATTTTATTTTAATTTTGTTTAAGTTTTATTTTATTTTATTTTATTTTATTTTGTTTTCAAAAAAATAATAATATTTAAGTGCATTCTGTGTGGTCGGCGTTTACTTTGTTCATGATTCTTGTTCATGGATTACTATTCATGGATTGCTGTTCCCACCAGTTTACTATTCACGATTTCGCATTCATGGATTCTTATTCGTCTATCCTGAAAAAATTGTATTACAACACACTTCAGTGACCCCTTGTTGTCTTCGTCTGATTCACTCCTTAAGCCCTCCTGTCGCGATACACTTCCTCATGTTGCAATACAATCTAACCCACTTCCTCTAAGTCACAATACAATATGGTAATTGCAGCTACAAACTTAGCCCTCGAGCCTTCCTTCTCTTACTTGTCTGATATAGTGTATTGCAATACAATTTTCCACTTCTTCTCAGAAACCTTAGCTCTCTGCCGATACAATGAGCGTATTGCAATACAGTCTTCATTTACTTTGGCCTTCCTTACTTGTCCTGATCCCTGACCTTCTCCTGTTTCTTTTAATACAATTTTCAACATTTGCAATACAAATCCTTCACCTGATATAATTTGGGCGTAACCAGCGATTCACGCACAAATTTTTCATTATTATTTATTATTTGTTCCAACCACTGGTAAACAAAAAAAAAAATACATGTATGCATATATTTTTTTCCCTTTTTCTTGAACACTCAAATAAATTTATAAAAATTTATTTTACCTCCTCTTCAACTTTACACCTTTGTAAACTTTGAGAAAAATATTTCTTCTCATCAAAATTTTTTTTTTTCATTTCGACCCTTTGGGAAAACAACAGAGGCTATTTTATTTTTTTTTCATTTTCCATAATCCTCAAATAAATTTATAAAAATTTATTTTCTTCCAATTTCTTCAATTTGGCAAACCTTAGAAAATTATTTTCTCTTCCTCATAGCCAAAATAAATTTTTTTAAATTTATTTTCTTTGCTTTCTTTTTCCGGTTACTTGTGAAAATTTTCTCCATATATATATATATATATATAACACACTTTATTCACGTGATTACATCAAATAAATTCATAAAAATTTATTTTTTTCTATTTTCTTTAGTTTTAACCACTGTAAAACAAAAATTTTCTTCTCACTATCCAACAACCCAAATAAATTTAGTTAAATTTATTTTATTTAATTTTCGTTTTCCAGTTTTACACACTGTAAAACTCCCAACAAAAATTCCAATACACCTATGTGCTAATAAGCCAAGCACACAAACATTTCTAACACATACAACATGGGTATACACCGTTCATCAACATTCCACATGTTCACACATCAATTGTCAAATCACACAAAACACATCCAGCACATGCATATAGTGTCCTAGTTTTTGTCGTGATTTCTAGGCCAATCTCATACCTACACTTATCAGCCGAACCACACCTAGTGGCGATGTTCTCACACGACTATGGCCTAAGCTGAATCCTCGATCTATGGGTTTCCATATACCTACTCACATCAAACCACCAAGTGGTGATGGATACTGACAGGAGCTCCTAGGTATTCGTATACCTAAGCTGCGATACCAAGGCTGTGACGCCCCCAAGGCCGGGGTCAGTTAACTGCCGGAGTCAGCTTGGAATGCCCAGTGAATGTCGTGTGGGCATTTTTCCGAAAAATCGGGCGAGAGTCTCCTTTGTCTGAGGCTCTGCAGTCTAAAGCACGCATAAAACCTTTGTCCAACGTAATCCCACACGATTACAAAGCGGCCTCTTGGGCCCCAAAAAACCAATACTAATCTGCTATATCATGATTTATATCTCACAATATATTTAACTACATCCATATGTAAAGTTAATGATTGCTCTTATACAACACATATGGCCAAATGAAAAACATTCTAATACATGTATCACATCACAGCCCAGAAACCACAATCTGAGCTTTCTTCTCAGCATTCTCATAGTGTAGTCTGCTCGCTTGCTCCTTTTATTACCTATAAATATAATATCCCTCGAAGGCGAGGGTGAGCTAATGCTCGATGGTGGAGTCGCCCACTAGTGAACACTCTCGCTAAGTGCGGTCACGATGCTCCCGAAATGACACACATTCAAGCGGGGTCGTGATCCTGCCAGTGTCTACATGCCATCCCATGTCTGAATCCTCGAGCTCCTCGCACTTACTAAGCCATGGGTAAATAATCATTTCAAACAAAAACCCATTTGTCTTGAAATATACTAAATATTGTAAAAATGTGGGACTACCATCAGAGGCTAATTGGTTGTTGAGCTTTCCCGAAAACAGTCATAGTCCTCATCAGAAATGATCTGTTGGCCCATCTCTGACCAAATTCTCGAATATCATCTGTGAAATTCCTTTCAAAACGTTTTCGTTTTCTTTCAATTTTCCATGTCATGCTCACCCCAATTTCTAGAAGCTGCCCGGTGCATATGAAATGCATTATAATGCCATTTCAATAACTCATATAACACGTACAAATATATCACCATGCATATATTCACATAATAACCAATCCACACAATCAAGTCATGTAATTAATCAATTCATCACGTAAATTAAATTCGGCAGAATTTGTGATCAATAACCAATTGACTTGGTCAACTCGATCAAACACATTTTCACACAAAAAATATAACCTTATCACTATTCTAGGAGCAGTGAAACCACAAGGTTCTGGTTCCAACGCCAGTAATTCAGCGGTTCACTTTGTGAGACGCATTTCGTAGCCGTTCGACCTCATCCAAATCAGCATACATTTCACCGTACAAACTAGGAACCCAAAATCGGCCGTGGGCCCGATCCGCGGATGTCCACATTTTCACGTTTTTGCCTTGGTTTATATGAAGGAGAAGAAAGCCTTATTTCGCTTCAATCGCTGATGACTTAAAATCAAATCCCTTAATAGTATTCATTCCTTCATTTCCGGTTTGACATTGGCTCCTCTGCCAGGCCATCCATTTTCATCATTTTTATACTCATGCCACTTATGACACATGGTACTTGTTACTCTGATTTTAAGTCGCATCGAAAATCGTTTCTGGCACACGAGCATGATACCTCGAAAAGCGTGTCAACTCAGGCTATCTCGAACTTCGGCCAATTTTCGTACTAGCTAGATTCGTGACGATCCCAATAGTTACGAATTCATTTCATCATCCGAGATCTAGAGAATAAATTACGGATTTTAACTAAATTACAATTTTCGCGTCGAAGTACGATTTTGCCGCACCATAAATTGAATTTCTCGGGTCTTCGCAAACATCTTGAATTACGAGAACCGGTTTATTGTTTTAGAAGCAGAAAAATTCCAAATGCTTAGAACCAAGAAAAGCAGAAAACCATATTAAGGATTTAAAAAGCAGAGTTAGAACCTTTGAGCGATGTTAGTAAAAGCGGGATTTAATTAATATGATTAGAAAATCGGCTTTTCTTCTGAACGGTTAACAAACTTTTAATTAAAAACAGAGTTGGACACGATATTTATAATATTATAGAATCTTACTATTTAGATAAATTTTATGAAAAAATGTTGAAGCTAGTGTTGTGGGGTCCGCACCATAAATGACCTCGAAGTGCCCGCCAGTGGGAGCCCACTCACCAGAGTCACTTGTTGTAGAGTCGTGCAGCCTTTTCTTTACGCCTCTCAGTGAGCTCGAACCCATGCAAAGGACTCTTATAGCAAAGGGAGCACTCTCACTGCAATGATCAGCTGGGTTGGTAGTGGCTAACCCACTATTACTCTCACTTGCGCATCATTCAGCTCCTCTACGGCTGCGCTGGTGAAGGCACAGCGGCACAGTGGTGGGCTGCGAAGCCACAAAGTGGGCCTGGCTCGCGTCTTTTATTGTAGAGTCCCGCACCGCCACGGCCCCTCGGGGTACCGCAGTGAGGCCCCTCGCAAGTCTTGTTTCGCGAGTCCCAGCGCCTTTTCTTTCGCCTCCGTGAGAAGCTGAACCCGTACGCAAAGGGACTCTTATATGAGGAGGCTTGGCTACCGCTCTGTGGCTCGTGGCTCGAGTTGGTAGTAAAGTCTTTCCCCCTTTTTAAATCCCCTTCTTGCCTCAGGTGGCTTCTCACGAGCCTTTGCCGATTGAACCACAACAACTCACACTGATGGGCTCACAGCGCAGCATGCTGTCGTAATCGGACCCATAATCGCGCCGATTGAGAAGGATCCTGGGGACCTCCGCGGCACTCCCGATGGATATGAGGCACTCCTCAAAAAGCGGTCAAATAAAATCCGTGGGCCGAACCCTTTACAATCAACAACATATCTTTAGAAAATAATGCGAGCGAGTGATAAAAAATTTTTATTTTTATTTTCTTTCTTTTCAAACACCCAGTTTTTAGAAAAATTGGCCAAAGTTTCCTCTTGTTTCGGACTTTCCCAAATTACAAAACCTGAAAACATTTAAAAACACTTCTAATCTTTCAATCCTTAACTTCTCAGCTTCCGTTTAGGACTCTCGTCCTGACCCGATCAAACACGATATAAACTCATATACATTTATTTATTTCCATCATCAAAACATTCCCGAACTTCTTCAACCTGTGCATTTTATCAAAATATTGGGCTTGGCCGGGACTTAAGCTTGACCAGCCTCGTACCTCGTGCGAGGATCAAAGCTCACGTGGTCCCTTTTCAATATATACATATATACATATATACATGACAAAATATTCAATATACAGCCACAAAATGTATATACGATTGCAATCACGGTCGTCGTCTCCTCCCATTGGCTCGACTCACTTTGCCCGGGAGGGTACTCGTCGGCGTGCACGTCACCGGGTCACGAAAATGTTTTAAAACATACGGAAAGAATGGTAAAGAGCCCGGTGGTGGCATTTTCATTAGATAACATTTTCGGTATATACCAAGTAATACATACTTATACAATTAAAAATCCATTTATGCCTTAAACTTTCTTTTATACAATTAGCTCCATTTATGCCTTAAACTTTCTTTCTTTCTTTCTTTCTTTCTTTTCTTTACGATGGAACCCGGGGATAAACACAGAAGCAGGTTGCGGTGCCGACGGTGAGGGACGGTCACATTCGGTCATAACCACTGCAGCTGCGGACTCACGCTTTGCATAGGGTTCCCGATCCATAACACCTTATCACGTGTAAGGATGTTACTCCTGGGCACCTAGTGCACTCCTCGGTTAGTAACTTTATAGCTTTCTCATAAATCTTGACTTAAGAGTACCTCGTAGATGTCGGTCATAACGGTCATATGGGGTTAGGGTAATCATCGATAAAACATTTATCAAAATACATTTATAAATCCGATTAAATCCTTTCCTTTATCATGAAAACACACACATATATATATATATATATATATATATATATATATATATATATATATATATATGTAAATATCTGTATCATTCTTTTACACATTTTAAGCTTTTCATAATGCCTTAACATATGCATACATATATAATTTAATATAAATATATATATGATGCAAGATAAACATGTACATTAAATTTTTCATTTACATCAAAACTTTCATTTAGGCAATATAAACATTTACATTAAACTTTTCATTTAACATCAATCGTTCACTTTTAAAACTTCGATTTGCAAAACATCGTTTTTACACTCACGATTCACCAGATTCCCGATCTTGCTTGCTTCGTCGAATTCGGTTCGTCCAGATGGTTCTTTTCACCTTTTCAGAAAAACACAACTAGCCATTAACCGCCTTCCATTTAATCCGCGTACATTCATTTTCGCAACCACATCACATTCATAAATCATTTAACCATACTTAAAAAATACATAATCAAGGAAATGACCAAATTACCTTTTTCTTTACAAAATGACCTTAATGCCCTCAATTCAAATCCTTTTCTTGTTCCTCTATGAATCTACTTTACTTATAAATTGGAATCATTCCAAACCGACTCTTCCCGAATTCAGGGTTATGACATTTTCATGCCAAACTAGTCATTTTATCGATTTTACACTCGGGACTGTTTGACATACCCATTTTCCCATGTCTTGACTCCATATTTAATACTGGTTCTTTATACTTTTTTGAAGCTAAGGTGCTAAGGGTTCTTCTCCAATTGGAATCACTTTGTCAGACAGAGAAACTCACGTTACGTCCAAAACAGCAGGGCTAATCTATGATGGCCCGGGCAGTGGCCACACATGGCCTACTTTGAGTGAATTTTTGGGCCACATAGAATCAGAATTCGAGGACCTGTTCGGGATGTTTGGTTCTCATGAAGTCTATTTTAACCATAAACTTGAATCACTCCAAATCGGATCGGAGACTGAGCAAGTTATGGCCTGTCTGGCTGGTGAAGCAAGCAGGCGTTTCTGCATGCAGATGCGGTCCATAGATTTTTACCCGGAGAATGTGTGTTTTTCTTCCATTTTTTCCATAAGTTGATACCATCCAACTCGATACTCATATACATCAAAACCACTCCCAAATCCATCTTGAAATCCTCACTGCTTTTACTCGATTCATCTTTCATTGACCATGTGTATCTTCAAAAAACATTTCTGAATTATTTTCCAAACAACTCCTAATATGGTTATAACCCATACACAACCCAAAACACAAGATTTGTTAGGGTTTGTTCCTGACCTAACTCCAATTACTTGAAATTTAAACCATGAATCCCTTACAAAAGCTATAAAAATCCCATCTAGTTCATACCTTTTTTTTCCTCCTTCTTTCTTCTTCTTCTTCTCTTCTTGTACTCTTCCTCTTTAACTTCTCTCTTTTCCTCTTCTTCCCTTCTTTGCTCTTCTTGGCTCTTCTCACCAAAATGTAATTTAGCTAAAATATGAGACAAATGACTTTTGTTTGTCTGCCCTCTATTCCTTCTCCCATATTAACCTTAATTGCACTTAAGTCCTCGAAACACATTTAAATATTGTAAATCAACATTATTCCTCTATGGCCCGTCTCTTTTTTGATTTTCATATCCCCTTTGCTCAATTATAATTATCCTTATTCTCATATTATACTTTGGCATCCAATCTATTCTTCTTATGTCATATATATCCTAATTGGATAAGTTCCACTTTTACCTTGCTTAGGATATAACCAGAGATCTCTCGTTTATTTCACGAAAATTCTATTTAGCTTTTTAATTCTTACCACACACAAGTCCAGCGCTAGGGTATCTTTTAGGAATATTACAACTCTCCCCTCCTTATAAGAATTTCGTCCTCGAAATTAAAACATTCGTACCTGCATCAAATAGATGGGGATAATGCCTAAATCATCGCTCATAAATGCTCCGTGTAGCTTCCTCTCTTGTATGACTCCTCCACCAAATACCTTCACCATTGAATAGTCTTGTTGAGGAACTTGCTCTGTGGTCTAGGATTTACCTTGGTTCTTCTTCGTATGTTAAGTTCTCTGTATTTCCAGTTTGCTCTGTTAATACATGTGAAGATGCTTGTATGTACTTGCAGACATAGAAACATGGAAAACATACGTGAATCTTGATCGAGTGGATAAGCGACTCATTCGATATGCCCGCCTCCCCCGATCCTCTCAACAATCTGTATGGTCCGATATCACGAGTGGTTTCGACTTTCCGCGTTTCCCCGAATCTTAGTAGGCCGCTTCCATGGAAATCCTCGAAAATACCATAATCCCCTACCTCGAACTCTAGGTCCCCGGCCGGGTTGTCCATATAACTTTTCTAACGGTCTTATTTTAATTTCATTCTATCATATAACTTTGATCTTGTATCTACGTCCACTTGGACAATTCAGGACCTACTAATTTCCTTTCGCCTACCTCGTCAATGATGAGTTCGACATTTCAGTCATAAAGAGTCTCATAAGGGCCATGCGTCTTGGTGCGATGTATTATTGACATGCAAACTCCATCGGGGTAGTTGGGTGTCGGCTCACTTTAAGCTCCATAACACATGCCACTAGCATATCCTCCCAAAAATGCGTATAGTCCTCTCGGATTGGCCATCGTCTGTGGATGAAAAGTAAATCTTGAAATGCGGGTTTAGTGCCGAATTGATACAATGGCCCAGGCCAAAACCGTGAGGTAAACCTGGGATCTGCAATACGAACAATGGAAAGCTGGCGTGCCATGCGGTCTGATAATCTCTCCCAGCATTATGGTGGGCCCGACATCGATGAATCCTTATTCACGATAGGGAGGAAATAAAAATTTGATTTAGTCAGTCACGTCACAATCACCCATATCGTGTCTGTGGCCACTCAGAAGCAGCGTGAAAGTCCTACCCGCAAAATCCATAATGATTCTCTCATTTCAACGAGGATCGGGGTGGTTGTAAAGTCATGAAGCCGATGTTCGCTTTCACTGCGACATGTGAGACATTTGGAGGCGAACTTCTGCGATATCCCTGCTTACGTACCCTTCCACGATAGTGTTCCTTTAGGGTATGATACATCTTTATTCTTCGATTCATATAAGCGGAGGAATGGCGTCCTCCATAATCTCTCTCCATCTTTGCATCCGATTACACCCTGACCCTCGTCCCGACCACGGTACCATCCTCTCAGCCAATAAAATCCCTCGTTGCCTGATTTCACTTCACCTCTCAACTTCCTTGTCGTGGATCTTGAATCATTTCTACATCGCAATACCTCCCGATACGGGGCGTCGTGAAATGTGGCGAAACGATGCTCGAATCTGTCGGTTCGGTCTCACCCGAGGACCTCGATTCTATGAGTCGAGAAGATGCCACGGCCCTCCGTGGGATAGGGAACTCGCCGGTCTTCTACTAGAGCATCTGGCACCACGTTTGCCTTTCCGGGGATGATAGTGATACATTCATAATCCTTGATCGGTTGATCCATCTCCTCTGTCTGTGTTCGGTTCCTTCTGCGTGAATGTGCAAGCTCTTATGATACGTAAAAATCTCTGGGGGCACTCCATATAAGTAATGCCTCCATATAAGCAGGCAAATACTACGACTACTAGCTTTCGAGGTCGTGTGTAGGATAATTACATTCATACTTCTTGATTACTGAAGCATATGCAATCCCTTGTCATTGCGTTAACACACCCTAGGCCTTGCACGAGGCATCCTGATACTCTAAGCCATCTACGATGAAGTGTAAGTGCGTTTGAGGTCAATCTCCTTTTCAGTTCATCGAAACTCTGCTGACAAGCCTCTGACCATAAAAACGGTTCCTCTTTCCTTGTCAGTCTAGTCAAAGGTGCGGCTATCTTCGAAAATCCCTCAACGAACTTAGTAATACAGGCAAGAAAACTCCTTATCTCTGTAACACTCGTAGGGGTTTCCAATTCAATATAGCTTCGACCTTCTGCGGATCCACTGAGACCCCCTGCGAGAAACTATGTGTCCCCAGCGACATCGACAAAAGCGACACTTACTGAGTTTGGCATATAACCGATGTTCCCGTAATGTTTGCAGAACTATCCTCAAGTGCTTTCTTATGTTCTTCTCATTGTCGAATAGATCAATATATCGATATTAAACACGATAACAAACCCAGTCTAATTAAGGCTTGAAAATCTGTTCATGAGATCCATCATGGCTGGGGGCATTCTTAAGTCAAATGGCATGACTAAGGCTGAAATGCGTCACCAGTCAATTACGAATCTTTGTCTTGGAACATCCTCATAATGAACTCTCAGCGATGATAGCGACCTCCATCGATCTTGGAGAATACTTAGCTCCTGTAAGCGATCAAAGAGATCATCAATCACCGAGCGGATGCGATTAAAGTGCGTACCTTATTTAACTGTAATAATGCATAATCGCGTAGTAGTCCTTCTTCTTCACAAATAAAAGCCGATTGCTCCCGAAGATGTGCTTTCGTCGGCGAACCCCTTGATGACCATTTCTTCCATCGCACCTTAAGTTCTTCCCGGTCTGAGGCCATCGTAGGCGCTTTAGCTCGGTTGTCGAGGCTTCTTTCGATCACGAAAATCAATCTCTCTATGCAGGGGTAATCCTAGAAGATCATGCGGAAACACGTCGAGGATTCTCGACCTCTGGAATGTCTTCAGTCTCACATTATTCTCATCACCTCGAAACTCGTATTTAGATACCGGATATGACTTTGAGCATCACCAGCATCATTACAGACATCATACTCGAGGAAAATATCTTCCTTACCCCATAAAAAGTAATCTCTGGTTCCCTCGGTCTACAGAACTTAACTTCTTACTTGAAACAATCCATGGTGGCGTGATGTCGAGACAACCAGTCCATCCCTAATATCACATCAAAGTCCTGGATGTCAGCAATGCAAATTGGCCATAAACTCGCAGCGCCAATAATCCTCTACAACCCATTGTATACTCATCTGTATAAGTGAATCTCTGTGGAAGAGACTACCATACTACGATCTATGGGTTGTATCTCTGTATTCACTTGTGTCTGATAAATTTGTGAGAAATAAAAAAATTGATGTATTAGAATCTATCAAGACATAAGCATCACTATCAAAAACTTTGATAGTACCTTTCATGACCTCCCCAGTGCTACATACGCCTCTGTTGGGTATTTGCCAAACACCACAGCACGTGCGAGTCGTCCCGATAATCCTACGGATGGTGACCTCTGCCATTTGGTCACTCGGATCTAGTAAAATGTAGTGGGGCCTCTGTTTGAAACCCCCTCACGACTCGATACTGATCTATACGACCTTAGGCGCCTTTTGTCTGTCTGGCTCCCCTCCCGATCCTTTGCCGAAATTATGTGAGGCACTCTTTGTGAGTGTCAGGTTGTCCCGCACTTAAGCATTGTCATCCCAATCTGCACTCACCATAATGGTTCTTCCCGCGCCAGCACCTGCGCTTTGGACCCTTAGGCTACACGTCTGTGGCCTCACTAAACCACAGCTGGGCGGCCCCCGTGAGCTCTTGCTATCGGTCCCGCTGTGTCTTCCTCCCCTCTTAGGCGCTTCTTGGAACCTCCACACTTGCGTCGACGCTCCGTTTCTGTCACGGGATTTCAACCCGTACTCCCTCGACCCTAACGCGACCTGCCACCTGGTTGTCTTGTGTGTGGGCATCGGCCTTCTCTGTGGTCCCAATCTACGGGCAAGACCTCTGACAAATCTCTTGGTCTTAGAAGCCGTCATCCACGATAAATGGGACATGAAGAGCCGAGCTCATCATAATCTATCACGGAGAGTGTCCTATCGACCTAAGAACTCGACCTTTGCATCTCGTGGCGGGTGGAACAAACTTATATGTAAACTCTTCCTTAAACTGTGCCCAGGACACTCCCTCTGGGCATCTCCTTTCTGACGCCCTCCCACCCATCGATGCTCACGTCAGTAGGAGAAAGGCGAGAAAAAGTGACCATCACTCGTCCCGTACATTGCATCACTGGTAGACAGCTCATTTCCCTCCCAACCATGGCGAGCCTTTAGGGTCTCGATGCTCATAGTTAGTGCCCCTGCTTTTCGCCCCCTCTCCCATAGAAACTCTGGCTCTGCCAGCAATCGTATCTGATGGTAAGTGAGCCATCTGCTCTAAAGGTATCTGTCCTCCCACGACCTCAGGAGGCGGTGGCGGCTCTGTCTGTAGTGGCTATGAAGGCATAGGGTCACTATGTACTGTGGGCGGAGGAACATACGCAAACTCATCAAAATGTTCCTCGGGTGGTGGTACTAATGCCTCAGGAGCTCTCTTGGTGGCGGGTCGGCCTCGGCAGCGCATTTTAATAATTCAAAAAATTTAATATGTCATGTAGCATATATGATTTTAAATCACATAAATAATTTATGCAATTTAAAATAAAAATATTAAAAAAATACATTTGAAAATAAAATTTTCAAATGCATAACATTTCAAAGCGGTAATACGATACGCGTTGAAGGATCCCGAGGACCACGGCACTCCAGTGGATATAAACTTATAAAGAACGGTTAAATAAAATCCATGGAAGTAGACACTACAATCACTTAACATATCTTTAGAAAATAATGCGGAAGCGAAGTGATAAAAAAATTTTTATTTTTTTATTTTTCTTTCTTTTTCAAACACTTGGATTTTTCAGAAAAATTGGCCAAAGTTTCCTCTGTTTTTCGGACTTTCCCAAATTTACAAAACCTGCGAAAACATTTAAAAACACTTCTAATCTTTCAATCCTTAACTTCTCAACCCTGTTTTAGGACTCTCGTCCATGACCCAATCAAACCTGATATATATACTCATATACATTTATTTATTTCATGTTAAACATTCCAAACTTCTTCAATACCATGCATTTTTATCAAAATATTGGGTAGAGAAATGGGACTTAAGCCGCCGCCTACGTACCTCGTCACTTGGATCAAGCTCACATAGTTCCTTTTCAAATATATACATATATACATATATACATGACAAAATATTCAATATATACAATATACAAAATGTATATACGATGCGATCCACGATCGTCGTCTCCTCAATGGCCGACTCAGCACCGCGAGGAGAGATTACTGCGTCGATACTGTCTCGGGTCCCAATGTTTTTTAAAACATACGGAAGAATGAATTCAAAAAAGAGCCCGGTGAGTGTACATTTTCATTAAAGATAACATTTGTTATATACCAAAGAAATAATACATACTTATACAATTAAAAATCCATTTATGCCTTAAACTTTCTTTTATCTGATTAAAATCCATTTATGCCTTAAACTTTCTTTCTTTCTTTCTTTCTTTCTTTCTTTCGATGGAACCGAGGGGGATAAACTTTACACTTAGAGCAGTTTCAGTGCGATGGTGAGGGACGGTCACATTCAGTCACAACCACTCACCAGCTGCGGAGAAACTCCGCCTTTGCACGCGGGTTCCAGTCATAGCACCTTATCACGTGTAAGGATATTACTCTAGACACACAATTCCCTCCCTCGATTAGTAATCTATGGCACTTTACCCTCTAAATCCTTACGGCTTAGGTACTCGGCGATATCGGTCATGCGATTCATATGGGGTTAGGGTAACCATCAGTAAAACATTTATCAAAATACATTTATAAATTCATTTAAATCCTTTACTTTATCATGAAAACTCATATATATATATATATATATATGTAAATATACGTATGCATTCTTTACACATTTTTAAACTTTCATAATGCCTTAACATGTATACATATATAATTTAATATAAATATATATATATTGGTACAAGATAAACATGGCACATTAAATTTTTCATTTACATCGAAAACTTTTCATTTTAGCTGATATAAACAATTTACATTAAACTTTTTCATTTTAACATCAAAATCGTTCATACGGCTTTGATTTGCAAAACATGTTTTTATCCTGATTCTGAGTTGATCTTGCTTGCTTCTCATTAAATTCAGTTTCGTGATAGTCATGCCACCTTTTCCGAAAAAACCACAATAGCCATTAACCATAACTTCCATTTAATCCACCATACACATTCATTTCACCCCAACCATCACATTCACTTAAATCATTAACCATACTTAAAATACATAATCGAGTATTAAAGTACCTTTTTCTTTACAAAATGACCTTAATGCCCTCAATTCAAATCCTTTTCTTGTTCCTCTATGAATCTACTTTACTTATAAATTGGAATCATTCCAAATGACTCTTCCAAATTCAAGTTATGACATTTTCATGCCAAACTAGTCATTTTACCGATTTTACACTCGGGACTGTTTGACATACCCATTTATGTCTTGAATCACATTTATCTTGGTTCTTTATACTTTGACACTAAGGTGCTAGGGTTCTTCTCAATTGGAATCCCTTGAATCGAACACAGCTCGATTACGTCAGTGTGGGGCTAAATCATATTCAAGCGAACAAAAATGGCTTACACATGGCCTTACTTTGAGTGAATTTTTAGGCCACATAGAATCAGAATTCGAGGGAACCTATTTCAGGATGTTTGGTTCTCCTTGAAGTGTATTTTAACCATAAACTTGAATCACTCAAATCGGATCAGAAATGAGCAAGTTATGGCCAAAATCTGGCGAGTCGAAAGCAGAAAAAGCGAGCATTTCTGTGCGATCTGAGTCCTTGAATTTTACCGAATGTTTTCTTCCATTTTCCATAGTTGATACCCGTCAACTCAATACTCTATATACATCAAAACCACTCCAAATCCATCTTGAATCTCACCTTTTACTCGAATTCATCTTTCATTGTAATATCTTCAAAACATTTCTGAATTATTTTCAGAAACAACTCTAATATGGGTTATATATACACAACCCAAACACCCACAAAATTTGTTAGGGTTTGTTCTAAACCCTAACTCAATTACCAAATTTAAACCATGAATCCATACAAAACTATAAAATCCCATCTAGTTCCATACCTTTTTGCTTTCTCCTTCTTTTTCTTCTTCTTCTTCTTATTCTTTATTTCTTTCCTTTGTCTGCCTCTTCTTCTCTCTTTTCCTCTTCTTCCTCTTCTTTGCTCTTCTTGGCTCTTCTCCTCACCAAAAATGTGAGCCCTAGCTAAAATATGAGACAAAATGACTTTTGTTTGTCTCACCCTCTATTCATACTCCCATATTAACCTTAATTGCACTTAAGTCCTCAAGCATTTAAATATTGTAAATCAACTTTGTTATTCTCAGCCCATCTACACTTTTGTGATTTTCATATCCCTTTGCTCAGTACTAATTTATCCTTATTCTCATATTATACTTTGGCATCATCCCCATTCTTCTTATGTCATATATCCTAATTGGATAAGTTCCACTTTTACCCTTGCTTAGGATATAACTTAGGAATCTCTCGTTTTATTTCTGAAAATTCCTATTTAGCTTTTAATATACCTGCACAAGTCAAGAAAGCGCTGAGGTGTCTTTCGAGGATGTTACAACTCTCCCTCACCATAAGAATTTAGATCCTCAGAAATTGAAACATTGTCTTTGCGTAAATAGATGGGGATGTCTTATAGCCGTCTGCTCCTCATACTCAAGGCAGTAACCCTTCTTGTATGACTCACTCCCGATATTGCCAGTGGAATAGTCTTGTTCTGCGCTTGAACTTGTCTCTCGACCGGTCTAGGATTTACCTTGGGTTCTTCTTAGTATGTAAGTTCTCTTACCCTTTGGTTGCTGCGTCGATACATGTGAAGGTCTTGTATGTACTTGAGACATAAAAACATAGGCTTATCGTGAATGCGATCGAGGTCGGATAGCGACTCAATCGATATGCCACCTCCCAATCCTCTCAACAATCTGTGTGGTCCCGATATAACAGTGGACTCAGCTCCACGTTCCCCAGTCTTAGTAGGCCTCCCATGAGGAAATCCTCAAAGCGCATGTCCCCACCGAACTCTAGGTCGAAGCGGCGATTGTCGCATAACTTTACGTCGGTCTTGTCGCGATTTCAGTCTATCCCTTATAACTTTGATCTTATCACAAGTCGCGGGCAATTCCGGACCTACTAATTTCCTTTTCGCCTACCGATCCCAGCGGTGGAGTTGACATTTAAGATCATAAAAGAGCCTCATGAGGGCCATGCAATCTTTGGTGCGATACTTATTATTGTATGCAAACTCCATCGGGGTAGATGGGTCTCCCGAGTTCCTTTAAACTCCATAACAGTATACTAAGCATATCCTCTAAAGTTTGTATAGTCCTCTCAGTTGACCCATCCGTCGTGGATGAAAAGCCGTCTTGAAATCTCTGGAGTTTAGTGCGCGAGGGTGATACGTAAGGCGGGCTGGCGGGTGAGTAAACACAGGATCTACATGCACGAAACAATGGAAGCGGCGTACCATGCGGTCTGATAATCTCTCTCTAGCGTATAGTGGGCGACTTATCCGATGAATCACTATTCATGATAGGAGGAAATAAATTTGATTTGGTCGATCATCCTGATCACCCATGTCATTATCGTGAGACGCTCGTGACGTGAAGATCTACCACTCCGTTAGGCTCAGTACTAAGGGACTCTGCCGGAATTTTAGTAGCGTCGGGTAACCCGGCATCCACTTATATTCTGCGGGTTGACGGGTAGTCAACGGACCCCCGGGTTTGGGGCGTCACAAAAACTTATTCAACTCTTCAAACTCCTTAAAACTTATGATCTCTACGTATACACAAAGCCTCTATTTATAGAAAAAGGAAGGCTAAACAAAACAAAAATGAGGATAAGAATTCTCACCTAACTATTAAAGTGTTTGAGGACACTTGTCCATAAAGGACAATAAATGCCTTACAACTCATTAATTAAAAGTTAAAAAGTAAAAAATATCTATCTACTATAATAAATGAAAGTTGAAACTTAAATTCAAACTTTTCTTCAAATTTTGACACGTTCCTTTTTGCTTTTGTCTTCTTGCTAGCTTGAGATAAGCAGTTGCGAGAAAAGACATTCGCGAGTACAGTTTTTCTTACGTTCTTGAGAGTTATTCTTGTTGCGAGATTTGATATCTTCATTATCCTTCCATTGCATTTTCCGCGTTTGCATAGCTCTGGCATCCCAAGCTTTCCCGAGTTTGCGTCATCGTGACGTATGATAACTCACAGTGAATCACGCGGCGTAGTTAATAAAATCTTGTTCTTAAGTTATAAAATTTTGGGTTGAAAGATTTTTCTAATGGTTGGGTTCTCCAAATTGACATGGTTGGGGTTTCTCCAATAAGATAAAAAATTTTATTTATGTTTGTTCTAAAATCAAAAATTTGAAAATCTCTAAACCTATTATAATATACAAGAAATTCATTTGCACGGGTCATTTCACATTCAGGTTGTTGCTAGGGTATTAAAGGTTCTTTGTTGTGTTTGATATATACATGATGATATATATCTAAACAAAGGTGGTATGGTTTCAAAAGATATATCTACATGAGTTTCGGTTCTAAAAAGATATTGAACAATATTTTTCAGTTTTTCAGGAAAATTATTAGGTACTTGATAAATACTAGTTAAAAATATGTTCTTCAAAATCCCTTGATCCATGAGTTCAGGGATCAGTTTAAAATATTTTTGATCTAAAGAGACATGTTACATAAGCTAAATAAAAACCTTGAGAAAAATAAATCGGAATCATGGTAAGCCATATATCTGGGGTAATTCCCTTTGTTTGGTTCTAAATTGTTCATACAATATACATTGGTTCTTAAACACTTTTCATAAAATTTATCTAAATAGTAAGATTCTATAATAATTATAAATATCGGTCAGAACTTGTTTTTAATTACAAGTTTGTCAAAGCTTTATTCGATAATAAAGTGATTTTCTAATCATATTAATTAGTAGTTTTATAACATTGTTATTTCCAAGAGTTCTAACTACGATTTTTAAATCCCTTAATATGGTTTTCTTGCTTTTCTTGGTTCATAAGCATTTGGAATTTTCGGTTTCTAAAACAATAAGCAGTTATAATTTTGAAGATGTTAGGCTAAAACTGAAATGGTTTTTCCATAAGCATATTCTAAATTTTGGTTTTAAAAGTTTTGGGGTTTTAAAGACCAAAGGTTATCAACAATTACTTTATGTTCTTCAAAAAGGTTTTGAGAATAAAGCGAAATTGAAGGTTTGGGTTTAAAAACTACATTTAAACTAACAGTTGATGAAAGTTTTTGCTTTGAATTTCTCCTTTGAAACCATTTTTCACTTGTACACAAAAAGTTAGTAATAAATCAGTAATCATTTATAATGTCTGTGTCCCTGCTAATATATTATCCTTTCCTTTTATATGTTCAATTTGGGTTTAAACCCATTAAGCGATTAAACTTTATCCATCTTTTTGGTATATAATTTTGAAGAATTTTTATTTTCAAAAAAGATTTTTAATATTTTCTGTCAGGTTCTTAAAGTAAATTGTTCTTGGTTTAAAAATAATTATTTTCTAGAGCAAAATTATAGCTTTCTATTTGCTTGTGAAACACAGGAAAAGCGTATTATGAAAATGGGCGGTGGGTAATTCTTAGAGCAGGTTAGACAAAACCCAGATCTTTCTCTGGGCACGGATGACCAAAGCGGATCTGCGCCCGTTAGAATCATCTGGCTGAAATCTAGTTGAACCAGCGAAGCTGCGTCGGGTCGGTATCGGTTTTACTTACGCATTCGAGAAGGAAAGAATGACCATGGGGTGCCACTTGTGGCACTTGCATGGGAACACTTGGCACATGGGTGGGCGGTATCATGCCATAGGATTGCAGGAGTTGGTGAGGTGCGCGATGTTATCACCCTCATGCGAGCATGAAAGTGGGTTAAATTGTGGCATGAAACACTTGGTCTTGAGTTGACGAGTGTCAAACAATTGTGTTGGTGTACTCCACCTGGGTCAAACCAACTTTGGAGTTGGAGGAGGATTACCAAACAATTCGTAGACAAGAGGAGAAAGAAAAGAGAAAGTTAACCGAGTTTTGAGGAAAAAAAAAAAAAAGGAGAAAAGAAAGAAAGAGAGGAAGAAGAGGAAAATAAATAAAATAAATAAATAAAATAAAAGAAGGCAGTGCGAGATTTTTTTTTGGTTCACGGGTCTTTGTGGAGTTGTATTTGATCACACTCAACGAATGAAACTTCTCCTTCCATGGTTATATCTTGTGTAGAGTTGTTTGATGGGGAAGGTTAATCATCACGATGTTTGGATGAATGACGATTTATAGCGGCCCCATTGATGTTAGGAAAGTTGTTTTTGTTTATCCATTTCACAGGATAAATAAAATGGCCTGGTAACTTATCTATGTGAGTTAAAATGCCCGGAATGCGGAAATGGTCTTGTTGAACTGATGAGATACAAGCATGATGATGTTATGTGTTGTGTGTTATTGTTGTCTTGAAACACAGGATTTTCTGGGTTTTTAGATTGAAGAAAACATCAGTTGGTATTATAGTTTGAATGAAAAACATGCAAAATTTTCTGGGTTTTAGACTGAAGAAATATCAGTTTGGTGTATGGTTGCTTGCATGATAACATGCAGAAATTTTGGAGTTTTTGGATAGAAAGAAATGTCCGGTTTTGGAGTATTATTGTTTGCATGAAAAACATGCAGAATTTTCTAGGTTTTTAGACTGGAAGAAATTCCGGTTTGGGTATTATTGTATGCATGAAAAACATGCAGAATTTACAGGCTTCCATGCATGATAACATGCAGAATGTTTTTGGGTTTTGATCAAAAGAAAAATCCGTTTGGTGTATTATTGTATGCATGAAAAACATGCAGAATTTTATGGGCTTTCATGCATGACTAACATGCAGAAATTTTCTGGGTTCTTAGACTGAAAAAAATCAGTTTGGTGTATCATTGCTTGCATGGTTAACATGCAGAATTTTTCTGGGTTCTTAGACTGAAAAAAAATCAGTTTGGTGTATCATTGCTTGCATGGTTAGCATGCAGAATTTTTCTGGGTTCTAGACGAAGAAAGTGGTTGGTGTATCATTGCTTGCATGGTTGACATCACGGGATTTTTCTGGGTTTTAGCCACGGTTGTTTTAGGCCATAACTTTTCGAGTCAAACTCAGTTGGGTGTTCTTGGACTCTATGGAGAGAAGTTCATGGGGTCAGAATCTAGCCATAAGCCATTCGGTTGAAATAGTTTTACATCGTATGAAAAAAAAAAAAACTGAGTAATTGTTATCAATATGGGTGTTTGAAAAAAAAAAAAAAAAACATTGGGTGTAATCAGCGGTAGCGAACGCCTTGCCCGGCATGAGGCTATATGATTGACATACTGTAATACCGGCAGGAATATGAGTTGTGGCATTGCGCACAAGTAATGGTGGGAATTATATTAATACATGCTTGAAGATGTGTTGATGAATAGGCCGAATGATAGAAAAGATGTAGTGCATGCTTGTGTGATGTCGCCGATTTGAATGTGTAGAATATTAACATGGTACTGTTTGTTGATGCTGAAGCTGAATATATGAAATGTTGTATGCATTAGACATGAGTGTTCATAGCACACACATAGTGTACGGTGTAGAATGTCCATGTAGAGGTCTTCATACATTGGTCATGGGTTTGAGTGCGGTGACACAAATTGCATTGCATTGGTGTGCGGTAACACCACATTACATGAGAGTGCGTACATGATACTGATTTGGCACTGCATTTGGTGTCGAATCGTGTAGGCTTAGAGATGGGATGAAGTACGATTGAGTTCCACATCATTAAGCGAAAATATGAAAAAATGAAAGGTGTCGGCGTGTAGTAGGGGATAGATACCCCCTCGCGGGTGAAAAGCACGAAAACACAGTTAAACGGCGTATCACCGGTGAAAGCTTGAAAAACCATGGGAGGTGGGGCAGCGGTGAGACCGAAAAGTTACGTTGCCGAACCTGAAGCGATTAAATAAATATCACATAGACTAAGGGTTGTGAGATGAAATTCGGCCCGACTTCGATCTTGATTTCCCATTAGCTTTGCATTGGAGTGGTAGTGAAGGTTGACGCTGGTACTTAGAGCATGTAGAGTGTCGTCTCATACGTACGTAGATTTTTCCATGATAGGAATTAACATGTATACGCAATTGGTTGTTGGTTTGGTTGTGAAATGATCGTTGCATGTGCATCTGGGTGGAAATAGCCTAATAAGTTTATCCCTGCGGGCGTTAGCTCACCGTCGTGGGACCCCCTTTAGTGCGGGGCAGTGCAGACGAGCGACGCTCCTTAGAGGTCGGGATTATGAAGCGGGCCGAATTGTGGCCTTGATTCTTGTTTCTGCATATTAGAACCACCCGCTTAATATATGTTTTGTAATATTAGTGATGTAATAACCTTAGATCTATAGAAATGTATGGTCTTGTAACCGTATGGATGAGTATGGATGATGGCCTCACTGGGTCGGCTCATACGGGTCTCATGATACAGGTGACACACAGTTTCCGCACGTTGACGTATAGTCAATGGACCCTGCCTGGGGTGTCACAAAATTTTATATTTCAGAGCATAGGTACACGAAAGTACCTAGGCTTGAGGACTGGGCTGTGCCATGATCATTAAGGTATAAGAGCATCGCAGCTTGGAATAGCTTAGTGTCGAAGCTTGGGTTAGAATTACCTACTGCTCGGGAAGTTGATATCCAGATCATAGTTTGGTATCAAGGTCCGCAGGAGGTTACCTAGAGTCCACTTAGATGTGATTAGATCATAACATGCATTTTGTGTGTTTCTTTGTTTATGCTTGATTTACGTACAGATCGTAAAAATTACGAATTATATACGTGGTGATGTATATATAGGAAATGCGAGTATACTAGGGTCGAGAACGTAACCTAGGAGTTCGGGAAACAAACGATGGTCTCTGTGATATTAAGTATATTATCAGTCGTCATGTAAAGCAACAGCTTGGACACGAATATCTTTAAACTTGGCTGCTTAGACTATTGTAGATGGCAAGTAGAGGACAGGGGCGAGGTTCTTCCACGGGGTGATGGTCGACCATCACCTGTTTTTGATCAGCAGGCCTTCATAGAGGCCATGGTACGCTGGAGCAGCTACGCTTCATTGTGCTGATGCAAACTAGAGGTCGTGGAGGTGCTAGTAACCCCAGGTTCAAGGCACACCATCCTCCGACGCTCACTTCCGGAGGAGGGACCTCGATGGTAGCCGCACCATCGTCTGGCCGGGACGAGAGGATTCTCCGCCACGATCACCCTGATACCATCTCGACACGCCGCTTCATTCCAAATTTATGAGTCCCGTGATTCGTGGAGTGGGTCACGACTCCGTGACTCGATACTATGACATGGATGATTTTCGTAGACTATTCATGGGAAGTACTTTCCGCTTCGCTAGACATGCGAAGGCCCGAGTCTGAAATTGAGATGGGGGACGATGATCAGACTTGAGCACGTGAGCGATTCACGAGTTGGCACGTTTATGATTATGTACATCGACGCGGGCCACATCAGAAAATCGGCATAATAGTTATCCATCCGGGTAAGATTGTAGGACAGTACCAGCAAGATATGGACTCGGAGTGGTTAGTACAACCACGGCTGCCGGTAGACGACGCTCGTAGCATCCGAGATGCGGGTGCTAGTAATAAGAAGAGGGGGAGCCAAGCTTCTTCTTCAGGCTCGGGAAAGAAGCAGAGGACTGGCTCCAGGGTTTCGTGGGCGTGGGCCGAGCCAACAAAAACAAGGCTGAACCCCATTGCCACGGGCCGGGAAGATGACATGTTTCCACCGCCATCACCCGACACACACGAGGCGGACCGCCTCGATACAGGGTTTCAGGATCAGGGGACGCCACAATCCCGATCATCAGTGGGACATGAGCAGACTCAATATGTTCCTCCTTACCCCAACACGGGCCAGGGGAACAGGTATCAGTCTCAGGGTGCGACACGAGCATCGAGTGTTTCACAGACAGGCCAAAGGGGCCAAAGGGGCCAAAGTATGGGTCGAGGTCGAGGTCGAGGGCAGAGTGTACAGCCGGACTCTCGGGGCCTGTGGGCGTGTTCGACACTCCCGCGTGCCGAGGCGCAGATCAAACTGATTCAGTGGCACGCTTACTCTTTCGCCGGGCAAGGGTGTTATTTAACCCGTGCATCGATTCCTTTATCACGATCTTCAGCAGGAGTATCACTAGAGATTGAGACCTTAGACGAGCCATCGCATGTGAGTCTTCCTAGGACTAAGGAGAGAATTGATCTGATATATCGAGGATGAGTTAGAGACTCGATTCTACTCACGGACCTTCGGGTCATGGTCGTTCGAGGTCATCCCTGGATGGACTGAAGCCGACGCACAACGGGCCTGCTTAAGCAGATCAGACTCCATGAGTTACCGCCACACACCGTAAGGTACTCTGTGGTTATGTTTCAAGGCCAGGCACGATGCTTCACCCCATATCAGGTAAACATCCACGATGGCACGTGGCAGCTGACAGTTGGCTAGCTAGCCTTACTCTGTAGAGGACAGCAAACAGATATGAGCTCCTACCTCGTGTGGCTCAGCGAGTACGAGGATGTTTTTCCGGATGAGCTACTAGGATTACCTCCACCGAGGGAGGTAGACTTCTCGCATTATTGCATCCTTCGCACGTCACCCCATTTCTACGACTCCATAGATGGCGCCGCTGAGTTGCAGAGCTCAAGAACCGGTAAGACACAGAGCTGATCAAATAATAGTTTCACAATCACACTTTCACCACAAGTCCCAGTTCATTTTTAGCAGAAAGAAGATAAGATCTTTTCATTAAAAATCATTACAGATACAACAGCACATAATCAATAATCAGTAGATCCATTGCCTATGAGTAGATTGATGATTTGTTTTGATCATCCTAAGGGCTACATGAATTACTCAAGATAGACTCAGACCGTTACCATCGCTTGAGAGTTGCGGAGGTGTATATCCCTAAGACGCTCGTGACGCTTGTGATGGGCACTTTCGAAGCCACGATATGATGCCCTTTGGATTGACGAATGCAATCTACAGTGATTCATGGGCCTCATGAATAGGTGTTCCAACCCTATTTAGATCAATCTTGTAGGTGTATTTGTTGATGACATCCCGATCTACTCCACCCAGGTGCAGCATGAAGATCACTGAGAATCAAACATGCCTCGAGGATCATCAGTATGCTGTCACATGCAGTTTTGGCTTAAGGTGGGCTCGGGACATGTGGTATCACTGTGCGTGTCGCTGACCCTAGTGTTTGAGGTCGTGATGAGTTGGGAGAGACCGAAGTCAATCTTCGAGATAATATAGTTTCGATCGCGCGTGACATGCGAGTGCTTATAGATTCGGCTTAAGAATTTCCTATATGATATGATCGACCGTGAAGGATGGTCAAGTTTGTATGGGATGACTCATGTGAGCGAGTGTTCCAGGAATTTAAGAGGAGGCTTACTTCACAAATTCTATCCTAAGGTCCCCAAAGAGGACAAGAGGCAATACATACCGTGATGCTTCGGGCCACGATCGGGGTGTGCTCCGATGCACCGAAGGTTCTCGCTTATGGTTCCTAGCAGCTTGAAGAATCGAGCAAAATTACCCCACGCATGACATGGATGCGCTACCACTTTAGTCTTCACCAAGACGGCACCACTACTTATATTATGAGCGGGGCCGCGTTTTCGCACTACAAAAGTCCAAATACATCTTCACGCAAATGATATCCGCCAGACAAAGATGATGGATGGAGTTTTTGGAAGATTACGACTTCACTTCGCATTACCATCCCTGCGAAGGCAACGTGGTCAGACGCGCTTGCACTAAAGTCATGGCATCAAGCAAGATGTGCCTTCCCGATGGCGATGCTCGAGACAGAGGGCAGGCTCAGACGCAGCACGGCGTCATACTCGAGTATGATGGCTTGCCCTGATTTTTGAGCACAGAGTCCGATTTAGAATCCAGACCCATCGATCACACGCACCGGCACCGGCGTCCAACATGCTCGCCGGCGAGGATGCTACATCCAAACATTCGCGGAGAGATCCGGCGTTCACCGATTGACAACCGTGCATCGAGATATCACCACACTGGCGGATGAGAGCAGGTCGATTTTTATTCGGATTGCACGCAGCCAGATCGAACCGCACAAACAGATACCCCGATTACGCGGTGAGCGGAGACACTACTCATGCGATTCTTATCACGACATCGCGAAGCATGATGCGAGCATGGGTTATATGGACCGACTCACCAAGTCGGCACATTTTCCGGACGTATGATGACCTTCTTCACACCGGGAGGAATTCGCAGTGCTGTATATACTGCAGATAAGTACATGGAGTTCCGCTTCATAGTATCTGGACGGATCCTGCTTACTTCGCCGCTCCGAATATTTAAGGCCACGGGACGCAGCTGGTCGATATCGCTAACCTCGCATCGGATGGTCAATCGTGAGCCACTCATTCAGATTTTAGAGGACATGCTACGAGCATGCCTGGATCTCAAGGGTAGCCTGATGGCACTTGCCCTCGTAGAGTTCGCCTACAATAATGCTTTTATCATGCGAGACCCGTGATGGCAGACCCTATGAGGCTCTCACTGAGGCCATGTCGATCACCGATATGCACAAAGGTGGAGATTCCATCACCGGGTCCGGCATTTGATTAGAGACACCTCGTAGAAGGTGGTATGATCCAGTAAGCCGCCTCCACGCTCTCTCGAGAGCCAAGAAAAAGAGTTAATCACCGATATACGACGCACGACCCCAGAGCTCGGGAGGCGTGATCATGTCTTCTCAAGGTGATGCCTAAGAGAGGAGTGATTAGATTCGAACGAGGAAGCCATCGCGAGGTACATCGGACCCTTCGAGGCACTCGAGAGGGTGGGCACTTGCTATGATCTGCCATGCTTGCCACCGAGTTTGTCGAGCTGTCGTTTCACGCCTCTGTATGTTCCGGGCACACCCAGATCCAACTCAGGATTGAGAGATCTTGTTGTTGATGCTAATGGGACCTTCGAGGAGGACCAAAGGCGATCACATGGATAGCCGAGAGCAAGCCGTAAAAGACCAGGTCGGTAAAGGTGTCAGGGAAAGACCGAGGAGCCGAGAGGAGGCACACGGAGTGCGAGACACCAGGCGCGCCTAACCATCCCTTCTGCCTTGATGGAAGGTACGCTTTTCTTGTCATTAATGTTTTAAATGATCCGTTGCATATGCACATGTAGTTTGACTGTAAGATATACGTGGGAATGTCTGGATCTAATTCCTTTAAGGGGTGGAGAATGTGAACCCGAAAAGCGTAGACATTCTATTTTATACGAGCGACCGTAATTTTACCCGAACGCTAGACAAAACTCAGATATTTCTGCATCTAGGATGATGAACCATCAATCAAGAGAACTCATCCTCATAATCTAATGAACAAAACGAATCAAGGCCGACTTCAGAGACTCCGCTCTGCTTTAAACATTCGAGACTAACTGGCCAACTCATGGGGTGCCATGGCACTTGTGATGGGAGACTCTGGCACATGGGTGGGCCAAGTGTCATGCCCTTAGGATTGCAGCAGGAGTTGGGTGGGGTCGTCAAGCCACCATGCATGAGCATGAAAGTGGGTTAAATTGTGAGAGCGGAGAACACTTGGCCTCAGAGTTGGACTAAGTGTCAAACAATGCAGGGTTAGTGTACTCACCTAGGTCAAACCACTTTGAGTTGGAGGAGGGATTGCAAAATGAACTTGTAGGCGCAGGAGAAGAAAGAAAAGAGAGTAGGCCAGTGCCTGCCTGAGGGAAAAAAAAAGGAGAGAAAAGAAAGAAAGAAGGGAAGGAAAGGAAGAAGGAAAATAAATAAATAAATAAATAAAACAAAGAAAACAAGTGCAGGATTTTTTTTTGGTTCACGGGTGCTGTGGAGTTCAGCAGCTGTTTGATCTGCACTCCAACAGGTAGAGAACTTCTCCTTCCATGGTTATATCTTGCTCAAGAGTTGCTTGATGATTGTAAGGTTAATCCATGCAGTGAGCTGGATGAATGACAGTTTATAGCAGAAACTGTTGATGTTAGAATTGTTTTGTTTATCCATTTTTACAGGATTAAAATCTGGAAATGGCCTTGTTAAAACTTATCTATGTGAGGATTAAAATCTGGAATCTGGAAATGGTCTTGTTGAACCTGATGAGATACAAGCATGATGATGTTGTATGTGTTGTGGTGTTATTGTTGTCTTGAAGAAGATGCAGGATTTTCTGGGTTTTTAGATTGAAGAAAACATCAGTTGGTATTATAGTTTGAATGAAAAACATGCAAAATTTTCTGGGTTTTAGACTGAAGAAATATCAGTTTGGTGTATGGTTGCTTGCATGACTAACATGCAGAAATTTTTGGGTTTTGGACAAAGGAAATATCAGTTTTGGAGTATTATTGTTTGCATGAAAAACATGCAGAATGTTCTGGGTTTTTAGACTGATGAAATTCAGTTTGGTGTATTATTGTATGCATGACTAACATGCAGAATGTTTTGGGTTTTTAGATCAAAGAAAAATCAGTTTGGTGTATTATTGTATGCATGAAAAACATGCAGAATTTTATGGGCTTTCATGCATGACTAACATGCAGAATTTTTCTGGGTTCTTAGACTGAAAAAAAATCAGTTTGGTGTATCATTGCTTGCATGGTTAACATGCAGAATTTTTTCTGGGTTCTTAGACTGAAAAAAATCAGTTTGGTGTATCATTGCTTGCATGGTTAACATGCAGAATTTTTCTGGGTTCTTAGACCGAAAGAAAATCAGTTTGGTGTATCATTGCTTGCATGGTTGATGCAGGATTTTTTCTGGGTTCATTCTGGCTGTTTAGGCCATAACTTCTTCCGTCCAAAATCCGATTGGGTGTTCTTGGACTCTATGGAAAGTTCATGGGGTCCAGACCCAGCCATGCTTCATTCGCTTGAAATAGGTGCACACATCCAGGCCGAAAAACTGAGTAATTGTTAATAATATGGGTGTTTAAAAAAAACATTGGGTTGTAATGTTGTGTTTAACATGGCACGCATGTAGCAGCTATATGATTTGATATATTACAACTCACTTTAAATATAGAGTTATGGCAATATCGCCAAGTAATGGAATTATGTTAATACTTGAAGATGTGTGTTGATATGAATGAATTGAATGATAGAAAAGATGTAGCATGCTTATGTGATGTGTACTGATTTGAATGTGTGGGAATATTAAATTGACCACGTTTGTTGATGTTGAATCGAATATATGAAATGTCAGATGCATTAGACATGAGTGTTCATAGCACACACATAGTGTATCGTGTAATGTCCATGTAGAGGTCTTCATACATTGGTCATGGGGTTTGAGTGCAAGGACACAAATTGATTGCACAGGTGCGTGTAACACCACATTACATGAGAGTGCGTACATGTACTGGATGCAGACCGTTGGTGTTGAATTGTGTGGGCTTGGGAATGGGATGAAGTCCAATTGAGTTCCACAGCATTAAACGAAAATGAAAAAATTGAAGGCTGGCGTAGCAAGTAGGATGATACCCCCTCAGTGAGTTCAAAACCCGTTAGATAAAATAGATCCACTGTTGAGCTCCACAAAATGCCTGAGGTGTATATTCCAAAGTGAGACCCCGGTAAAAGTTCTCAAGGCTCCAAAAAAACACGAAACAATTAAATAACATCACATAGACTACTTGCTAGAGAGATGGGGAGATTTAAACTCCATCAAGACGCCACTTCCCATTGGCACCCCAGATTGGTGGTGGGCCTGAGGTCGAATCTTGCACTGGGGCATAGAGTGTCGTCTCATACATGCATGTAGATTTTTCCATGATAGGATAACATGTATGCACGAATTGGTTGTTGGTTTGACTGTGAAATGATCATTTGCATGTGCACCTAGGTGGGAAATAGCCCTTATAGGATTTATCCCTACTGGGCGTTAGCTCACTCCCACAAAGGGACCCCCTTCGTGCAGGCAGCCAGACAGTACAAAGTGTACTAATGCCTTAGAGTGCAGGATTATGAAGCGGGCCGAATCAGGCCTTGATTCTTGTTTTGTGTATATTAGAACGACTCAGTTTAATATATACTTGTATTAGTGATGTAATAACTCTAGATCTATAGAAATGTATGTCTGTAACCAGAGGATGAATATGATGATGGGCCCATTGGTCATTTTACTTGCAGCCGGGTCTCATGATATGAGACAATAATGTGCCTTTGTGCTGATGGTAGTCAATGGGACCCTGCTCGGGGGTGTCACATTTCTAAACTGCTGAACTAAGGTTCTTTGATATTCACTAAAAGTTCCACTACAATATCTACAAAGTTTTTCTAAATATTGTTAATGCAAAGAATTCCTCCCATCCTCGTTTGACTTGTGCATCCGTTTGAATTCATTTCTATATCGCCACTTAAATGGGAGATGTAAAGTCGAGTATTCTTAACAAGTTCTTTTATCTGACTAATTTAATATCTTCCCCGGTTGTAAATATTTCTGCCCCAGAATTTTGGTTTTACTATAAAGAGGTCCAGCTAATTGACTTAGGTTTTTAATATAAGGTCTTGCATAATTTAACAATCCTAAAAAACTTTGAAGGGTTTTTAAATCTTCTAGTTTCTTTGGAAAATTATTGATTTTTTGTACTATGTGTTCTTGAAGTTTTACTTGACCATTTTCTAATTATAATCCTAAGAATTCAATTTGATTTTTAAATAACTTAATTTCTTTTCAATAATTATTGTAAACTATTATTATAAAGTTCTTTCAAAAAACAAGTTCTAAATGTTTTATATGTGTTGGACTTGGGCTGGGTCGCCCATGTGGGCTAGACTCAACCCAGCCCATATACCTAAGGAGTGTCGGCGCGCTTGTCTCTGGGAGACAATCATATCAACCGCCCATGTACATTAAACGCATACGAAAAAGAGAGAGCGGAAATGAAGGTATCAATGTTATGTTTTGCAGAAACAGAAAAATATCAGAATTTTTTTTGCACAGAAAAGCAAAAGGGTGTTCGACCGGAAGAGGGGATTCCATTTTTAGTAATTGAATAACATTAGCTACTGAAGACATACATCGATTCTGTCAAGTTTTTCGTATCGATCAGGAACAACGAGTAAGTGTTCTTGATTTTTTAGAATCAACAAATGGTATCAAAGCAAGGTTTACGTATGTTTTCATGTTTAAATGTGGTATTTTTGTGGGTTAAAAATAAATAAAAACGCCTTAAAGATCGAATCGGCATAATTCCGAATGTAACAAATCAAATTGTTAGATCATATTTGGTACGTAAAATGAGTTACTGGAAATTAATGGATCAAATCGATTTAAACGGGTAAATTTTTCTCGGGAAATTTACGAATGAAATTCTCGACTTATAAATGTGAGTATAAATGCTCGTGTGAAATCCCCGCTTAGGATGCGTAAATCGGAGTGAAGAAGCGCCATGGATTCCCAAATGTAGTTTGGTAAAAGAAATCGATCACATAATAATGATAATATCGGTTTTATAGTTTGCAAACCAATGATAACATTTAACTATAGCAGAAATATGTCAAAATAGTCTTTGACCATGACCACCAAGAGAGCCTGGACCGATACAACAACCAAGCAGTCTACGACTTGATATATTCCAAATTTCATAACTCCATTAAGCAAATAGGCTATTTAGCAAATGGAATTCGCCCAGCCTATGACACTCAAGCAGATCCGCCTAGCTCCATTTTCTATTATTCCATGCAAACACATGCAAATGGAATATAACTGAATATTTTATATACTAAGTCGACCACATGACTTATATTCCATTACACTGTTATTCAGCAAATGGGCTATTTTATATTCCATTACAGCAGTCTCGACTGAGTATATATGTGACTCAAACACATATTTTAAACACTTCAAATATTATCATCAAACTCACGAATGAAATCTGGATTAATTATAATTATAACAAAAGAAATCTGTTATGGGCGTTGTATGCAAGGTGACCTTAGAAAATTATAAATTTTTTTTCAGATTAATTAGTTATTAATTTTCTAATTATCTGTGATTTTTCTGGAATTTTTTTTGTGTTATTGAAAATTAAATTGTATGTTATAATTAACTAATTAAAAGGTTAATTGATATATTGTATTTATTTGTGTATTAAGGGTTACAAAGAGCACAAATAATTCATTTATCGCATATAAGAAAAGTGCATTTCATACAATTCGTCGAACATATAGATTATATGTTCTATTGATTGTAAATCAGTGGCATCGTGGATGTTCATGAGTTCTTCATCGAGCAACAAACAGCAGATTGTGCTCGATGCTCTACTGCATCGAATGGGAGCCGCCACAAGCCTTGAAACAAAGGTCGAGCTCTGTGATTTTAACACCTCGCAGAGACACGCTTGAGAGGGAAAGCCGCCCAAAGGCTGGGTATTCTGGTCTGACCGACTAAGCGCAGCGTGCCTCGGACCCCGCCGCCAGATCTGCCCGCGTGGTATGAGGAGTATGAGCTGGGTGGACAAAGTGATGATAACTTAGATGACATTGTTGATGATCCTGATTATGTACCTGGCATGTGATCTATATTTCCAATACATTTCCTAATGTATGTACATATTTATGCACTTGATGTACATATTGAATGTTTTTCATTAAAGACATGTTTATTGTGTATTTTTTAATTTAATTACATTGGATGAGCATGAATGGAAATATTCTGATAGTGGGAGGTTTTTTAGGTTGGTAGATTTATGCAATATATATCTCACCTAATAACCAAAATGTTGCGCATGTTTAAATTAAATAATAATAATTGGACTATGTCGATTAAATTACTGAATAAAATATTACTCATTGCTGTTGCATGTGTTAAATTATTATTAATTAATTTAGTACATTGTAGCAAAGCATTATTGTAAATTGAATTGTACAAGATCCTAATTTAAGTAATTGTCTCTATATAGTTGAAATGGCTGCAACAAAGAGCATTGTCGCTGACTTGAACCATGGAGACAAGCTGAATGAAAAGAATTACGATGTTTGGCATCGTAAGATTCAATATCTCCTGGAGGAGCAAGACATGCTGGAAACCATTACACAACCAACGGGCCGAACCTCGAGCACTACCGTCAACATAGGCGGTGACTTGCAGCTTCCATCGCTTTTACAAGCGCAAAGATCATGTTGCTCGCATTTCGATGCTGAGTAGTATGAAAATGATTTGATGCTGCGATTTGAGAGGCACCGTTCAGCTCAAGTAGCTGGGATGTCAAGTAAGGTTCAATATGGTGGAACCAACAACAAGATCGCATGAGCAAACTCATCTATGTTTTGAGTTCATTTCATTGTTATTTTGTGCATTTTATATCCATATTCATGTAAAACTCATAAAATTTCCTCTAAACTTGGTTTCTTTGTAGGATTATTGATGAAAAAGCAAGTGATTTGACAAGAAATGAGTAATATATTTCCAAAAGAAGAGTCAACCGAGAGTCTCACAAAGGCGCTACCGGAAGATTACTTTCTGTACCATCTGGAACATCAAATGGTTCAAATTCCTCATGGCTGCATTCTCCTACATTCAAAGAGCTCTAACGAGCACTCACGCCCATATCCGGAAGTTAAAAACGAAGAAGCATGGGCCCCGATAAGTTAGAGAAGAAACCAGCCGCCATTCAGAAATTTGTCGCGACAGGAGAGTATGTCGCAACCAGGAGAGCATGTCGTGACCTATGTCGCGACAGGAGAGTATGTCGTGACCGATGTCGCGACAGAGCCTGTCGCGACAAACCTCGTGTCGCGACCGTGAATGCCGCAAACTTAAAAAAGGCCGAAAATCGAAGCTTTCACCTAATTTCGCCCCATTTCACCCTGTAGACCATATATATACTGCTTTTTTAGGTAAAGAGGAGGCGGAAGATCGAGAGCCTCTCATGGGGTTTCTCTCTCAGACGCCCATTTTTCCAATTTTTTTCAGATTTATTTGTTTTAGATTCGAGAGCGCTAGAAAGTGCATTTTTGGTTTCTATCAAGAGATTTCTGATGTATAATAGAGATCTCATTTCACTAAGGTTCAAACAAAGATTGAAGCTAAGAATCGATTTTCTCTCATGGGCCTCTCTCTAAACTACTCATTTCTTTAGTTTTTGTTGCATTTTTATTTTTAATAGATCTTAGAATAGTTTCAGTTGCATTTTTTATTTTTATCAAGAGGATTTCTTGATGTACTTTATATTCAATTTATTTATCAGTTGAGGCTAAGATTTAAGCTCAAATCAGTTTTTTCTTCTTTCTCTTGATTTCTTTCTTCATTTTCTTACTTTTTGCTTAATTAGTGATGATTGAATCTGCAATAATTATTAAACACCCTGTAAGGTCAGTTTGGTTCAGTTGGAACATCTGTATTTGGCAGCTTAGTTATTTTGTGGGCTCAATACCGAATTTATATAATTGGAAAATTGTTCATATAATGAATTGTTCGGAATATTAGTAGCTTATACCCAAAAGAGTTGCATCTTTGCTCGATTCCGTGAGGCCCTCCGAAAGAAATGGTAGATGGAGATTCCCAGAGTAAAGAGCCAGAACTCAGTGGATATGTTAGACTAATATCTTGAACTAATGAACTCGAAAATTACTTCTGGAGCAGATCACACTACCATGGTGTGAGTGATTAATTAGGATGATGAATAATTTAGTCGATCGAGGTTTCCTTAGTCTAATGAAAGGATCTTGATCCCGTGTTAGCAAAGATCTAATCAAGGAGATAGAAAATTCTTATTAGATTTGAAACGACGAGATACCAATTACATTGGAGAAGGCTTCAGACATCCCGTTTGGCCAGGGGCAAGAATTCTCTTCAGTTCTCGAGAAATGGCTGTGAAGTATTGAAAAAGAAAACAATCAAATCTTAAAGAGTGCCAAATTTTACAAGTAAATTTATTTGCACTCCATTTGCCTTAAAAGGAATATGGTGTGTTAGATAGTGAAATGTATGGTGTATGGAGAAATCCAGTTATACTACATTGCTCTTGACAACCAAGATTCAACTTACAAATGTTGTGCTTTCAAGGAAATGCAAACTGCTTGCGGAATAATTATCCTCATCCCTAAAGTGACTCTCTTCATACCTTTAATTAAGTAGTTGTTTATTTGGTAGATTTTAGGATTAGTTTTTGTTTCAATTAAATTGATTTTATTCCACATCCTACTTGGTCGCCTAAATAGTGAAGAGCCCTTGTAATTAGGGTGATCAAATTCCAATTGGGAGAGAACTCCAACTGTGGGTGAGATCCGACTCCCAGAGTCCACTCTTATTATTTGTATGACCCGTGCACTTCATGGGAAAGGGGCTGAAAAGGTAATACTTTTCATTTCAGTTTTTGAGTATACTTACTTTTGTTTCAAATCAGTTTTTGAGTATTTACCACATTCACTCCCTTGACCATATTTTCATATACAAACATCAAATTGGTCATTTAACAAGTTTTTGGTGCCGTTGCCGGGGATTAGACAATAGTCCTTTGGTAATAGTGTCATAAATTTGTATATGTCTTTTGGTCTCCTAACAAGTTTTTGGCACCGTTGCCGGGATTGGCGTGTCACTTTCATTGGAAGTTGACATTTTAAATGAACTAGTAATTTGCTAATTTAGGTAATTTTATTTTTATTTTTATCTCTTTTGGCTGTGATTTGTTTCTTAGTTAATTTTTTTATTTGTATTTTCAGACTTATTTTCTTTTGTTTTTCTTCTTATTTGTTGGTACTTATGGAGGAAACATCTAATAGAAGAGGATTTGCCTCCTCTTAGAAGCCAAGTCGCTTGAACTACTTCTAATCATCAATCGACCAAAGAATTCACAATGACTCACTCATGGAACAAGGAGTATCGCTTTATCAAGGGAGCTCAACCTACATCGCAGGAGGAAGAAGAGTTGTCTCCTACTAAGGAGCAGATTTTTATCTACATGGAAGGGAAACAAGAAGAGGATTAATCTTCATGAGTTAAAATTTCCGCATTTAGATGCCTTCCAAGTCAACACTAGTGCTAGATTGAAATGTAGAAGCTCATAGGACACTTAGTCCAAGCATTCAAGGAAAACTTCTCTAAGACCTCTCCTAGTAACACTTTTCCAAATCGTAATGAATGCATTGATACTCCTCGAGCAAAGGTGCGTAAATTTCCTATCCCGAAACTGTGGAAGAAGGTGAAATGAGCTGGAACGAGAACAAGGCACTAAACAACTTAAATGATGAAGAGTCATTAGGATAAACTGAAATTTGAAGAAGTAAGTCAAGTAATGACTGTGAAAACATTTTTGGTGAAGATTGACACATTTACCTTCCCCATGGGATTTTATGACTTGGGGCGCATAAAGGGGATTTACAAAATTCTCATATACTAAGAAGACCACTTCTTTCCTCAAGCCAAGCATGATTGACATCAACAAGGGGAGCTCACCTTTGGCAGCAGAGTGAGGAAAATAAAGTTCAATCTTCCTATGTACCTTTGATGGGCAAAGAAAGAGCCATGTGCAGAAAATTCTGCAGCTTGCTTAAATCAAAAGGGGCACATGTTTGAACAGTCCCCCTTAAGCATAAATGTGTTTACATCTACTTCACATAGAGGGCCCATTTTTGAGAATTGTGGCTGAACCACCAGCCATAATTAAAGGGGATTTTAGTTTCTTTCCCTCTTCAAAGTCTGAAGAAACGTCCTTGAGTTGAATGGTTATGAAGGAAGTGCTCCAGATGAATGATTGGTCAAATGGAAGCACTAGTACTTTTCAGTAGTCTAGCTAGACTCTAAAAAGCGAACATGACTTCTTGAGCAGCTAAGTTGGTAATAAGGATTCTATCAAACTCTCTTTTCTTTTTCTATATTTTTAGTTATTTTATTTGTTGCTGTTTTTTTTTTTCTGCTAACTTTGGGATGAAAATTCCCAGCAGTGTTTCTTTGTTGTTAGTGTTTTGAATAGATAAGTTTGAAGCTCAACATGTTGTCATGGCTAGTTTGAAGCTGAGGCAAGAAGTTGGAGAAAGTGGTTGATGTAATTGGTGCGAAGTGTGAAAAAAAATGGAGTAGAGATGTTTCATCAAATTTCAGTTTTGAGATGAAAGAACCAGAATTGGCGAAATATAAAGTTGGAAAGGTTCATGATCATGCAGAGAGTGAAGACAAAGAGATATAAGCATGAATAAGCATTAAGGGTTGCTATTGTAGAGAATTTTGAGAGAATAAGCATGAAGGACTTTTGAAGGATAGCAGTGATATGGGCAAGAGACAAAGCAAGGAGGAACCTAAGAGTCAGAAATCTTCACACTGGACAGCATTGAACATTCTGATTTTTCTGTATTGATTGAGGCTCCAAATGGTTCACCTCAGCCCATGATCACATTCTACATTGAAGGAAGCCAACGGGTCCTTGCATCGATTCCAAGCTAAAATGAAGGAGATATGAGTATAACAAGTTGGATAAAAAGCGAGTGCTGGCTTGAGTGCGACGTGACATTCCAGTCCTGAACTTGACTTTTTAACCCCTTTAAAACCCATTTTCTTCTTCCTACTTTATACTCTAATATCTTGCCATACTCTTTCCCTCCGACCCTTGTAACTAACCACTTTCAAATTCATCTCCCCATCCGCTTGAATCCTAAATACATTCCTCCCCGATCCATCTCCATCATCTTTAAACTTCAAAACCCATCACAAACCCACAAACTTACCTTTATTGAACCCAATTTTCCATCCATCATTCAAGCATAAAGAGTTACAATGGAAGAAAATTTTGTGCTTAGTTGGCTGTTTTTTTTGGGTTCTTTGTGGATCATTGTTGATTATTGGAGTGATTTGCATGTATTGAAGGAGGTTTAGAAGAATCAAAACTCACTCAATGTTGAGTGAAGGAAGTTGGTGCACAGTGTTTGAGAAAATGCCAAAGCCACTTTCATGACTCAAAACAAGAGTGTATCAAGGGGTAGTACACAATGTCAATGTCATGAAATGCATCAAGGTTCCTATTCAAAGTGGCGAGACTACAAGGGAGTTCCTTTTCCCAACTCTCTTTTATTACCCTTTACTTTGTGCTTCCTTTTGCTCATTGCTAGACATTTTAGGACAATGTTCATCTCAAAGTTTGGGGTGTTTATTTTTGGTTGAATTAATCATATCATACCCCACATGTTGCAAATGACAACTTTGGGGATGAAATTTTCTGGGTGCTTTTCTGGATAATGACTTTGTTTAATGCTTCTAACACATCTTAGTTTGGTATATTTTTTTTTTTTAGATTCAGTTTGTGAGTTAATTGGTTTTACTTGGAGTTGTTGTGATGTAATAAGGACCATAAATGAACCTTGGCATATAAGTTAATATTAGAGATAATAGGGCGTATTGCTTAATGAGTTATCTCTTTAATAGGCTATTTAGTCATTGGTTTCTCAAAATCCATAAATGGATGGTCACTAAAATTGCCCTTGAAAAAACAGTTTTGCTTGGGTTAGAGAAGGTTTATGAGAATCCATCTAATTTTGATCCATAGGTTCCTAGAACTTGTTCTATTATAAGCAGGCGAAATCTAAACAACCATGAATTGAGAAATATATAACCCTAATGTCATGCCATATTCCTCTAGTCTCAAGATGTTGAGCCTTAAAGAGCCAAAATTCTGTTTTATAAAAAAAACCAAGTTTGAAGCCAATAACCTTCCTATACATCACTATCCCTCAATAAAGAACCAAACTCACCCATAACACATGAGGATTTGAACATGATTGAAATGTGGTGAGGGAGCAAGTTTAGGAGGAGTTATTTTTCCATGGAAAAATAACTCCAAATTAGTTGAAATGAGTTAAGTTGAAAATCAAAAGAAGTTGTCAAAAAAAAAAAAAAATTATCAGAGTGTAAAAAGCTTAAAAATACAATAAAAGTCAAGGAAAGTGAGTCTAGCCTCTAATAACCTTCCACAAGAGTAAGTAAATCCTAAGGTGTCTCAACACCTAATACCCTAAGGCCAATTTGGTTTGGGAGCTATTGATTTAAAGCTAAAGCTGAGGTTAATTCAGAAAGCTTAAGGGGTTTTTGACATTGCACTACTCTAATAACCTTGTCTTAAAGAAAAGGCTTCTTGGTGTTCGTTGAAAGAATGCAGAATTTGTGCAGAAAAGTGATATGAGGGTATGGAAGGGATGCACTAAACAAATTTAGAGGTGTTTGAGAATGTCTTATGCTGATGGTAAGAATCGGGATGGAGTAAGATGCTGTTAATGCAGAAAAATATGTATGTTTGGGTAAGTTTTAGCCTAAAATGACTACTCAACTACCCCTTACCTAAGCCTTACATTACAAGCTTATAAAGACCTACTTGATCTTGAGAGTTGTGTGTGCCTACATTAGTGGAGAGTGATAAGAACAACAAGCCTATGGAACCTAAATAAATTATCTTAGGAGATCCACATACTTATCTCAATTCTCATAAACTCATCTAGCTTGCAATTGTTTGGATAGGGGAAGACCACACACACACACTAGTGAGAACCATGATCTAAATTTGTCTATATGAGATTAATTCACTATTAAAATGAATAAATATCTTGATCCTTATTCTCTATATTCCTTGTAGGAGTATTAATTCTTGAGACACATATCACTTTCTTGCAAAGCAATTACTCAGTTTTTATTTAAATAAAAAGGGTAGAAATAGACTCTTCTCTTCCACTGGCAGGAACCGACAACTTCTCTTTTCTTTGCTTGAGGACAAGCAAAACTTCAAGTTTAAGGGTGTTTAGTGAATTACAAACTCATCTATGTTTGAGTTCATTTCACTTTTCTTTGTGCATTTTATATCCATGATAAAATACAAAAACTCATAAATTTCATCTAAACTTAGTTTTGTGGATTATTAACCAAATGATTGGCAAGAAATGAGCAATATATTTCCAAGAAGAGTGAACCGAGAGTCTCATAGCGCACCACTGGAAAGATGAATTTTTCTGTACCATATGGAACCTTAAATGGTTCAAATTCCCTCATATTTCATTCTACATTCAGGCTCCACTTGAAGAACGCTCACACGTAGTCAGTTAAAGCGAAGTTATGGCTGACAAGTTGGAGAAAGAAAAAACGGGTTCTTTGTCGGAAAGTATGTCGCGACGAGGAGAGTGTATGTCGCGACCAGGAGAAGTATCTCGCGAGTATCGCGACCAGGAGAGTGTCGCAGAGTATGTGTGACCGCGGAGAGTATATCGCGACCGAAGCGTTGCGACCAAAATGCGTGAAACCTAAAAAGGCCCGAAAAATTGGTTTGACTAATTTCAAGCCCATTTCACCCTAGGACCATATATACTCGTTTTAGGTAAAGAGAGCGGAAAAGATTGAGCCTCTCTCATGGGGTTTCTCTAAGGCGCCCATTTTCAACTTTTAAATAGATTTTGATTTGTTTGAATTTTAGAGTAGTTTTAAATGATTTCTTATTTCTATTGAAGAGATTTGATCTTATTATCAGCTAGAGATTCAGATTTCACTAAGGTTCAAACAAAAGATTAGAAGCTAAGAATCTGAATTTTCTCATGGGTTTTTCTCTCCTCTACTTTGCCCATTTTCTTAGTTTTTGCTCTTGATTTTATTTTTAATGAATCTTAGAGCATATTTTTATTTCTATTGAAGAGAGATTTTGATGTTGTACTCCGGATATTCAATTTATTCTTGTTGAGGTGAATTTAAGCTCAAATCTGTTTTCTCTTCTTTCTCTTGATTTCTTTCTTCATTTCTTACTTTTTGTTTGATTAGTGATGATTGATCCATTAATGGAACTTAATCGCACCTCTGAGGTTGAGGTTTAATTATTGAACATTCAGATTTGCGGAGTTTTAGGTTATTTTGTAGGTTTGAATGCGAGATTTATATAGTGGTACTATTCATATATGGAGTATTCGGAATATTAGTAGCTTATACCCCGAAAAATTTGTATCTTTGCTGATTTCAGAGGCCTCGAGTGACACGAATGGAGATTCTGAGTAAAAGGCGATAACTTGAGGTATGTTAGACTAATATCTTGGAACTAATGAACTCGAAAAATTACTTTGATAGATCACTAATTTACTCATGGTGTGAGGATTAGTAATTAGATGATGTATCAATTGGATAGATCAGAGGTTTCATAATAGTCTAATGAAGGATCTTGATCCGTGTTAGCAAAGATCTAATCAGGAGATAAATTTTATTAGATTTGAAGGACCAGATACCAATTACATTGGAGAAGGCTTGCATTATCCTATCTATGAAATTAAATTTCTTCCAGTCCTAAGAAATGGTTGTGAAGTATTGAAAAACAATCGATCTTAAGAATACCAAATTTTACAAGTAGCTATTTGGGCAATTTGTCTGAAAAGAGATATGGACTAACTATTAGATAGTGAAATGTATGGTGTATGAATCAAGGCTATACTACATTGCTCTGAATAAATAGCATTCACACACCTCACAAATATTGCACTTTCAAGGGAAATGCAAATTGTTTCAAATAATTATCCCCATCCTGATGACTCTCTTCATCTTGATTGGTGCTTCGAAAGTGCGATTTGAACTATATTAGATAGGTTTGAGTGCTGATCATTAATCATGTCATATATCCCAATTAAAGTCTTAAGTCATCTTAGTAACATGCCATTTTGAACATCTTTTGGTTGTTTTGTAGAGTGTTGCCTTGCATGACAGCCCTAATGCAAATGATCCAATCGCTGAGGTCGGAAATTTAGTCTCGACCGCCGACAAGCCCAAAATCAATGGAAAAACGAGAAAAGTGGAAGAAATGAGATGCGATTGAAGACATGAAGCTGAGAGGAGGAATGCGAGAACAGCAAAGCAGGCAATTTAACGCTTTGTTACTTTAATCAATTCGCAATCCTAGCGAATTTGCAGCCAATTAGCAGCAGGTTCGCAATCTCGACACACGTGCGAAATTCGCTAGCCAACTTTGCAGCATTGCAATTCACGAGAATTAGCTTCTCGACAATTTAAGCTGGCTTAGCAATTACAGCCCAGCTAGCGAAGTCATATACCAAATCAGCTCTGACATGCCAATTTAATGAACCTTGCCAATTTCGCTAGAAGCCATTGCCAAATTAAACTAATTATTGCCAATTTAAGCTAATTAAGCGAAATTTATATGTGAAAATGCCTAAATCATACTTTGTAATTAATGCCTTTAGCCTTCAAACTTGGTGGTCTCTCTATCCTATAACTTAAGCTTAGTTATTGGGTTTTGAGTATTTTATACCATGAGGAGTCCTATAAATACCCCTCATGTTTGTAATAGAGGAGAGGGAGTGGAGAGGAAGAAAGACAAGTTTTGGTGATTTGTAAGTTTTCGTCTTGCTTTTTGTAAATAATTATTTTATTTTAAGTTTTGCTTTTATTTTCTCTTCTCTCTCTCTTCTTTCTTTCACTTTCGACTGCCAAACACACCTCTTGAGGATGACGACTCAAGAGATGCTTGGCTCGCCTCCACTTCCTTTGAAGAGGAAGGAAGCTAGCTTAGCGGTGGGGCTTAAGCATGTTGTCCTCATGTACTAAAAGCTACGGGTAGTGTATTTATGGCCATATCTTTAAAACTCAGTTGCATAACATGGGATGTTCTTGTCTTGGCCAATACTCTCATGCTTTAGATCGATGCTTAGTGGCGATGGCTCTTTAGATGGTCATACTTGCACATGAGGTAATATTCACATGTTAGGGTTCTTGATGGGTTAAATAACATTTGCTTTTATTGTTTTGTGTCTCATGCTTTGGGGTTCGGTGCTGGGTGAGAGATGCCTTGTGATTCTTCTAGATGGTCTTTACTAGCCTAGGTCAATACTCTCCATGCTTTAGGGTTCGATTGCTGGGTGAGGAGTACCTTTGTGATTCTTCTAGATCTTTCTGAGCCTCTAAAAATGATAAAAATATTGGAGTTTTAAACAAAAGGGGCCATAACCACATCTGTGTTGGCTCACATAGGAGGGATAAACACGAGGACATGTGTTTCCTAGCTTGCAGGGTTAGTGACCTAAATCTTCAGTAAATTTCTTCATTGTTAATTTCAGTTTTTAACTTTCGGTTTTACAATTTCCATAACAAACCCATTCCCTGTTTTTTGAATAATTCAAAGTCCAAATAGGCACTTACCTTCATGCCCTATGCAAACCATTTTTATGAAAGAAAACCCATCCAGTATTCGACCCTAGACACCTATCTGAGTAGCTTGACTACGAGGTTGTAAGGCTTTAGGTATATAAATATTGTTGATTTAGCTCAGCCTACTGTGGCACGAATCAAATGGCGCGGTGCCGGGGATGGTGCGACTACTAATAGTGGATTGAAAGTACTTGTGATCCACATCCTGATGAAGGTAACAACTTTTTACCTCTTTTGCATATCAGATTGCAGCAGCGCGGTTCGCCGCGACGGTAGCTACCCAGCGATTCAGCCGATTTTTTTTTTTTTTTTATTTTATTCAGTCATTTTACTTCTTTTTTTTAGATTAGTTTTAATTTTTCTTTTATCACTCTTTGTTGGTTCTAGGTATTTGTCTCTACAATTGTGTAACAGCTGTGCATGCAACGATTAGGATGAAGACACTTGTTGGTGATAGGATTAGTACACAACTGACCTAGCTAGTGAGGTTAGTGCACAAACGATACCGTGGATCCCATGGGAACATGAGGCAGCAGGAACCCTATGAATCCAAATGCATATAGAACCATGGGGATCCATCCACCTCTAGAGTTAGTGCCCCGTCACGTATCATTCCTCCTGCTTGATGATGTAGCGGTGAGCCATATTTAGTACCCTACTTCCCACATACCATGGTATGGGAAAATGAAAATCAACCACACTCGCCTGAGTTTGAGAGGTTTGCTACCTTCAAGGAAGGTATGATGGACATGGTTACTGAAGCTAAAGGCATTTCCGTGACTCCTAAGAGACGAGCCAAGATATGGCTCAACTCATTGAGCCTAGAACCATAAAGGGAGTGGGGTATTGCAAGCGAGTTCCACAGAAGGATTTTTAGTGCTCATAAGACAAGCAATTTGAAAAGACAAATTTGCTACCTTTGCAGCTCATGAAGGTGAGAAAGTTTTACCGGTGTTGGGAGGTTTTAGAGACCATCGGTGCATGTCCACACCATGGCTTTGACACGTGGATGTTAGTGAACCACTTCTATGGTGGTATGTCTCTGCCATGGCGGCTTTTAGGCTCCATGTGTGGGGAGACTTTTAAGCAAACATCTGATGAAGCCATGGATTTTAATTACGTGGCTGAAACTCTAAGGGTTGGGATGAAGCAGCCTGAAAGCGGATGGGGATGAAACTACCGGTCGATCAAAGAGGTGGGTATGTATGCGTGAATGATGAGATGGAAATGGGGGCTAGGTTATCAACTCTGGCTAGAAAGTGCAGAGGAGGCTGGAGAGGCTTGACTCAATGAAGTGCGACGTGGTAATGACCTTTGCCTGACCTAATCCTGCTGTTTTCAATCAGCCACAGCCAGAACTTGTTCCATGACCCTGCGTGAAGGATTTGATGTCGGAATGTGCACCTGCTTTGTGGATAATTCAAGCCCCGACAACCAAATGCTCCATATGGGAATACTTACAATCCCAATTGGAGGAATCATCTTACATGGAGACGAGCCCACCTTATGTACCACCGGGAGCCCAGGCCTCGGTTGGTTCCTCCCTCACGATCCACAACCACCATCCTCTTCTCCGAGTAGAACAAGAACATTTTTCGATTTAGGTAGGTGGTGAGCAATTTGTTAATGACCAAAATGGAACCAATGTGCAATTAGCCTGAATTGATCTTGTCGAGAAAATACTGAATAAAAATTTGATGACCTCTAGAATTAATTGATTACAAACATGTAATATTTTTAGAGGGACAAGAAAGAGGAGGTTCCCATCCCAAAACACTTCCAAATCTGGGGATCCATGAGGTGAGATTAAGGAATGGATGAGGTTAAGTCATAATCACCTTGAGAAGTGGAAAGGGTTGATCAGCCTGCCTTGAAGCTGTTGAAAGAATCCGGGGCGGGAGAAAAATGCACTTGAGCATATTCTTCCTAGAGGATGACACAATGATATCGTTATACCTCCTTTCCACAAGCATTGAGAGGGAAAGAAAGGAAACTCAACAAGCAGGTATGCTTGGGGTCATAAAGCCAGTAAAGGTTAACATACCTTTGCTTGATCTAATCAACCAGTACTTTGCCTCTGGCACTAAGGATCTATGCCATAAAGAGAGGATTAGGCATTGAGAAAGAGCTTTCTGCCCCGAAAATGTCAGTGCCTAATCGAAGCAGTACCACCATTAAATGCCAGGATACGGTTCTCCTTGATACCAATTTAATAACGAACGAATTATGGAAAAGGCATTGCTAGATTTGGGAGCCGATTGTGAATCTTATGCCATTTTGATTATACAAGCGAGTTAGGGTTTGAGGTAGGGCTTAAACCTACTCAATCACCTCTCATTGGCCGATAAATCGATTTGAAAATCCCCAGGATAGTTGAGGATGTCATGTAAATTGACAATTTCTCTCTCAGGTAGATTTTGTAGAGTCTGAACCATTGCACCAGGTCCCAATGAACCGTCATATTTTAATCATTTTAGGAGACCATTTCACGTGCTTCTTAATTACAATTATTAATTATAGGAATGGAATCATGCAATTGACATTTAGTGACATGATAGATTGAACATTTTGATTTGAATGACTTGAAATTGTTAAATTTTAATCCTATAATGATGAGGTTGTTTAGTTGATCGATCAATAAATTTTGGGTGCGAAAATGCAAGAGTGATCGGCCTAGGTGATGAAGGAGAATTGGTCTTGCGACAACACCAATTGAGTGAAATTGCTCGAATCCTGACCATTCGGAGAACGGTCCGACGCGACTCTAACATCATGGAACGGGCCAAGCCCTTTGCATGGGGTTGAGAGATCATCCTCCTTATTCCCCCGCCAGTGTTACGAACTCGGCCCCGGTTGATGTTTTCCAAAACGAATAACAGTTCACAAATTTTAATTTTGTCATATATTAATTAATTTTATCCATTGTGATTATTTTGGTACCAAACTTAGGATAATTTTATATAGTTTTTATAGTGTCATTATTATGTATTAGATTTTAATATCAGTACCTATAGATTAAAATTCATAATATATAATTTTAGTAATTAATGTTAAAATTTTGATGTGTATTGCGAGGGGCGAAATGGCCCCATTATTTAAACAACGAGAAAAAATGGGTGGAAGACTTGGCTACCTGCCGCTTATAAAAGCAGAGGGTTGGCCTCAAGAGCACATTTCATATTCCCCCTCCAGGCGTGCCCACTGAGCTCCTTTGCCGCGTGCCACTGAGCTCCCACTTCTTGCCAGTGCCACCGTTCGGCTGGTAACGTGCATCAGCCACATTGAGCCCTCCTGGCCTTCATCTTCGCGTGACCGAGTCACTTTAGCATCATCGAGGCCGAAGCGTTAGCGAGCCTCCGGATCATCTGCAGCGGTGGTGAGCCACCAGCGCGCGTCTGACCCTCACCTCTGCTGATCCATTAACCATGCCTTGGTTCGGTTCAAAGACCATGATCGTCGATCATAGTTGACTTAGGTTATCGGTCGGTCCATTCGGAGTCTCGGTCAATGACCTTGGTTGCTAGATAGTTTAGTTCGAGGATCGGTTGTGTTGGGAGCTTAGTTGATGCGGGACCAAGCTACATTCAGTGAATCTCACGCATTTCGTAGTTTATTTTATATATCGAGGATATGGTCCGTGCGAGGGTGGGTCCGTGTCGGCCTCGGGTGGTGCTTTTAGAGCCGGAGGTCGCGACACGTGCCGGCCGCGAAACCATCACGTCGGCCGTGCGGCGAGCCTGCGGGATTGAGCGATTACGGACGCGGATGGTTTGGGCCCCATCCCGGTGCCTCGAGAGGAGAGCTGGAGGCCGGCCTTCCAGAGCGGGCCGCACCGGGCCCCGGCGGTCATCGTCTTCCTGGGCCGCCACGTCAGGTCGCGTAGTGGTGACGACACCTTCACCTCAGCTATCACCGGCCTCGCGGATCAGGCGACCCATGTTTGTAGGACACCCCATTCAGGGAATCTGCGGATATAAATGTGACCATTTCAGCCAGTCATTCTCGACGTTCACGGGCGATGGCGACCAGGATACGGTCGTCACGATTGATCGAGAAGGTATTAGCTGCTCCCGTTCATGACTCCTGACGGTTCTACTACGAGAGTGGTCAAGCGGTTCTACCACTCCATGACATCTAAAGTTGACGGTCCAGAGATCCATTCCGGGATAGATGACGTAAGGTGTACCGATCGGCGGTTATTTACCGACCTTGAGATTGCATCTGCGGCGCAATCTGCGGGTTATAAGGGTGGGCCCACCTCCGCTGACGTGGATTTAGAAACGCGGCGGCGAGATCTTACGGCTGGCGATTCTTCTCGAGAGGCAGCTTCATACTCATATCTTTGCTCATCAACCATACCTTTGCGCTTTAACATTCCCTCTGCGGCATTAATAATGCGAAGGGCTATCTTGGAGGCATTATCTGGGATCTCGGGCAATTGCAGTTCAAGCCCATCCGGTACGGTGATTACGTACCGGGGAGTTAACGGAGATATTATCGTTTGGAACATCTTTCTTTGTCAAAGCTCTGTCATGTTCTTGACGGATGGGACCGATGAACAAATCTGAACATTACCTAACAAATAATGAGTGACGATCATGTTCACTCTAATCGTTTCATTCCTCACCCGATGTTTCCGAAATGCAGGTAGAGAAGGCTGAGGATGCGCACGAGAGGCGATCCGCAGCCACGCACGGAGTACGAGAGGAGTCCAGCTCATATTTCGGATCGTTCACCACCATCCTCCGCCCCACTGCGCCCCAGCTGCAGCCTACAGATACTCACGTTTCATATTCAGCACACCAGTCACGGGTATACATGTCAGCTCGAGGAGATGGCTGGAGTGATGGATCACGTCGCCTGCTGCGCGGCCTCTCGGCGACCGATGCGACACGTGACCGGAGATTGGCTCGGCGGGGCCAGCTTTGGGACGGTGCCGTTCGTACTTCATCGAGATCATGACCCGTGCGGGTCTTCCTCATGATCACGCCCGGAGAGAGGAGCACGCGGCGGATGCAGCCTCATTGGATATCGGCAGCGTGCGACAGCTTCACCACCACCACGGTGAAGGTGGTTGGGATTTCTTGGTTTATGTACGGTTTAGCTTTATCAGCGCCTCTATTTTGATTATGATTTTTGTATTTAGCCATAGTAGCGTTCTGATATATTTAATGTAGCCTGTTATGCATGTATTAAGCCATTTTGGCTATATCCAACTACTCAGTTATATATATATATTGACTTTTTGCATATTGTGTTCTTGTCCCTATGTATAAGTATGTGTTTTTCTTTGAACTACATAATTAAATTGCTTAAATTAGACAATAGAGGTACTTCAAATTGGACAATTGAATTACTTTAAGCTGGATGATTGAATCATCATTTTGTCTAACTTCTATCTTAGAAGACAAATGCCATGCTTGAAACAATTTGTGTTAGGTCTTTGTTTCGACATGCTCAACTTGGAAATTTCCCCCTTTACGCTATGTCACACACTGCACTCTAGATTGCTTTAATAGGTTGTAAATTTGTATGCCTCCTTCCACTTTGCAAAACCGGCCTTAGGCATGTTGACAACCTAGGATAGGTTTGAGTTACCAACAATTGAGGACCAATGTTGTCTTCGAAAGGAAAAGAAAAGAAAAGAAAGAGAAAAAAGAAAAAAAAATAAAATCGTGAGATTTCTTTGAAACCCAGTACGGTCCATGAGGTGTATAGAAGCCTTTGAAACCTGATGCCCTAAGCCTTAATTGGTTGGGAGTCATCGATTTTGTGTCCGTTATAAATTGAATGGTAATTGCCAATTGTAGGTGCCCGATTTTCGAAGTCAGTTGAAGTCAGAGTGAAGCCTTTGGGATCAGTGGTCTTTGATCCTTTTGGTTTGATGCCCTAAACCTTAATTGGTTGGGAGTCATGGGGTGGACCCCAGTTACCACGGACTTTGGTGAACTCGAATTTTCTTGTGCATCCTACAATATGATTAAGAAAAGCGAGAAGAGAGACAACCAGCCACATGTGAATTGTTCAGCAGTTTAAAAGGCCATGTCAATGCTAGGTTGGGGGAAACCGTTTGCATTTATTGACTCAATCTAGTACAAAATAAACCGTAGACTTAGGTGGAAATCCAAGTTGAAAATCATGGAAACAGTGTTGTTCTAAAAATTGTTCTCTTATGGATGTTATTCTTGTATATAGGTTTTCAAATGTTGATTTCAATTGTTCACTTTAAAGTAATATTAGCTTGTATGAGTACAATGACTCTTTGAAGAAATATAACCTTTTGAAAATCACCACATGCATCTCAATTCTTATTTTTGCATTTGCTAAGGATTTAACAACGTTGGTTAGGGGGTGTGATTAGTGCTCGGGTGCGATTTTGAACCCTATATTCTGGGCAGGTTTTGAGTACTTTTTGATCATTAATCATGTCATATATCCCAATTAAAGTGTTCAGATCATCATAAGTAACACTTATGCCATTTGGAGCATGTTTTTAGTTGTTTTGTAGGCGGTATGCACTTCTGGCTGCCGCAATGCCAAATGATCCAATCGTGAAGTCGGAAATTTAAGTCTCGGCCGTGATGAGCGAAATCGTGGAAAAACAAAGGAAAGTGGAAGAAATGAGATGGGGTTGAAGACTGTGAGAGAATCTTGAAACGACAAAACGGGCAATTCATAACACAATTGCAATCAATTACTTAATCTGCGAATTTATAAGTGACCATAAGCAGTTCGCAATCTCGACACACATTCTGAGTAGCTAATAACTGCCAGCGTGCGATTCTGAAATTAAATACTCCTTGTTGTTAGCTAGCTTAGCGAGAAATTTGGCTAATAGCGAGTCGCAACCTTACTTAAATTAAAGTTTCTGACGTTTTATTGTGTTATTTTTGATTTGGTTTATAAACCATTGCCAAATTAGCTGAGTGTTGCCGAATTTGGCTAATTAGCGAAATTCTCACTTATGGCGAAAATGCATGCCTCGTCATGCTTGTAATTAATGCAACGCCTTCCAAACTTGGTGAATTACTCTCCTATCCTATATAACTTAGCTTAGTTATTAGGGTTTTGTTTTATACCTTGAGGAGTCCTATAAATACCCCTCATGTTTTGTAATAGGGGAGAGGAGGTGGAGAGGAAGAAAGACAAGTTTTGGTGATTTAATAAGTTTTCATTCTTGCTTTGTAAATAAATTGTTTTATTTTTAAGTTTTGCTTTTATTTTTCTCTTCTCTCTTCTTTCTTTCACTTTCCCGGCTGTAGAAGCACACCTCTTGAGGATGACAACTCAGAGATGTAGTAAGCCTCCTTCCTTTGAAGAGGAAGGAAGGTAGCTTGCGGTGGGGCTTAAGCATGTTGTCCTCATGGCTAAAGCTACGGGTAGTGTATTTATGGCCCTTATCTTTAAAGCTTCAGTTGCATAACATAGGATGTTATTGTCTTGTAATACTCTCCATGCTTTAGATCCGGTCTTGGTAATGATGCGTGGCTCTTTAGATGGTCCATGCCCACCTATGAGAGTAACATTCATGTTAGGGTTCTTCAAATTAGGGTTAATAACATTTGCTTTTATTGTTTTGTAATACTCTCCATGCTTTGGGTTATTCTCGGGTAAGAGATGCCTTGTGATTCTTTAGATGGTCTTTACTAGCCTAGGTCAATACTCTCCATGCTTTGGGTTCGTGCCAGGTGAGATGCCTTGTGATTCTTTAGATCTTCTGAGCCTCACAAATGATAAAGAATGTTGGGTTTTGTAAAAGGGGCCATAACTACATCCTGTGTTCTGACTCACATAGGAGGATAAAACACGAGGACATGTGTTTGCCCTAGCTTGCCAGGGTAGTGACCTAAATCTTCAAATAAATTTCTTCATTGTTAATTTCCAGGTTTTAACTTTCGGTTTACAATTCCTGTTTTTCAAACCATTCCCTGTTTTGAATGAATTCCAAAGTCCCAATAAAAGCTTACCTATTCATGCCCTAATGCAAACCATTTTTATGAAGAAAACCCATCCCGTGCGACCCTAGACACTATCGCAGTAAGCTTGACTACGGCGGAGTTATAGGAAACTTAGTATAAATATTGTTGATTTTAACCATTTCTTGTGTATGAATCCGCATTACCTTTTAGAGAGATTAAGTAGTTGTTTGTTTTGGTAGATTTTTGGGATTAGTTTTAAATCGGTTTTGTTTCAATTAAATTGATTTTGTCGACATCCTACTTGGTCTCTAAGTGAAGAGCCCTTGTAATCGGGGTGATCAAAATTCCAATTAGAACCTCCAATCCTCGGTAGATTACGATATGGGACTCTGAGTCCGCTTTATTGCTGTGACCAGTGCACTTGCGGAGAAAGGGGTTGAGTGTTAGTAATACTTTTCATTTCAGTTTTTAGTGATACACTTACTTTTGTTTCCAAATCAGTTTTGAGTATTTACCACATTCACTCCCTTGACCATATTTTCACATACACATCATTATGGTCTCATTTAACAAGTTTTTGGCGCCGTTGCCGGGGATTAGATAATAGTCCTTTGGTAATGATGTCATAAATTGGTGTATGTCATATGGTCCCTTTACAATTTTTTGAAAATCTACAGAAAAAATTAACTAAGAAACAAATCACAACCAAAAGGTCAATAAAATAAAAATTACCTAAATTATGAAATTACCATTCTTCAAAATGTCGACTTCCAATGAAGAGAAAGTGAACCGCGCGATCCAGCCAATGGGCCAAAACTTGTAAAGGGACCGTATGACATACACTTGATTTGTGACATCATTACCAAAGGACTATTATCTAATCCGGCAGCGGCTTAAAACTTGTTAAGTAAGGACCATAATGATGTGTATGTGAGAAAATATAGATCAGGGTAGATGTGGTAAATACTTTCAGCTGATTTGAAACAAAAGTAAGTGTACTCAAAAGCAAATGAAAAGTATTACCAACCTCAACCCCTTTCCATGAAGTGCACGGGTCATACAAGTAATAAAGTGGACTCTAGGAGTCCGGATATCGATACCACAGTTGGAGGTTCTCTATTGGAATTTGATCACCCGATTACAAAGACTCTTCCTTCCATTTAGCGTAGTAGGATCTCGAATAAAATCAATTTAATTGTTAAAACTGATTTAAAACTGATAAAATCTACCAAATAGACAACTACTTAATTCTAAAAGGTATGAAGAGAGTCACTAGGGATGGGGATAATTATTTACAAACAATTTGCATTTCGCAAGTGCAGCATTTGTGAAGTTGAATGCTAGATTTGTCGAGAGCAATGTAGTATAGCTTAGTTTCTCCATACACCATACATTTCACTATCTAATACACCATATTCCTTTTCGGGACAAATGAATTCTAAATAGCTACTTGTAAGGTGGCATTCTTTGGGTTGATTGTTTTCTTTTTCCAATAACTCACTAACCATTTCTTAGGGCCGAAAGAATTCACCTTTACATGGAATGGGGATGTCTGACCTTCTCGATGTGGTGGTATCTCGTCCTTCAAATCTAATAAATTTTCTATCTCATGATTAGATCTTTGCTAACAGGATCAAGATCCTTTCATTGAACTAAGGAAACCTCTGATCAGCTAAATTGATACATCATCTAATTAATCCTCACACCATGTAAGAATAATTAGTGATCTATCAAAATAAATTTTCCAGTTCATTGATTCAGATATTAGTCTAGCATACCCTAAGTTACGCTCTTTACTCGAGAATCTCCATCTGTGTCACTCGGGAGGGCCTCTTGAAATGAGCAAAGATAGCTCTTTTTTTGAGTATAAGCTACTAATATTCAGACAATTCATTATATGACAGTACGATTATATAAATTCAGTAATGAACCCACAAAATAACTGAAAAAGCGCCAAATGCGAATGTTCGTGAATTAAACCCCAACCTAGGGTGTTTTAATGTTCCATTCTTTGGATTTCAATCATCACTAATCAAACAAAAAGTAAGAAAATGAAGAAAGAAATCAAGAGAAAAGAAAAGAAAACCCCGATTTGAGCTTAAATCTTCACCTCGAAACGGTAAATAAATTGAATATAAATCTGACATCAAATCTCTTCAATAAAAATAAAAATACACTCTAAGATCTATTAAATAAAAATCTGCAGCAAAACTAAATGGCGAGTTTAGAGAGAAAACCCATGAGAGAGAGAAAATCCAGTTCTTAGCTTCAATCTTTGTTTGAACCTTAGTGAAATCTGAATCTCTATTATACAGCACCGAAATCTCTTCAATAGAAATAAGAATCTGCTTTAAAACTACTCTAAAATCTAAAACAAATCAAAATCTACAGAAAAAGTTGAAAAATGGGCAGTCTAGAGAGAGCCCATGAGAGGCTCTCCGATCTTTCCGCTTCCCTCTTTACCTAAAAAACGAGTATATATATGGTCCTAGGGTGAAATGGGCTTGAAATTAGGTCAAAAACTCAATTTTCGGCCTTTTTTAGGTTTCTGCCGCATTTTTGGTCGCGACCAAGTTTCCTGGTCGCGACATACTCTCCTGGTCGCGACATACTCTGCGACATACTCTCCTGGTCGCGACATACTCTACGACATACTCTCCTGGTCGCGACATACTCTCCTGGTCGCGACATACTGCAGCGGCGGCCTGTTTTTCTTCTCAACTTAGCCGAGGCCATAACTTCTTCGTTCTTCCGGATTTGGGCGTGTGAGTACTCGTTGGAAAGCTCTTTGAATGTAGAATGCATCCATGAGGGAATTTGAACCATTTGTTGTTCCATATGGTACAGAAAAATTCATCTTTCCAGTGGTGCGCTATGAGACTCTCGGTTCACTCTTCTTTTGGAAATATATTGCTCATTTCTTGCCCAATCATTTGCTTTTCATCAATAATCCTACAAAACCAAGTTTAGAGGAAATTTTATGAGTTTTACATGACTATGGATATAAAATGCACAAAATAGCATGTGAAATGAACTCAAAACATAGATGAGTTTTGCACTGATCAAAGACTTCATCAGTTAACCCTCAAGTTTGATGGTTATAAGAAGCGCCAGAATGACACCATGAGGCAGCATCTTACGATCATGTCTAACATGATCAGTGGTGAGAAGGAGTTCTGGGCATGACATGACTGATGAAGCGACAAAGTCCAATCATTGTCGCTCTTTGCCAGAACGGTAGGATCCATAGCGTGTTAACCTTACCTAATGAGAACATAAAACTTGATGATGTTGTAATCATGTTGAGCTTGAGGAAAGATCGTCTTCTCTCTAAGAAACCACCTTTGCTGGCTTTCATGGCCAGATCCAAATCGTGAGGCAAAGGCTCTAGAGCCCCGAAAAAAATTGGAAAGGTAAGGGTTTCCCAAAAGGGTAAGAGAAATGAAGCAGTTCTGATGGACAAAAGGCGCGGCGTGAAGCGGCATGGCGAAACAGAGCCCCCATTTTAGCGTGGCAAACCTGGTCTTTGCTTTCCGTGATTGCAGGCGAAGGTATTGTTTGCACAAACTCGTTCCTCCTAACTTATATGTGTGGTGGCAATGCTTCTTTGAGACTATTCCTTTTTGGACTATAGACTCGTGACAGCTTGACTGCATTAACAAGAGGAGCAGACAACCATGTGGAATTCGTCGAATTCTAAAGAAGCCCGATAGAAAGTATATGCATGGGGAACAATGCTTTGCCCAGTGCTAGGGATGGTACACGCAAACTAGAGTTGGGGTGGTCGCGCGCTTTATCTTCATGATGTGCTATATGCTCTAAAGATTGACGAAATCTTGTTTGTTCTTGTTCTACTAAACTAGGTTCAACTTATATTTAATGAGTTGTATAAAGTATTCGAATAAGCGCATTTATTATGGTTAAACTATGTGTTAGATGGATTTATAGTGTTGGACACCACTAATATTATCTTGAATGATAGTTCGATCTATCTATGTTGTTAGTAATTCAGGTTCTGTTTCTAATCACGAGAGTATTTTTATGGCATACTAGATTAGGACACATTAGGCAGAATGATTAAATAGACGATTGGCTCGATGCGGTCTCTGGGATCACTCATGCAAAGTAAAATTACCATGTGAGCATTGCCTAGCTGGAAAAGCAACTAGTTGCATTTGGCATGACGAGGCCATTAGTCCATTACGACATTCATTCGGACATCGTGGACGGCTGGATGTGAGGCTGGGCATGGTCTTGACTGCTTCATCACTTTTATAGATGATTCACATTGTTTTGGTCATGTTTATTTGATTTCTCACAAGTCTGACGCATTGGACTGCTTCAAGCGATATACTAATTTGGTAGAGAATCAATTAAACGTGAAGATCAAAAACTACTAAGGACCCGGTCAGTGAGTGAATATCTATCAGGCCAATTCAAAGTTTTATGATGAAAAGGGTATAGCTGAAGCGACTAACTGTTCATACACTCGACCTTAAAAATGGGGTGCGAAAGAAGAATAAGAACCTATTAGACATGGTTAGGTCAATGATGGCGCAAGCTAATTTACTCTATCTCCTCTTCGGGGAGATGCTATTAATCGTCTTACGTACTTAATCGTGTGCCCTCTCTAAATCGCTTCCTCCACCCCATATGAATTATGGAATGGCAATAAACCCGACTTAGGAAATTTGCATCCTTGGGGGTGTGCAGCTTACATTCACAATAATACTCATCGATATGGGTGAAGCTAGCTACGTGCTTGGTGTGAAGATCATAAGAGATCGCGCTAAAAGGCTTTTGGGTTTATCTCAAGAGACTTACATCAAAAAGATGTTAGAGCGCTATCACATGCAAGATAAATGCCGATGGATACCCCTGTTGAAAAAGCTTGAGCCTAAGTCTTGATATGTGTCCTAAGACCTGTATGAAAGAGAAAATGTCCTTGTACCTTATGCCGCTATTGCCTGTGAGTCCGATGTATGCAATGATGTGCACACGTCCCGACATATGTTATGATGTCGGGCTCGTTGGGGCCAGCTTCAATCAAACCCCGGTCAAAAGCAATCGATGGCAAGCCAAGAGGATTTCATGGTATCCGAAGGAACTTCATACTACATGTTATCATGGGAAGAAGGATTTGCGCTCGATTGCTACCTTGATGCTGATTGGGGAGGTGATGTTGATCGCCAGTAAATCGACTTCTCGGATATGCTTTCGCTTAAATGTATAGCGCTATACTATAGAGTAGCAAAAGCAATCCTGTAGCCTTGTCCACTATGGAGCCGAATAATGTAGCTTGTTCTAGCCATCTCAAGATGCGCTTTGGTTAAGGAGTTTCCTCAGAGCATTTAGAAATTGTCAAACCCGCATTAGAGCCCGTGATACTTCGTGACAACACTGGCTGCACGTTGGTCAAGCAAGGATCCTAAATATCATGGAAAGACCAAACATATCAAGAAAAGATATCATATTAGAGATGCAATTACTGACAAGGACGTGGTCCTAAAATACATTTCTACAAACAATATGGTGGATGACCCATTCACCAAGCCAATAGCTAGGGATGTATCTATTAGACGGTTAAATCCTCGGGCTTATAATGTAATTAGTGATTAGGATGTTTGTCAGTTTGTTGAATAATTTAAAATGTTTTTTGCATATTATTCAACATTTATTTTATGGTGATACCAAGAGTAGAGTTGTACACCAATAAAGTATGTCGATAGACTAAGATTGGCCTACCTACACAAGCAATCGCCTAACGCTTGTAAGGGGCCAGCAGAGATGAGACTATTTGAATTATAGCGCTTGATTAGCGACTTGAGCGCAGTGGGAGCGAATTTAATTCAAAGACATAAATTTGAAGTCGCCTTTGGTTAGGAACCAAGATGAGGCTCCTAAATAGAAGAAACGATATGGAATATATCCCCAACATTCATGTGTCTATATGATAAAGCCGAGTATGAAATTAGTCATCTAAAGACTATTAGCAAAGTGAGAGGATGAGAATTTGCCTACGCCCAGATACTCGGGGTGACGCGGGGCTAAGACTGTGATGGTAAATTACTCTAACGAGGAGAGCAATGACATACATTCTTTATCTTAGATATGAAAAGAATAGCTCTACCATAGCATGCATTTCTTCATCGCATGTGCTAGTCGACCCATATGAAGCTTCCAAGAATGGATCCCCGTCTCACTCCAGTCCTAAGAGATCTTGATATAGATCTCAACACTTTATCCTTTGCAACTTTTGACTATATCATGATGTATATTAATGTTTCATACCTTAAGGGTGTATCCTATGGTCATGGAATGATTCGACATAAAGGTGCATTCCTAGAAAGCGAGTTAATCTGCATCTAATTGATATGAGGGCTAAAGAAAGAACATTTTTGGTTTTACCACTTTTTGCTTGTATTCACCGGGTCGGAATCATCTCACCGAAGGAGTTTGATATGATTTAGGAATACTTGTTATCAAGTGATGAATCGGTATAGAATTTCGAGGGATTGAATAATACTCAATTATGTGTAATTCAAAATGTTCGGGGTATAAGTACACTTTCGGGATTAATTATATTTTGAGGCTGATGTTCCAATATGGGCCCGCATGGGGTTTCTATATTGGAGCTCCCATTATCGTATGCTTCAGCAGTCGCACTGGGCCCTTTCACCAGACATGAATGATTTCTAGTGCAAATATAAAATTCTATCACATTGATCGATATGAGTCCAGCCCATTATGGGCGAGCCGGGAGATGTTGGATCAAATGGGTCGCCCATAGGCTGACTCAACCCAAATTTATATTTCCAAGTGAGGTTGGAGGCAATGGTCTTGGAGACAATCGTTCAACCGCCTATGTACATTAAACGTACATGAAAGAGATGGAAATGAAGGTATCAATGTTATGTTTTGCAGAAACAGAAAAATATCATAATTTTGTTTTGCACAGAAAAGCAAAAGGGTGTTCGGACTGTGGAAGAGATTCCAGTTTTCGTACCGATCAGGAACAACGAGTAAGTGTTCTTGATTTTTTTAGAATCAACAATATGTTCAGGAAAAGTTTTAGAAAATACAAGAATATCATCAATATATACAAGAATAAAAGAATATTTACCAAATATTTTATCCATCATTCGTTGAAATATTTGAGGAGCGTTCTTTAATCCAAATGGCATTACATTCCATTCATATAATCCACAAGGACAAGAAAACGCAGTCCATGGTTTGCTATCTTCATCTAATCTTATTTGCTAATATCTACTCTTACAATCTAATTGAGAAAAATATCTACATCCTTGAATAGAATTAATTAAAGAATCTTTATTAGGTATTTTATATGCATCATCATAAGTATTGTCATTTAATCTTTTGTAATTAATTACCATCCTAGCTTTTCCTCGTTTTTCTTCACTATGGTTTCTAACTAAAAAATGCCACTGATCTATGAGAACTAAAACTGCTTAATAAGGTTGTTTTGTAATAATTCTTCTATTTGTATTTTAAATTCTTTTGTATCTGTTACATGCAATATCCGAAGTTTTTATAGCTAAACTGGATTTTTATTGGTATTTTACAAATTGTTTTATTCCTATTCCAATGTTTTGAGGGTCTTCCTATAATTCCTATTTTTTCGCTAACTAAAAGATTTTAATTTTAGTGAGTTTTTTTAAATTTTCGAATAATCATTAACTATACTATCTTTACTTCCTCTATTTTTATTTGTATAATGAGAAACTATGTTATTGATTTTATTGTGGTTTGTATAAGCAATTGCTGTAGTTTTTGGGTGAAAGCTAACTTGGTTGTTTTGTATTGTTATAAATTCTCCTGTAAAGAATGTACAAAATTTAAACCTAAAATAAAAGAATACAAACTTATACTAGGTACTAAATAGGTTTGTGGTAATGTCACGGTTATGTTGTTAATTATGATTGGAACATTAGCTATATATTTTGTTATTATTATTTTTTCTTGATTATACTGCACTAATTTAAGGTGTTGAGCTAAGGTTTGTTGATCTTTTTTGGTACTAAGGTTTCAAATAAAAGGTTTTTACTAGCTCCAGCATCTAACATTGCTTCTACTTTTATTACGTTTTTCTTTAATTTAATAGTTGTTGGAAATGTTATTGTTTTTACCTTATTTGTTGTATTTACAATTGTTGTTTGTAAAGAATTTATTGGTTCTTCTTCTTTTTGAGTTTCTTTATCACCTAAATTATTTGTCTTAACTTCTATGTAGGTTTTTCCTATTATTGTTGTCAAATCTTTCCATATATTATAAGGATTTATTTTGCTTTCTAAAGGTTGTACTAATTTTCCTAAATCTAAAGGAGTGTTATTTTTAGGTTTATTTTTTGATTCGTTTTCTTCTGATTTTATTACTTCTACAATTTCCATGGTTTTACTTCTAAATTTCTAGGTTCAAATGGATTGATTTTAAATTCTACACTAGTTTTTGGTTTTTCTCCTAAACTAAGTTTTTCAAATTGTTGGAAAATATTTTATATTTTATTTTCTTCTAATTTACTGGTTTCCTTAACTAATTGTTCAAGTATTTGATCTAATTTTTTACTAAGTTTTTCTAATAGTTCTTTCAAATTTAAGTGTTCAATTTTTATTTTTCTATTTCTTTTCTACAAAATTTATCTTCCTTAACTAAATGTTCTTTATATAATCTAAGTTGCTTCTAATTAAATTAAAATGCTTAAAGTCTTCCAAATTTTCTTCCTAATTCCTAAGGTTGTATTACACAAATCTATTCTTCTTTGCTGAATTTCTTTTAACTTTTTCTTAGATTTTGTATATCACAAATACACCTCCTCGGTTTTCTTTCTATCTTTTTATATTCTTCTAATACTACTTTGGTTATTCCTAACTGAATTTCTACAAGGTTCTTAAAATATTTAATTTCTTCCTTTTTAAACTCAGGATTCATTAATTTCTACAATTTTCTACACTTATTTCTAATTTATAATTTCTACACTAATTTCTAATTTCTAAGAAATTGAACTACTAGCATAAGAACTTGAACTACTAACATAAAGATTATCTATATAATATTTTACTATTTCAGCTTTTAATTCATAGCCAAGATTAAAATATTCTCGTAGGGTTTCTTTAATAGTGGTTTCAGATTCACACAAATATTTATGAGACACTAGGTTTTGAATATCTTTAGTAAGGTTTTTTCTACGCTTGTTCTTAAAGCATGCGCTTTATCTAAATTTTTCCTAAATTCTTCACGCTAAATGTAAATTCTATTACTAAGTTCTTTTACACGATCATAATCTATATTATAAACTGTGACGCCCCAAACCCGGGGTGTCCGTTGACTACCCGTCAACCTGCGGAAATCTATATGTCTCGTATTACGAGACACACACATGAGTAAAATAGCCACATGGGGCCCATACATCCATACTCATAAAACACATATCTCAACTATATTTTCATAGTTTTCATGTTTGTTCTACAAAAAGATTTACACATATTTACTTAAAGCCACATTTCGGCTTTCTTCTCAAAAGCTACCTCTACGGAGTGCCGTCTCCCTGGATAGTCCCTGTACCTGAAAGGGGGTCCCACGACGGGGTGAGCAAAGCCCAGTAGAAAATTTTCCTACAAGGGTTACTCCCCACCTAAAATGCATATGCAATGGCATATATAAACAATCAATCACATTTCATACAATTATTTTCTATGAAATGTCTATCACGCATCTTTAGATGCGAATTTCATGCTCACCACCTGAGTCCCAACCGACTCCCTCACACCTGGAATGCCAAATGTGAAATAAAACCAGTCACACTCCCTGACTAAACCATTGGAAAACCCTCCAATTTATTTATCAAAGTCTTTTTCCTTTATTTTGTGGGCCACGGATTCCGGTTATTAATCAGAGGACGCCAAGACGCCTTTTTCAACATTTTCACGAACTTACATCGTCTGGATTCATGTCTAACCGTGAATAAATATGTGGGACTTTCACCATGGGGGATCAACTTGCTCCGCCTGGAAAACATGTAATTCATCATTTTGATCATTTACACACTCGTGAATCGTACTGACTTTGTCCCATATTTTCCCGAGTTCACGACCCACTCACCAACACTGATGAATAAACCTTACCCCGCACCCACACCCACCCGACACGATGTGACTGCATATGAAATGCATGATGCCCATGCATTTTCCTCATGTTACATGCATGAATGAGCACTACATGAAACATTTACACACCATGGATAATTATAATTTATACATATAATCTACCTCCATGCAAAACATATTAACACATCAAAAAGCATGCATCAATATCACATTTCCAAACTTAGCATGTTATTCAAGCAAGCCATAACACACAATAAGGTCTCAAAATTAGGACCATTTAACAAGGTACCTCACGGCCCCTTTTCAAACATGAACCATTTTGGTTCCAATCCTTATCATCACATTAAACAACCATGATACCTAGAAACTTTTAGTTTCTAATTAAAACCCTAACTTCCACAGTCCGTGCAACCGGTCATGGATCCATACCCCTTAGTCCCAAGGCTCGGAACTAAATTTACATAGCCTCTCATGGCCTCCCACAAGCAACCCCTACCATTATAAAGTTCCCTTTAAAGTTAAAGTAAACCAAGAGAAGATCCTACCTCTTGGAAGTTGAAGAAACTCCCAAAAACTGGAGTCCACGCGTTGTCCTCTCCGTGTAGAACACTTCTTGTCTCGGCGAACTGGCTACCGGATCGCTTACAAATCTAGAGTAAGGAAGACGCTCTTCTCTCTAAAATGAAGAACAAAGCCTTCTCGCATCCAATTTCTTTCTTTCCTTCCACGTTTTCCCTTCCTTTTGCTTACTCTTTACTTTTGCTTTCTTTTCTTTTTCTTTCTCTTCTCATTTTCTCTTCATTTCCTCCTCATTTCTTCCATTTTCTCTTCTCCTTGGTCCTTTTCCTCTTTCGATGAGACCGATCAGAGTGGTCAAAAGAAGGAAATTTCCTTCTCCTTTCCTCAAGCCAAGTGTGTGGCTCTCCCTTTTTCCATCTTTAAATCATTATTTCTTTATTTCCTTTTATGACCTCATCACCACATGGCTCAATGTGAGCCATGGGATCCCTTCTCCCACATGGCTAATTGTGAGCCACTTTTAAAGTTGCTGCCACACCTTTACTACACAAGTGGCACTCCTGACCTCGCCACGTATCATCCGACACCCCACGCCTCGAAAAACGTGAAATTCCGACCACCACGGAATCTAACGAAATTCGACGTGGTAGCTTAATTTCGTGAGACGATTTCAACGGAGAAGTCCGTTTCGTCATCCGAGATCTAAAAAAATTCCGGATTTTCAACCGAAACTTCTATTTTACCCTTTATCCAAAATCTTGGATTTTCTGGGGTATCACATAAACACTAGGAGGATAAGGAATAAAAGACATAAAATAAACACACAATAACTAACATACAAATTTTCACAATATCATAAACATAAAATTTTGCAAAAGGTTGTTTCACAATATGACTTTTAAACTGGGTAAGACATAAAGTTTTACTGAATTTAATTTCAAAGTTTTTAATAATACAAATTAACATACATAGCTCGATACCATTATTCCCTATACTAAAACAAAAACCATCTCACAAATCTCTCCTCAAACACCCCGATTTAAATTAAGAATAATAAAACATCACTGCGGTCATAGGAGGTAACCCCCCACCAAGACCGCACAAAGTCTCCCTTAAAACGCCTATCCACCCGCTAAAACAAGTTAAAGGCCAGTAAGTTAAGACTAAAGCACTTAGTTTTAAAATACCGCTTTCAAAACATGGGTTTCAAAGATTAATTTTTAAGAAAAATTTTCTTTTTGTATAAGAAAGATAATAACAACAGGATCCATGTATGTTAATTATTATTATTTAAACAATTTTAAAATCAAAACTCCATTTCCCTTTGCTTATCTTTTACCCCTTTGTTCCCCTAATTAAATAAAATTAACTTTAAAAAAAAAAAAAACAAAGTAAGAGCAAAAGATAATTGAAAGAAATACTTACAATATTATTGATTCAAACTTTCTGTACAAACTCCTTCACTCTCACTCTACTCTCTCTATAAAACTTCTAACTTATTCAACTCTTAAAACTCCTTAAAACTTATTCAACTCTTCAAACTCCTTAAAACTGTGATGCCCCAAACCCGGGGTGTCCGTTGATCACCCGCCAACTCCGCGGTTCTATATGTCTCAGACGCAAGACTCAAACCTGAGTAAAAATGCCTCTTGGGCTCATAAACCAATACTCATCAAACAAATATCATAACTATTTTCCAATTATCTCCCAATAATTCAATAGTTGATTACATCTTTATACAAACATATATTAAAATCTACAATCTCTAATACATGTTATGTCCAAACCATCAAAGCACAAACCACCTTCTTCAAAATCACTCTAAATGATTTGCCTTCTCGAGCGTCCCTCGTAATTCGAAAAATATAATCCCTCGATTGCAGTGAGCTAATGCCCGCAGTGGAATCACCCTAAATGGGTTACTCTCCACCCAAGTGCATATGCGTAATGCTCCAAAGTAAACTCACACTCAAGTAAATACATGATCCTACTTGAATGCTCACATGATCACCCCATGTCACGAGTCCTCAACGACTCACCACACCGCTAAGCCATGTATGAGAAAAATAATCATTTTCAAAACAAATTGCTTTGAAAATATACTATCGAAATATTCAAGGCCATTGACTGCCTCCGAGGTGAATTGCTGGTGAGCTCAAATGGGCCATGGTCCTCATCCAAATGATCTATCGCCCATCTCCCAACACACAATTCTCCGGAATATCATCCCGTGAAATTCCTTTCTAACCATATCCGCTTTACAAAATACCTTGTCATGCACTCACACCTAATTTAGGTTACTCCAAAGGCATATGAAAATGCATTATGCCATTTTCAAAATCATTTACACAATATGTCAATATGCATTTTTTCAATTAACTACAATTACACGCATGTAATTCAACACATCAATCATCACCCAATTTAGCTCAATTGAGCAAATCATAATCATCTCTAATGGCTTACAACACAATTTAATCTGGGCAATCATATTATTGTACTAACACATTACAATAATGTCTTAACCTATCTATTTCCACACATACCAAGCCATTTTACATCAACAATTTCATGCTAAAACAAATGGACATTTGCACCATTTTTATACAAATTGGGACTGCTTACCGTCCCAAAATAGAGTAAGTGGCTGTCCACGAGAAGGAAACCCAATATTCCTACATCGGTTCCTCTGTGTCCGATTTCCATTCCCATTTCCGGTCTCCTACTCACCAAAATAGAATTTAATGTATAAATTCCTACACAACAGCCCACGACAGTTTCTGGAGGTTCACGGCTGTCCAAAAATCTAAAACAATTCCACAATTCGGTCCCATGCTTTGGGACCGATCATACGGCCCATTCCCGGCCTTTGTCATATCAATACATGATTTAAAGCAATTTTTATGAATTTAAAACACCCAAACAGCCCAGAATCGAATTAACGCTTCACCATCGGGTTTCACAATTCAAACAATTCAAGTCCCAAGGTTTTGGACCGATCAAACGGCTCTCACTCGCCCCTCAAACCAACCAAAACATCGAAAAACACTTAAAATGGGAATAAAACACAAGTAGGGAGAAACCCCTACCTCACGGAATTTGTCAAAAACTCCTAAAATTGGAGTCCACGCGTCAAAAACACAAGTAGACATGAGGATCATGGACATGTCAAAGTTCGATGTCATCCCGGGGGATGGATCACGACAAATTAGAGAGTCAGCATCGATTATGAGCGGTAGGAGGGTTACCGCCACACGCCAGGATCGTGACTGCGGTGGTAATTTAAGGACAAACATGATATTTTTCCCCGCATGCATACGAGTCCAGTGTCGTGGGATGGGGCTTAACAGTTGGCTAGAGAGCCTTACCTCTAGAGGATCTAGTGAGGGCTGCCGACGGGGCGCATGGTAGCGCTACCATCGCTGTTCCTAAATAAGGAGGAGTGGATCGCCCCGCACGTGGATCCCGGATGTCTGATCGTGCACCTACCGCTGTGGGACAGAGCATTGCACTGCACGTGCAGGTGGAGTAGCCCACTTAGGCGATTCCACTATCGGCATTAGTAGCTCACCCCGTCGAGGATATTATATTTTACAGGTACAAATGAAGAGCGAGTAGACTCGTGACAATATAGAGGTCGTTTAGAAGAAAACCTAGACGGTGGCTTTGGTTTTATCATGTATACATGTATTAGAATGCTTTTCATTTTAATATATGTGTTGTATAAGAGTATATCATTAACTCGAACTACGGATATAGTCGGGAATATATCAGGAGATATATTTTGCTGGATATGGCGAGACGAGTATTGGCTTTGGGGCCCAAGAGGTCAGTTTGTAATCAGTGATTGATGTTGGGACAGTTTATGCAGGATGTATTTGGGTAGAGCTCCCTGCACAAAGGAGACCACTCGATTTTTTGAAGTAGCTGTCGGTAACCCGTGGTTCACTTATATTCCGCGGGTCAGACGTGGTAGTCAACGACCCTGGGTTTGTATGCCATAAAAACTTATTCAACTCTTCAAACTCCTTTAAAACTTATGGATCTCTACGCATACACAAGCCTCTCTATTTATAGAAAAGGAAGGCTAAACAAAAGTCAAAACGAGGATAAGAATTCTCACCTAACTAAAGTGTTTGAGGACACTTCTGTCCATACAATAAATGCCTTACAACTCATTAATTAAAAGTTAAAAAGTAAAAAATATCTTTCTACTATAATAAATGAAAGTTGAAACTTAAATTCAAACTTTTCTTCAAATTTTGACACGCTCTTTGCTTTGTCTTTGCCAGCTTGAGATGTTTGGTTCAAAAGTCGTTACGGTCGCTTGGCAACTATGCAGTTGACTACCGCTTATGCGGATTTGATATCTTCATTATCCTTCCATTGCATTTTCCACGCTTGCATAGCTCGCATCTAAACTTTCCTGGTTTGGCGCTATCGCTGACGATGATAACTCTCGTGAATCCACGCCAAAGTCGTGGGGTTAATAAAATCTTGTTCTTCCCCGGTTATAAAATTCTTCAAGCTGGAAAATTTTTCTAATGGTCGGGTTCTCCAAATTGACATGGTCAGTTTCTCCCAATAAGATAAAAATTTTATTTCGTTTGTTCTAAAATCAAAATTTGAAATCTCTAAACTTATTATAATATACAAGAAATTCATTTGTACAACATTTCACATTCAAAGTTGCTAGGTATTAAAGGTTCTTTGTTTGCGGTTTGATATATACATGATGATATATATCTAAACAAAGGTAGCTGGTTTCAAAAGATATATCTACATGAGTTTTTGCCTAAAAGATATTGAACAATATTTTCGCTTTTCGTAGAAAATTATTAGGTAATTTACAAATACTAGTTAAAAATATGTTCTTCTAAAACCCTTTGATCCATGAGTTCAGTGGATCAGCTTTAAAATATTTTGATCTAAAAAGAGACATATTTACATAAGCTAAATAAACAACGAAAAAGCAAATCGAATCATGGTAAGCCATATATCCCGGGATTAATTCCACCGCTTTTGGTTCTAAATTGTTCATATAATATACTAATCGGTTCTAAACACTTTTTCATAAAATTTACCTAAATAGTAAGATTCTATAATATTATAAATATCAGGTCCGAACTTGTTTTTAATTACAAGTTTGTCAAACTGTTCGGTAAGCAAAGCTGATTTTCTAATCATATTAATTAAATCGGTTTTACTAACATTGTTCAAAGGTTCTAACTCTGTTTTTAAATCCTTAATATGGTTTTCTTGCTTTTCTTGGTTCTTAAGCATTCGGGAATGCTAAAACAATAAACTCGGTTCTGTAATTTTGAAGATGTTGGGCTAAAGTCGAAAATGGTTTTTCCATAAGCATATTCAAATTTTGGTTTTGAAAGTTTTCAGTTTTAAAGACCAAAGGTTATCAACAATTACTTTGTTCTTCAAAAAGGTTTTGAGAATAAAAGACTAAATCAAGGTTCGGGGTTTAAACTTCATTTAAACTAACGGTTCCAAATTGGAAAAGTTTTTGCTTTTGAATTCTCCTTGAGCCATTTTTCCCGTGACACAAAAAGTTAGTCATAAATAAATCAATCATTTATATAAATCTGTCTACTTAACCAATCTTTACAAAATTTTCCTAAGTTATTATTAAAAGAATTCTTCTATTTCATTTTCTAAGCTATATATACTAGAATTGTCACTTCTCTTAAAATCTAATCTACTAATTAATTCTTTCATTGTCATCATATTTATTTCTATATTCTTTATTAAATTAATTTTAATTCTGGGTTTTTCTATTTCGTTCATTTGGTAATTTTTTCAATTCAGATATCCAGTTTTATATGACCTACTTGCCTACATAAATAACACACATTTACATTGGTTTTTACTTATAATTATTCTTCTCTTTTATCCAATATTTTCCTTGTGTCATATCTTCAGATTAAAAGGTCAGGTTTCTATAATAAGTTTAGATTTTTCTTAAAAGGTTGTTTATGCTCATCGGGTTTGTTGTATTCTCTATATCTATCTCTACATCCTATATCTAATTCTTCCTAAATTTAATCTTCTACAAAGTTGTTTATTTAAATCTTTGTTCTTTTATATTTGACTTCTTTCTCCTATATTTAAACATTCTTTTCTAACCAATTTTTAAATAAATTCTACTCTAATGCCTATATAAGGAGAGTTTTTGTATTCAGGTTGAAAATTCATTCATAATCTAACCCTACTCGGTCCTTGTACTTTTAATATATATTTATTTAAATATCTGTATTCTATCTATCTTAGCAAAGAATTGTATATTTCCTAAATTTTTGTTCATATTCTTTATATACGAAAGGTTACATAATTTTAATCGCTCAAACTTATAAGATATAATACAAAGTTCATTTACATCCTCTGGTTGTTCCTAAAAAATATAATTTTATAAGAGATTTATAAACATGCATATACTAAAAATTATTTCTAACTTCCCGAAAAATCCACTGCTTCTTGTTCCATATTTCTAAAAAATTGTAATACCGTTCCTCTAATTGTACTTTACAATATTCATATATATTCTTTGTTGGTTTTGGAGCTACTATTACACCATCAGAATTTAAAGATTGTTCCCGCTTATGGTTTTTCTAAGATCATTATTATTATCTATATCTAAAATTGGTCCATTTGTTCTATATTCATTTATTGGTTGTGAATAACTACTTAGAAGGTTCTACTCTTTGTTTTAAATCAAGGCCTTGTCTAACTATTTCTGTTTTTACATTTACAAATTCTTTTCAATTTTATTTTTATTTTCATTTGTTATTTTTTCTTCATGTTCTTTTGAGATTCAATATTTCATTTATTTTTTCTTTTTCTAGAATATGTGGTTTTATTATAAATTGGCTTATTACTTCTATATCTAAAATCTACAACTAAGTTTGTATTATGAAGTTTTGTACTATTTGATCATCTAAATAATTATTACACATTATATCTATAAAGTTTTCTTTATCTATTGCCCATTTTAACAATTTTGGATTTTCAAATTCTTCTAACATTCTATCAATTAACTCTGAGTTTCTATATAAATTTTCTACAGTTTCTATATTTAGCACAATTTCTGGTTCTTCTATGTCTACTACATTAACATGTACAGATTCAGTTTCATTATCAGATTCTGGTTCGATATTTATGGTTTTGTAATCTCCAAATATTATACTAGCACTTCCATCTTTATTGTGATATATACTACTAGAGGTTGGATATTTTGTTTCTTGTTTATTTATCTGTGGTAATTCCCATTCTCTTCCTAATAAATAAATTATATCTAAGGGTTTAGCTTCAATCATATTTACGCTTTATACTAAAAGTTTTTACTATATCATCAAATTCCATCATGCATTTTAAACTTAAAGCATTTGTTGTTTTCCAATAAATCCTATGGCTACACTCTAAGGTTTTTATACTGTGTTCCATATCATACCCTGTGTTTATAGTTATTTTATTTTTCAAGAATTCCCTAAGATCTATACAAACCTGGGATACAACCTATACTTAAAGATAATTTTGATTCATGTTTACTTCTCGCACCGCTAAAAGAGCCTGCCCCATTGGAATTATTTCTAGTATCTAAAAGGTTAATATTTACAAGGGCTCCTATTTCCTTTCTATGAAGTCCAATTATTCCTATTAAAATTACTCCTAAATGCATATATTTATCGGTTTTATTTTTCAAAAGTTTTTGTTTCATCTCTGAAGAAGCTAAGTCTAAATATACTATATTTCCTAATGAACTTACTTTTCCTTAACTAAAAAATCTAGTTATTTTACTATTTTGAACTAAAGGTTTTTTGTATGGAGTTACTTCTTTTTTGCCTTCTTCAATTTTTCTTCTATAAATTCCTTGACATTTTCTTTGGGTTTTATTACTTCTACAATTTCCATGGTTTTACTTCTAAATTTCTAGGTTCAAATGGATTGATTTTAAATTCTACACTAGTTTTTGGTTTTTCTCCTAAACTAAGTTTTTCAAATTGTTGGAAAATATTTTCTATTTTATTTTCTTCTAATTTACTGGTTTCCTTAACTAATTGTTCTAATATTTGATCTACTTTTTGTCCCTCTTATACTAAAAACAAAACCCATCTCACAAATCTCTCCTCAAAACACCCTGATTTAAATTAAGAATAATAAAACATCACTTCGTGTCATAGGAAAACCCCCCCCACCAAGACCAGACAAAGTCTCCCTAAAACGCCTATCCACGGCTAAAACGAGTTAAAGGTCATGGGTTAAGACTAAAGACTCTAGTTTTAAAATACCGCTTTCAAAACATGGGTTTCAAAGATTAATTTTTAAGAAAAATTTTCTTTTTGTATAAGAAAGATAATAACAACAGGATCCATGTAGGTTAATTATTATTATTTAAACAATTTTAAAATCGAAACTCCATTTCCCTTTGCTTATCTTTTACCCCTTTGTTCCCCTAATTAAATAAAATTAACTTAAAAAACAAAGTAAGAGCAAAAGATAATTGAAAGAAATACTTACAATATTATTGATTCAAACTTTCTGTACAAACTCCTTCACTCTCACTCTACTCTCTCTATAAAACTTCTAACTTATTCAACTCTTAAAACTCCTTAAAACTTATTCAACTCTTCAAACTCCTTAAAACTTATTCAACTCTTCAAACTCCTTAAAACTTATGATCTCTACGTATACACAAAGCCTCTATTTATAGAAAAAGGAAGGCTAAACATGTGAAACCCCGAGAAAATCCAACTTTCTCAAAAAGGGTAAAATTGTAATTTCGGAAAAATCCGAAATTTTTCTAGATCTCGGATGACGAAACGGACGTCTTCGTTGAAATCGTTTCGCGAAATTTAGCAACCACGTCGAATTTCGTGGAATTCCGATGTGACGCCCCAATCCCGGGGTGTCCGTTGACCACCCGTCAACCTGCGGAAATCTATACATCTCGTATCACGAGACGCATACCTGAGTAACAATGGCCTCTTGGGCCCATAAGCCAATACTCAAAATAATATTAATCAACTATATTCTGATAGTTTTCATGTTTGTTCTACAAAAAGATTTATACATATTTACAAAATATTTACTTAAAGCCACATTTCGACTTTCTTCTCAATAACTACCCCACCCGCGCACCGCCCCGGATAGTCCTCGCACCGTGGTCCCATCACGGGGTGAGCAAAGCTCAGTAGAAAGTTTTCCTACAAGGGTCACTCCCCACCTTAAAATGCATATGCAATGGCATATATAAAAAATCAATCACATTCCATACAATTATTCACTATTATATGAAATGTCTATATCATGCACGAGATGCGACCCCTCATGCTCACCACCTGAGTCCCACTCCGACTTCACACTTGGGACCCGCTAAGTGTGACTAAAACCCTACACACCATGACTAAACCATTGACACACCCTCCAATTTTATTTATCAAACCCGATTTGATTCTTTTCCTTTATATTTTGTGGGCCACTTGATTCCGTTTACAATCAGAGACGCCGCACGCCTTTCAACATTTTCTACGAACTTGCATCGCCGGATTCATGTCTAACCGTGAGTAACCTGTGGACTTTTCACCCCTGGGATCTACCCAACTTGCTCCGCCCAAACATGTAGTTTATCATTTTGATCATTTTACACACTCGTGAATCTCTACCTTGGACTTTGTCCCATTTTTTCCCGAGTTCACGACCCATTCACCAACACCAGATACCCCCACCCACACCCGACCTGACGCGATGTGACCGTGCATATGAAATGCATGATGCCAATGCATTTTCCTCATGTTACATGCATGAATGAGCACTACATGAAACATTTACACTCCATGGAAAATTATAATTTATACATATAACCTACCTCCATGCAAAACATATTAATACATCAAAAAGCATGCATCAATATCACAATTCCACACTTAGCATGTTATTCAAGCAAGCCATAACACACAATTAGGTCACAAACTTGGGACCATTCAACAGGGTACCTCACGGCCCCTTCACAAACATGAACCAGTTTGGTTCCAAACTTCCACACACATCAACAACCCATAATACCTAGAAACCTTCGGTTTCTAGTTCAAACCCTAACTCCTATAGTCCGGAAACCGGTCATGAAATCCATACCCATTAGTCCCAAGGCTCGGAACTAATTTCCATGGCCTCTCGTGGCCTCCCACAAGCAACCCCTACCATTATAAAGCCGCCAGGCTAAAAAAATAAACCAAGTAGGAAAATATCCCCAATTTCGGAGTTTGAAGAAACTTCCAAAACTGAAGTTTTCATGCGTTTGTCCTTTCCGTAGAACAACTTCCTTCTTGTCCTCTAAGTGAACTGACGGCCTGATCTCCATACAAACCTGTAGAGAAGGAAGACTCTCTCACTAAAATGGGAGAACAAACCTTCGTATCCCTTTTTCCTTTCTTTCTTTCTCTTCCTCCACGTCAGCCTTTCCCGCCATTTCTTTATTCCATTTCTCTTCACTTTCTTCTTCCTTTCTTCTTTCTCCTCCCACTTTATAACACCTCACATACTCAAAGGAGGAAATTGCCTCCCCATTTCTCAAACCAAAGGTGTGGCTACGATTTTCCATCTTTATTCCTTATTTTTCTAAACCCTTATTATGATTGTCACCAGCATGGTTAACATGAAAGCCATTAATCCTTTTCCTACACATGCATTAATTACGAGTTATAATTTTATGCCCTCAATGTGGCTCAATGTGAGCCATCCCTTTTCAATGCCAAGTGTCACTTTCTTGAGGTGCCATGTGGCATCTCCTCACCTTGCCATGTGTCATCCGACACCCCACGCCTCGAAAAACGTGAGATCCCGACCATCTCGAATCCAACGAACCCGACAAGCAGGGAAGCAATTTCGCGAGACGATTTCAACGTGGAGAAGTCCCGCCACATCCGAGATCTAGAAAAATTCTGGATTTTTACCAAAATTACTATTTTGCCCCTTTTTAGAAAATTGGAATTTTCTCGGGTCTTACATCCGAGGTGGTCCCATTTCACGCTTTCGACGTGTGGGTGTTGATGACACATGGCATATTAGGATGCCACATGGCACCTCAAAAGGTGTGGACACTTGTACAAAAGAATGGTCATATCAGCCACATGGTGTATGGACCCATGGCTCACAATGAGCCACTCGAGCGCATGATGTCATAAAAGAGGAATTTTGAAATAAAAGAAAAAGAATGGAAAAGTGAAAGCCACTCATTTGGCTTGAGAAGAGTATACTTCTCTATTTTTGCCCTATAATGGGAGTAATGATTCAAAAAGGAGGAGAGAAAGAAAGGAGAAATGGGGAGAAATGAGGAGAAAAGAAAAAGAGAATGAGAAAAGAAAACAAAGCTAAACTTAAAATGAAATGTGTTAAAAGGAAAAAGAAAACGCTGGGGAGAAGGGAAAGCAAAATATCCAGTAGCTATTTTCGTTTGGTTTTAGAGAGAGAACATCTTCCTTCTCTCTAGGATCGTAGGCGATCCGACCGTCGGATTCCTTCGCGACAAGAAGGAGAGTTGTTCTACTCGGAGAGGACAACGCGTAGCATTCGTTTCGGGAGTTTGACAAACTCCCATAAAGGTAGGGGGTTTCATCCTACGGCTGAATTCTTGGTTTAAGTAAGCCGGTTGATGTTTGTGTTGATCGAGGCCGTGAGTGCCGCTTGACGGTCCCAAATCTTGGAACCGAAATGTTGGATTTTTGGAGACCCATTTGTGCAGTGCGTAGCAATTTTAGGGACTGTTTTGGGTGTTGTATGATAATTTATTAAATAAATTATGATTTGGGTGAGTAGGAGACCGAAAATGGGTATGGAATTCGGTTCCACCAAGAGGAACCGATGTAAGTGCTACGCTCCAAGTGACAAACCTACTTGTTTTCGCTGGGACCGTAAAACAGTCCCACTTGTATGAAATGACTTATAAATGTCCATTTGTTTGGCATGAGAATTGTTTGATGTGGAATGGCTTGGTATGTGTGGAAAGAGCAGGTTAAGACATTATTTTAATGTGTTAGTACAACACACAATTACATGGAATTAAATCGGTGGTTGTAAGCCATTGAGATGATTATGATTTGTCAAGTGAGCTAAATTGGTGATGATTGATGTGTTGGAATTACATGTGTGTAATTGTAGTTGATTGAAAATGCATATTGACATATCAGATAAATGATTTTAAGAAATGGCATAATGCATTTTCATATGCACTGTAATCCTAGAAGTTAGGTGTGAGTGCATGACATGGTATTTTGTAAAATGGGATACGGTTACAAAGAAATTTCATAGGATGATATTCGGAGAATTGGGTTGCAGATGGGCCAACAGATCACTCGAATGGTGACCATGACTGCTTCGAAAGCTCACAACCAACGCATTCGAGGTATCCAATATTTTACTAATATTTCTAAGAGTATATTTTCAAGAACAATGTGCCTTTGTTCTTTGAAATGATTATTTTCTCATACATGGCTTAGGGGTGTGAGTGAGTCGGCAGACTCGTGGACATGGGGTGATCATGTAGACATTCAAGTAGGATCACGTATTTACTTGAGTGTGTGTTTATTTTGGAGCATTGCATATGCACTTAGGTGAATTTCTTATACTAAAGTATTATATGCTACTTTGGGTTTTTCAAATTCTTAATTATCATTAGAATCTAAGAGAATTTTATGGTTTTTGATGAATTCTTGTTCATTATTTATAATAGAATACTATTGAGTTATTGTTCATGAAGGATTTATGTGTTTGGTTTTATAATGTGATTTCCATAATTTTTTTTTTTGAATTTGTTATCCAAAAGATTCCTAAATTAATAAAATAAAATAAAACAAAGTTGGATTAGTACTTAACAGAATCTTTCAAAATGAGTTATTTAAAAAAAAATTTGTTTCTTTTTTTGTTTTTGGTTTTCTAACGTGCCAAAAAGGCAATTTTTTGAACAAGAACTCTCCCCTGTAAGATAATAAAGAATTTTTAAATGAGTTAACTTGCCCTTGTTTTTCCTCGTAATTTTTTTTAAATAGAATCATATTGATAAACTATAACATAATTTTCCCATATTAGCATAATATGGAAAATAATGTTTAAATCATGAACTTTGGGACTTTTGCATTTATATCCTCATCAAAAAACTTGATTTAAAAAGACCTCATCTTTCTACTCTTTAATTGTACTTCTAACCTTGGATAATCCAAACCTAACACCGAAGTTGGACCATATCCTACATGACACATCAAAACGACATTGTTTTGATATGTCGGGTTAACCAAACTATGCCAGACAAAACGACGTCATTTTGGTCATCATTTTTATGGCCCTGTTTGGTGGAGAACGTTCTATGCCAAAATTAAAGGATTTGACTTATTTTAAAAAATTGACTAGTCAAAACCTCTAATGTTGCTGTTTTGTGAAGAGCTGATTGGAAGAGTGGATTGGCCCCATATGCTAGTTTAAAAAACGTTGCTTCTAGAAGTGTTGTCCAACTAGAGAATTACATATGTAGAGTTGAAAAGACAAGTTTGTCCCAAAGATGTCAATAATTATTGCCCTTATCCTAATTACTATGAATAAATTGACATATTAATAATATGACATTTATCACTAATTTACATAAAAAACAATGTGTTCATAACTCTATTGATAAACTAATAGTAATATTTATCTATTTGTATAGGGTTAATATTTTTGCATTAGCAACTCAATAAATTGTATATTTTAAAATTCTAAAATGACTATTTTTTTTTTATGTAAATGATGTTAATAACTTCATATCAGTATAATCTACTCCACAACTCACCTATAAATTCAAACGATAATGCAAAAAATTCAACAATAATCAGGGTACTGTCCCCATTATTTATTTTGATACAACTATAATATCATTAATTAATTAATCTTACTAAACATATTTCTTGATATAAATAGATAATATAACTCAAATGTCAAAACTAACTAATAATAAATAAATATTAATCATCAGTCTAGTTCCCAAAATACTTATCTATGTTTTTATTTTGAATGACTTTTCATGATTTATTCTTTTAAAAAACCTTAATATAGTAGAGAGATATATAGTATATATATATATATATATATATATATATATTTTAAATGACTTTCTACATTTTTATTCTTAGGTTAAAAAACCCCAATATCTTATGTTTTTATTTTTATTTTTAATGACTTTCACATTTTATTCTTTAGGCAAAAAAAACTACTAATCTACGCTTTTTGATTTGTAAAAAACCCTCATCTAACGCTCGAGTCATATATCCCTAGGTAGAGAATCTAGGAAGCCACAAAACTGTAAGTGTACTAAAGGACTTGGTCGGGAAGAAACCGGCAGAGAAATCCATGGTTTTTCAGCCGCGCATTCCTCTGCTTACCAAACGGCTATCTTCCCCCTTCATCATCTTTCTTCCCACTCCCAAAGAGCTTTCTAGCATACGGCTAGAACATAACTGAACACACCCTACCCATATATTAGTTGCGTGTGAAGACCCCAAAGCAATCAAACCCACATAGAAAAATCCTCAACTGAATTATCGAGAAATAATTGGGTAAAAGAGAGAAAAAGTATGATTTAAATGGGTATTTATTTTACGATTCATACCAATCATCGAAAAGAGAATTAATCTACCTTTTATGTCATTATGATGTCCAAGCCAAAATAAAAGTAAAATAAAAGAATTGAAGTTGTACTTTTAAATTTCAACATGTCCGGGAAGCAAACAATGAAAAATGGTTTCGATGATTTAATTTTCGAACTCGTGTATAATCCCTAAAGAAGAGAAAGATTTCCTGCTTCAGCTCTACGTACCGCCGCCACCATCAAAGATGTAACACCTCGTTCGAGAGAAATTCACAAGACATGACACCGTGAGGGGTATAAGAGTACCAAGTGTCACACTGTAGTATTTTGGAGACTAAAGTAGGAAATGAGAAATTATGGAACACGGAATTTTGGTGCTAGTGCAAGGGTACGATTGTCATTTAGCAAAAAGGATATGGAAATTATAAAGGGAGTAGAGATGGGCCATCATATAAATAACAAGAATTGATTTTGAAATATTAAAAAGATGAGGGCTTAGTTGCAATTAAGGGAAGTTAATATATTAAGAGAGGGAAACAAAAGCAAAATTCATTTGGTCTCAAGTTTGCCCTAGCAAACCGTAGGAGGAGAAAAGAAGAGAGCCAAGAGCAAGAGGAAGAGAAGGAAGAAGAAGGAAGAGGAGAGGTTCAAAAATCAGGTATGCCTTTGTCTTAGAATCAAGTGTATTGGATTTCTAGGGCTTGGGAAGTGAGACCGATGCTCCTTTGGTTCAGTTTTGTGTAAAGGCCACACAAACCTTGATTTGTTAGTAAGGTGTGGGTAAAACCCCAATTGATGTAAAATAACCATGGAATCATCATGTTTGATTTGTGTATGGGTTGTGACCCATGTTGGAATGATCCTTGGAAGTGATTCATGAAAGAATTTGGAAGAAAGATATCCATTGAAAGAGGAATTGAATAGAAAAGAGATTCCAAGGTGAATTGGAAATGGTTTGAGGTGTGTAGAAGATAGAGTGATCCAAGGATGGGCATGAAGGGAGAGGCCACATTCCGACACTTTTCGAGACTTGTACCGGTACTACGTTGAAACTTGTACCGTATGGTATCATCATTTTTGGCCAACTTGTACCTAGACATGTTAGAGTTGCACCTGCATAACCGCTCGGCTTTCCCTGCTTCGACCAGTTTTCGTATTTTGGCCATAACTTCCTCATTTCTTATCCGATTTGAGTGATTCAAGTGGCTACATAAAATAGACTTCAAGGAGAACAAAACTTATGAAGTATGTATTGTCAAATTCTGATCCTAAGTGGCCTAAAAATTCACTCAAAGTGGGGCCAAAAGAAAATTTATTCTAGCTTTGACATAGAGTAGTCCAAGAGTCAACGTAACTCAGTTTCGGGTGTCCAATCAGATTCTAGTTGGAATAGAACCCCAGCACCTTAGCTTAAAATAGCATAAAGAGTGTGACTAAGTCTAGGAAGCACGTTGCTATACGATTAATTTGTCGCCGATTCTTCGCTTCGAGTCAGAAAGCCAAAGTAAAGGCGGATAAGTGGAACGGTGCCTGCTAAGCAAGCAAAGATGGAGTGTTCTAAACTCATTTTCCAAATACTAGTGTATTATTATTATTATTATTACAAATCGCTTTTATTAATCGGTATTTCCACATGGAGTTCAAACCATTTTCAAGAAGCAAGCAATGAGATAAAGCAAGCAAATGGTTTTGAGTTAAACCATTTTTGAAAAGCAAGCATTGGTTTTAAATTGTAAAACCATAATTAAGAAAGCAAGCAAGTAAGTAAATGGTTTTGAATAATTAAACCATTTTTCAAGTAAGCAAGCAAGTAAGCAAATGGTTTTGAATAATTAAACCATTTTTCAAGTAAGCAAGCAAGTAAATGGTTTCAAAGTGTAAAACCATTTTACAAATAGCAAGCAAGCAAGCAAGCAAAGAAAGTTTGAGAAAACAAGGCCTTCCTAGTTTTAAGTAAGCAAACTGCCGAGGGTATTCAGACGGCACTATGGTGTTAGGGATTTCATACATGCATTGTAGTTTTGCCTCGGCTCCAAGAAACTTAGGACATACATTATGCATTTAAAGGAGACCGTGGCATGTACATGAGTATATAAGGTTATGAGCTCTAACTAAGTATGGTGATGGCGACACGAGGTCAATCCTTACCATATTCACCGAAAGTGCGAAGCGACAAAGGTCCTTCCACTCCGGGCCGAAGCACAGTTCCCGTGGTTCACTAGGGTATGATAAGCAAAAAATAGGCCCCATTGGTTGGATGTTTTATAAGCATGATATACCGCTTTGAAAATCAACTATTGGTCTCCTGGCCGCCTGTGCTTCCTGAGAGTTTTAAAGCAAACGGTCGAGCCCAGCTCCCGCTTAGGATTTCAAACGACCCACTGAGCCAAGCTCCCGTGGTTTTATTTTCAAAGCATGTGTTGGCTAAGCTCTCATGAAAAGTTTTGAGAAACTTTTAAAGCAAAGATTTGTGAAAGGTTTTAAGAGACTTTTCAACAAGATAAAGCAAGCAAGAAAAGAAAAGTATGAGAGAAGTTTTATAAACTTCTAAGCAAGCAAGAAATAAGAGTTTTACAAGCTTTAAAGAAAAGCAAAACAAAGCTCAAGGGTATTAAAGTTTCATAAACTTTTAAAAGCAAGCAAGTGAAAAAGAAGTGGGCAAAGAAAAGTTTTGAAACTTTTAAAGCAAGCAAGTCAAAGAAAGGCTTCGAAAGAATCGTAAAGAGAGTTTTACACTTTTAAGATGTTTTCTCGAAAAGCAAAACCTTTATAAAAGCATACACTCAATTCTGTGAGCTCGCTTTAGCCTGTATTATTTTGTATTTTAAAACTATTTTCCTGTGCAATAAGTACGCAAGACGCTTGGAGCATAATAGATTGGTCCCGACATTGTATGTTGTGTGTAAATTATATCATGTAAGAAACATACTTTGAAATTGTATATGGAACATAAGTGTAAGACAGTTTAGTATGATGGGACGTGTTGGTATGTCAAGGCAAGTATTTTGATATAGTGTAAATTGATGTATACAGATTTAATTAGACTATGCAAAGATTATGTCACTAAATTTTTCCGTCGCTAAGATTTTACCAAATCCTAAACTGAAAAAAATAAAAAGAAAATTTTTATGTGAGTTTAAGCAAGCAATGCTGGGCTTCGCTTCACTGTGGATTTCTAAATGCTAGAGGTAATAGCTGGGATTTCTCAGGAGGGTCACCGCCGTCACGGCAAGCAGCCGTGATCCCACCCATCGCCTCGAACCCACGCTACTCGCATCGAAAGCGCCGCCACACCATCTTTCAACCCCATGCCATGCCAGCTCCATAACAGATGCTAATCGTAGCCCTGTTGTTCGCCCTCACAACCTCCGTGGCCGGTGATGTTTACTTCTCATGGAAGCCGACTGTGATCCTAGGACGGCTTCACCATAGGTTTTGTCACGACCTAAATCTTGGTCGACCTGCGACTAGTGGAAATGGGAAGGCATAAAGCCACCCAAACCCGTAGGAAGCCTAATTGAAATACTCATACCACTTATCATCACACAAATCACCGAATATCGTTAATTTAACACATATGATACATATATAATCGATCAATAATAAATGTCGATAGGAGAGATAAGTCTCGATCCCACATAATTCCAACAAATGCATGCAAATAATAGAATACTAGCCGATTTCAATACATTTTAATATCCAAATACTCATGCAAGGACGCCTAGATGAAATAGACCAGATTAATAATATCATAATAAGATATGTAACCGCAAAGTGGAAGGAAGAGAATTCACGGAAGGACAAGGATCCGGAGAAGGAGGACTACGCATTCGAAATAAATCGAGACCCGTCGCCTCGAGAGTGAGTTAACACTGCTACAATCTATACCCCATCTACAACCAATGTGATACATACATATAGAATTACACATAATATGTCATATTGAAACAATAACAATACACTTACATACTTATGCATACATACACATCAAGTTCCATCACACACAGTAATAATCGAGAACTCAATGGGTGATCCTCCATACTTCAATACTTCAAGCCAAGACGCCTCTCAATCCAATGTGGACTGGTCTGAGAGAAATGTGCCCGACCAAGGTCCTGGCCCCAATGAAGACTTAATCCACAACTATAGCCGCGCCCGAGAGAATGCTCAATTGTGGTCCTTCACTCCGGAAGAACTAACATATCATACTCCATAGCCTACGAGAGTAACGCCAACCAAAGGACCTTACCTCCCAGATCCCTTAGAGAAACGCTCAACCAGTGAACTCATATCCATAATCATCATTAACTGTGAATATAACTTTGTCAGCACGGCAGACATGCGCCCCGATGTAACTCATCGTGTGGTATATTCTCTCGTTAGAATTCTATTATAAACATTTCAAATCACAACACGTAAATTTCACAATCAAAGATAGCACACTCGCATCCATTATCATAAATAACCAGCATGCAGATATAATTATAAATAAAATAATTAATTAATTAATATAGTAACTTAATATCCATAATAATAATAATAACAATAATATCGTATGTTGAGATGATAATCGAGTTTAATGTCGATAGTAATCGTAGACAATGCATGAAGATGATGTTTTATAAACTATATGATATCATTCATTTGAAGGATCGGGTCTCGGAGTGCTTCATCTCGAAATTTGCCTTAGGCGAATTTGTCGGAAAATCTAGAATAGAAAAGACATAATCAATATCAAGATTGAGGTTGAAGTTTAACTCTAGACTCGATTAGACAATTCACGAGCTGAACCGATATAAGGCATAAATTCTAGAAATTGTGAACCTCCCCCAAAAACTGGACTTAACTCCACAATAAAACAAGTCAGGAACACAGCTAAATAACATTTCCAATATACCTGATAAATCAAACATCGTAGGGCCACACAACGCTACAATTTATTGCCCGACTCGTCTAATCCATCAAATCAACAATTTGTATTCGCGATATACCTGTCGATCATTAACTACTTGGATCATCACAATCTGATTAAGCGATTCAACGTAGTCAAATACGATGGACATATCAACATACATGTCGAGCAATTCTGAAATCGATTATCGAGACAAATACGATTAGGTTCCACACACGTTTTGGTATAGATTCTTTACGAAGCTCGAATCACGAAAACCGGTGCCTGTCGAACCACGGGCGAGGACGGGCGTTCTATCTGCACGCTTCGAAGTCCGCCGCCGCCGACAGTGGCCGGAAAAATTGAAGGTGGTCGGAAATTGATTTTGAAGTACGCGAAGCCCGAGGTCGAGTCGAAGTGCGGCGGTTTCCTGGACCACCGGGGTAAGCGGAATCGGCCCAAACAGCGGCACTCCGGCGAGAAGCTCCACCATCTCCGTTCACCGGCAAACGACCTTGGAAACGTCGATCAAGGGTGGATCCTTAGGTTCTTGGGGGCGAGGAGTTCAGATCTGGTGTCGGTTTGGGCGGAGGTGGCCGGGCGAGAAAGCGGAGTGGGGCGGATTAGAGAGAGAAAATGGCGACGTGATTCAGGCAGGGCCCAGGCCGGTTCGAGCGAAGCCAAGGGGAGACTAGGGTGGCTGGTGATGAGGCTACCTTTCCTGGTGTCGGACGGCTGATCGGTGGCGGAAATGGCTGATAGGCGATGGAGTGACACTCATTAGAGGGAAGGGAGAGAGGGAGAAGGGCCAAAAAGATAGTCTCCCCTCATCTAGAAAATAATACTTTAGGATTAGTAAAATATATAATTAGAATTAGAAAAAAATAAATAAATCAAATAACCCAATTGAAACACACTAAAAATTACAGATTATTACATTCTTCCCCAGTAAAAATTAGTCCTCGAATTTGGGAATAAGAACATACCTTACTCCTCAAACAAAGTATGGGTACACGTCAGATCTCGTGCTCACACCTCTAAGTGTACCTTCCGTCGAATATTCTCAACATAGAATCTTAATCACTTGAATTCACCTTTTGAACTGAGTCGCGAACCCGAGTATCCACTATAGCTGTGTCAGCTTCCTCACGATAACCTCACCACCTCAACATCTCGAGCCTCAGAATACGCGTAAGGATCCGCACGACTCAACATTGATATATGAAAACTCGGATGAACACCGCGAAACTAGGTGGCAACTCCGCCGTAGGCTACGCCTCAACTCTATCCACAATCTCAAATGGTCCTAATGTGAGCGAGGTGCTAATTTCCCCTCTTACCAAATCTCATCACGCCTCGCATCGGGGAAACCTTCAGGAATACATACTCACCTACACCAAACTCCACATGTTTCCTCTTGGGGTCTGCATAGCTCTTCTGTCTGCTGAAAGCGGTCCTCAACCGATCTCGAATGATAGGAATCTTTTCGTGGCGGATTCGGGACCAATCCAGACCTCGCTAACTTCCTTTCCTAACTTCTTCCTGAAGAAACAAAGCATCTACACTTCCCCCGCCATACAATGCCTCGTAGTTGCGCCCATACCGATACTAGCATGATAACCGCGTTGCACGCGACCTAATTAAAGGTAAATGCCAACCATCGCCTCCAAAACGATTACACACATCCTCGCGATGCCCTCCAACGCCTGACAATTCTCCTCGTGATCGCCCATCCGTCCGAGGTGAAAAGTCGCGCTAGTCCAATCGAGTACCGTTCCCCGCGAAGCTCCAAACCTAGAAGTGAACCGGGCCCTCCGGCCGCACACAATCGAAACTAGATCCCAGCGAAGACTAACAATCCTATCAATATACACCCTAGCATACTGGCTACCGCGAAAAGTCAGTTTTCAAGGTAAGAAGGGTGCCGACTTTGTCATTCGACGACTATCACCCAAACGAATCATACCTCATTGTCTGAGTAACCCGTACTACAAAGTCCATGGTAATATTCTCCCATTTCCACTGAATGGGAGGCCGCACAACCCAAATCCGCTTCTCGATGCTCAAGTTTGACCTCACTGAAAGTCAAAACACTCGATAGTAAACTCGCTTACATCCTTCTTCATATCACCACTCCACCAATAGTTACCCTTAGATCATGATACATTTTAGTGGGAACCGGGATGAATACCGGCAGTCGTATGATGAGCCTCTTCCCATAATCTCTCTCTGTCCATCAACATCGGGACGCACAAACCTAGTACCCAATCTCAACGGCCATCTCCAAATAAAATCATCTACTCCGACCTCACTAACCTCACCATAATCTTCATCAACCTGGTCTCAGACCGAGCTGACTTAATTTCATTCCATCAGAACCGATTTGACTCTAAAATGTGCTAAAAGTGCTCCGCACTCCAACACCCTAAATTCGTAAACCTCGATCATACAATTCATACTAACTTCCCTAGTCAATTTGTCAGCTTTTCCGCACTAATGTGGGCGATCATTCGATGATTTCCTACCAAAGCACTGCCACTACATTAGCCTTGCTCCTGGTGATATTGAATCGTGACAATCAGAGTCCTTACAAATTCTGTACCATCTTCTGCCCCAAATTTAGCTCCCTCTCAATAAAAATATATTTTAAACTCTTATGATCCGTGAAGATCTCACACGTCTCTCCATACAGTAATGTCCCGCATCTTCACGCAAAATCATAGCCGCCATCTCCAAGTCATGATGGGTAATTCTCGTCGTGCCTCTTCAACGCTTAGAAGCATAATCACCTTACCGTGGCCGTGATCAATACACACTCCTAATCCGACTGAAGCCACAAGACATCGTATAACCTCCTATCGTATGTAATGCCAACACCGGAGCGTAGGTCAAACAATCCTTCAACTTTTCAAAACTCGCCTCACAAATCTCCTCTGGGCCCACCGAAACTCACATTCTTCGGGGTTAACCTGTGGTCAAGGGTGCACGATCCTCGAAAATCTCGCACGAAACGACGATAATAACCTAGCTTAAACCCAGAAACTTCGAACCTCACACCGTGGTCGGCTCCGCCTAATCCATCACCGCCCCATCTCTCGGGATCCACTACCTTCCCCTTGCCACTACATGTCCCAAGAAAGCCATAATGTCCAAATTCAAATCACATTTGGAGAACTCGCATATAACCGATGCTCCCTCAAAAATCCGCAATACTATCCTTAAATGCTCTTACACGCTCTCCTCACCCGAGAATATACTAAGATATCATCAATGAATCACAATCACAAAGCGACCAGAAGGGCTTGAAACACTCGCTCATCAAATCCATAAAGGTCGCCGGCAAGATTAAAGGAGTCCGGAAGACATCACTGTGTGAACTCATAATGGTCGTGACTGGCCCCGACGTCAGGCCTTCGAACATCCTCATGTCTTATCCTCGGCCTGATGATATCCCGACCGTGATCAATCTTAGAAAAACATGATGCACCTCGTCGATCAAACAAGTCATCTATTCTAGGAGCGATATTTATTACGCATCGTCATTTTGTTCAAATTGCCTGTAGCCTATACATAGCCGCAGAAGGAAACATCTTCTTCTTACAAAATAGCACAGGAGCACCCTGAGAAGTACTAGCCTACAAACCTTTGTCTAACAAATCCTTGTAATTGCTCCTCTGTCCCCTTCAACTCGCAGGTGCCATCCTAAGGTGGCAAGGAGATAGAGCCGGCCCTGTGACAATATCGATGCAAAAGTCTATTTCACTGGTCGTGGCAACCCCGCAACTCCGAAAAACATCGTGAAATTCACAAGCAATAGGGGACATCATCAACCTATTTCTATCTACCGGGCCAGAGTCTCACAAGGTTTCACGATAACCTCGCACCCGGCCAGAATATCCGCCTAACCAGAATGGCCGAATTAAATTTAAGCGGGCTGCATCCGGTTCACCACGAAACCCAAACTCGAATCCCCTCGAACTTAAAATCACTTGTTTCTCTCGGCAATCCAGGGTGGCGTAGTGCCTGGCCAACCAATCCATACCCAGAATAACCTCGAAATCCATCACATTCAATAACATAAGATCCGCCATAAGGTCTCTGCCTACTACGTAAATCAAGTACGATGGAAAGTAAATATCCGCCCCAAGGCATCACCGCAGGGTCATGGACTGAGCAACTAGGTCTTAAGTCCGGGCCGGGCCGAACACCAAGCCTCAATGCAAAGCTAGGAGACACAAAGAGTGTGTGGCACCTTATCTAATAACACCCTAGCCTCAAAGATAATGCACGGAATAGTACCCGATACAACAAGATTCGACGCCTCTAGCGCCCAGAGTGGCGTAAAACTCCGCCCGACCACGCTCAGATCGTAAAGAGCTCGAAACCCGACTCGTCCCTACCACCAAATCCGCCTCCCGAGCTCCACCATATCCACGCCCCGTCGGCCACTACACGCGCACCCGCCGAGCAAGAACTTAGGCGCCGCCCAATGAACCGATTCCGGCAACACTAAATGCAGAACCCCCGAGGAAAGGCCATTGGTCGGAAATCTAGATCATGATTCGCCATACGGCCCAACTCTCCACACCTAAAAACAAGCTCCACTAGCCGCCATACAAGGGCCTTGATGCAACCGCCCCACACCGCTGGCAATACACCGGGTGTTTAACTACACAGATCCCAAGCCCGAACTCGGCCCCTTGAACGAAATTCCACCCGCCTAAACCCCCCGTCCAACTGAAGCCTCTATAACCCTTCTCGGGTTAAGGCTTCACCCTTCCGGTGGTGACCCCTCTTGGTCTAAATTGCCTGCCCCGGCCCCAGCACCACCAAGTACCCCGTGACCACCATAATACGCACGCAGTAAAGTGTACTAGTTTGCTCCTACGCGGTCTTCTTCTTAAAGACCATCCACTAAGATACCACGGTAAGGCGAAGGTCGCTTCCATCCGTCTCGCAACCGCTGGACTTCCAAGAAGTTACACTTCCCGACCGTACTAAGCGATATGAAATGTGGTCCAAGCCCGGTGATGTACTTACTTGTCTTCGCAGCCTCCGCTGCAACTAGTTCCGGAGCAAATTTACTAAGATACACAACCTCGCGGTACTCCACTACGTACATATCACATCTCTTCACCGGCTCAAACTGCCTTTCTGTGACTGCCTCATGGCAAAAGAAATGTAGTTATCTTCAAATCTCGCCCGAACCGAGCCTATGTCATACCTCAAGAAACTACTTGATGTAACTCAGATTCACTCGCAATGCTAAGCCCTCGAGGAGAAACTCCGCCATCTCAATAACCGTCTATCAGATGTTCGCAGATCAAATGCTCTCTTCTCCACTTCATCCAGAAAATCCATTGGGTCCCCAGATACCCCATCAAATACAACCTCATTAAGCCTGGTGTACTGGAACAAAGGAATGTGATCTGGGTCAAATCCTGGTCCACCCGGCGGAGAACTATTAAGCAGCTGGCCGGCCACTGAGCGTTTCAGGTGCCGCTTGAGGGCGGCTCGTACCCAGTCGGTACTCGCTAAAATGTCGAAGCAGCGCCGCCGACATGTGACCGGGCCGCCAAACCCGTGCCCGCATATTAACCCGTGGCTCCTACCGCGGGCTCATCACCGCACCGTTTAGCTATCGCAGACGGCCTACTCCGCTTCTTCGGGCCTTCCTGTGAACCGTGGATCGGCCAGGGACACTTCATCTCGGGGCCTCCCGGGCCTCATCATAGAACCGTGCGCCCCTACCGTCAGCTGCGGCATCGGGTGAATCACGCAGATTAACTTCTTCGATTCGCCTCATACCAAAAAGTAAACACAAGACTATCAGATATCAAACAGACGCCCCAATCCGGGACGGCGTAAACTGACGCAATGGTGACGTGCATATGATCGAACTGATCCTAATCTCGCTAAAGATCGAAACTTAGACTTCCAGGCCATAATGAACCTATAGCCTCGATACTCAACTTTGTCACGACCCAACCCAATGGACTCCGCACTAGTGGAATGGGAAGGCATAAAGCCACCGAAACCCGTAGTAAGCCTAATTGAAATACTCATACCACTTATCATCACACAATCACCTGAATATCACACGAACACATGATACATATATAACTGATCAAATAATAAATGTCGATAGGGAGATAAGTCTCATCCCACATAATTCCAACAATGCATGCAAATAAATAATAATGAAATGATTTCAATACATTTTAATATCCAACACGCGACGCCTAGATGAAATAGGACCAGGATTAATAATATCATAATAGTACATGTAACCGCCTGAAGGAAGAGAATTCGCGGTTATCAAGGATCCGAGAAGGAGGACTGGACAGCACTCGAAAAATAAACAGACTCCACAATACTTTGAGATATTACAACATCATATAATCTATACCCCATCTACAACCAATGTGGATACATACATATAGAATTACAATATAATATGTCATATTGAAACAATATAACAATACACTTACATACTTATGCATACATACACATCAAGTTCCATATCATCACATAATCATTGCAATAATCGAGAACTCTAACAGGACCCTATACTTCAATACTACAAGTCATACGGCTCTCAAATCCAACGTGGACTTACGCCCGAGAGAATGCCTTTCGACCAGTGGTCCTTATCTCCAAATGACACTTAGTCCAATAACTATACGGGCGCCCCGAGAATGCTCGACCGTAGGTCCTTAACTCCAAAGAACTAACATATCATAATTCATAGCCTACGCCCCGAGAGTAACGCCAACTGTGGACCTTGACCTCCAGATCCCCGAGAGAAACGTCAACCAGAACCTATATCCATAATCATCAGCTAATCCGTATAACCCGACACTGCAAGATGCAAATTCCATGTAACTCATCGTGGTATATTCTCGCTTGAATCTTCTATTACAACATTTCAAATCACAACACACGTAAATTTCTACAATCAAAGATAGCACACTCAAGATCCATTATCATAACAACTCATATGCGTATATATTATAATAAAACAATTAATTAATTAATATAGTAACTTAACATCCATAATAATAATAATAACACACATCGTATGTTGAGATGATGGATCAGAGCTTAACAAGCTGATAGTAATCGCACAATGCACGAAGATGAGGTGTTATAAACTATATGATATCAACTCACCGAAGGATCGGTCCTCAGAGCGCTTTACGCCTCTCAGTCGCCTTATGAGTCAGGCCGGAAAATCTAGAATAGAAAAGACATAATCAATATCAAGATTGAGGTTGAAGTTTAACTCTAGACTCGATTAGATGTCCACACTAGACCGATATAAAGGCACATCTAAATTTTACCAAAATCTCGCGTAACCTTCCCTAAAACCGGACTTAACTCCCCTGTAAAACAAGTCCGTAACCTGCTAAATAACATTTCCAATATACATGTGAATCAAGCATCGAGCTTCGGGCCACAACTACAATTTTAATAATTCACTCGTCCTAATCCATCAAATCAACAATTTGTATTCGCAATATACACAATCAATCTCATTAACTACTTTGATCATACAATACAATTAATCGATTCAACGTAGTCCGAAATACGCTGACAGGTCTTAACATAAGATTATCGTAGCGTTGACTAAAATCAATATCTGGACAAATACACGATTAGAGTTCACACACGTTTAGTGGTATAGATTCTTTACCGCTCGACGCGAACCGACGGTGACCAACCAACCACTTTAACTGACTCACGCTTTGTCCTCGCACGCCCCGGCCCGCGACGGTGGCCGAAAAATTTGAAGGTGGTCGAAATTGATTTTGAGGGTACCCACGCCGGGCCCAAGGTCCAAGGAGTCTGCGCGCACCAGCTTCTCATATTCACCGGAGGGCTCGAATCGGCCCAAACAATGCGATCTGCGCGAGAAGCCTTAACCATCTCCGCTTCACCGGGCAAACGATCTTGGAAACGGGGCCGATCAAGGGTGGATCCTCTAGGTTCTTGGGGCGCAGGAGTTCCAGATCTGGTGTCTATTCGGGCGGAGGCAGGCTCTGAAAACGCGAGAAACTGGCTAAGTGGGCTGCTAGGAGAGAGAAAATGGCGAGCTGGATTCCCAAGGACAGCGCTTCAGCGGCCAAGGGAGGCCAAGGGTGGCCAGATGAGGGCTACCTTCCCCTCAGGGCCTGACGGCTCGATCGTGGCCGGAAATGGCTGATCGGCGCCGCAAGGTGACTCGTGGGAGAGTGGGCGGCAGAGTGAGAAGGCCAAAAAGATAGTCTCCCCTCATCTAGAAAATAATACTTTAGGATTAGTAAAATATATAATTAGAATTAGAAAAAAATAAATAAATCAAATAACCCAATTGAAACACACTAAAAATTACTGTGTATTATGTACCAAGCATCTTTTTTCCGCAGCTGAGCCCGCAGAGGCGGTAACCCGAGGGAGGCAGGGTGGGGATGGAAACGACGCCGTCCAAAGCACTTAAAAGGATAACCAAACTACGGCTTTGACGTGCCACAAGTGTGACTCCGGATCTAGCTTGCTAGCATTACAATTAAAATGAAAGTTTGCTCTATATAAAAGCAAGTTTTTTCAAAATATAAATACAAAAATTGCAAAAGTTTAGGATTTAAACAGTTTTTTCCCTAATAATATATATTGTTTTCATATTACATATTAAGATAGAATATAATGTATATAATATATAATAGATAATATTAGTATTATAATATATATATATATATATATATATATATATATATATATATATATATATATGTATGCATTTATTCATTAATGGAAAAAGTTAATCGATTATTCGTTGGGGAACTATGTTGATGATTAGGCTTTGATTTAGATAAATACCAAATCGATCATTGTTTTTTTAGTTAATTGCTTAAGTTAATCAATCATACTCAACCTTAAGTATTCACAAAAACCGAGATGTTTCCGCTCAACATTCTTTCTCTATGTAGAGACCCCAAATCCTAGTAATTTCTTACTATATTATGAAATTTAAATCACATACCACATTTCCTTTCCTCTCAATACATAATAGCCATTGACTTCCCATCGACTTCTGCCAGATTCCATCCGACCGTGGGAAAGCCGAGGCACAAGCTTTATCTACCATGTCTATTCCTTTCTTTCTATGAAAGATTCAAATGGAGGGGAAGAATGGGATCGGGGATATATTTTTCTTTGAATTGATAGCATGAAGCCGACTTGAATAGAAGAGAGTAGTTGTTGATGGAATGCCTTAGTGAGGATGGACAACTCCGTCTCACAGTGTCACACCCCGATTCCCTATCCGACCTAATTGGATTTGATCCGAACTGAAGTTCGGGGTGCGAGACTCGGGACTGGACTCTAATTGATTTTTTTTTTTTTAAAAGCTAACCGGTACCTGTGGGTATGGCCCACATCCTATAACATAATCATCAACAAAATATTATATACATATAATCCCAGTCCCATTTACAAATACAAAATTTTACTTTACATTTACAAATCGGGAAAGCAATGTAACCTACATGTAGTGAACCCTTCCCCCGTGTGTCAATTAGCCGTATATGATGTTTGCTGGATGTCTTCTCCCTGTGACTCACATGGATTAAAAACTCAAAGGTTTTTGCTTTAGTGGGAAACATTTCTTATACATAAACATAAATATAGATAACAGATTCATTATACGGAAGTAACCATAGTTACTATTGGACTTATACTTATATCTCTAGCCCCAGAGGAGTTACAGTTCTTCTTATGCATAACTTATGCTTATAAAAAACTTATGTTTATTCAAGACTCCCGTAGGAGTTAGAGAACTTATACTTATTCAGAACTTATACTTAACAGACTTATGTTTATTCAAGACTCCCGTAGGAGTTACGTAATCCTATACTTCAATGCATTCTATTTTCGCCTGACTCCCGGTGGGAATTACGTAACTTATCTTATGCAGACTTCTACTTATACACTCTCATTATCTCTGGGACTTTCGTAGGAGTTATAGAACTTATCCTTATATTACAGAAGTTTACCCCATTCCTGGAGGTACCGTAGGTACTCGCCGAAATTACTTAACGTATAACATATTGCGTAACTTATTCTTATACTAAGGCCTCAAAGTACTACAAAACTTATACCTGTCTTACTTAACTCGTTAATCGGGTCTTACTGCACTCGACATGTATTCCGCATCTTATACATGTCTTACGTACATATACTTCTATCTTACGGAACTTATACTAGTCTTACGGAGCATATACTTATCTTACTTCGGCTTCTTATCCTTGTAGCGAAGGTATCCGTGAGGTACAATAAGCTCAATTAATCATCATCGTGATCACATACAAGGTCGATCGTACGATGCAGATACATATCGTGTAATGGACATTAGCCCATAAAGGTACGTGATCGTGAATGCATACATATACTTATTTTACCGTTACGAGAGTACCTGGTACTACTTCGAACTTATACTTATATTTATGGATACGAGCATCTCTTCTTAGGTATGAATGAACTTATACTGCTTTATCGATACTAGAGTACTGTGATGTACTATCGACTTATACTTATTTTACGTAACTCGGTACTGTTTTTACCGATACGAGGGTACCCGTGGGTAATACGTAACTTATACTATGTTATCGAGACAAGAGTACCCTTTGGGTACTACGTAATTTATACTTATGTTATCGATACGAGTAACGCCGCGGGTACTACAAAGATTTATCAAATACGTGAGTACCCGTAGGGTACCACGTAACTTAATCTACATAGAGTACCCGTGAGGTACCACACTTAATCGTGATACGTGAGTACCCGTAGGTACTACATGACTTATTCAAATGTGATACCCTAGGTACTACGAACTTATCGATCGTGACTTATTCAGAGACAGATACCCATGTACTTAACTAATCAGAGACATCGTAACTTAATTAAATACGTGAGTACCCGTAGGTACTACGTAACATTTTCAGATACAAGAGCACCAGAGGGTACTACAGCTTAATCGTGAGATGTGAGTACCCGTAGGTACTACAGTACTTATTCAAAGACAGGATTATTAAATACAGAGTACCAGAGAGGGTACTACGTGAATCCTATCGATACATTCGGTATCTTTACTCTTATTCTTATTCAAGTGTCTTATCATATGTCCTGTCTCGACTACCTGTAATTTCAATTATAAGAAATGAGTAGACGTCAGACGATGTTCGAAGGTACGATACAAGATCAAAAGTAGTTAGCACCAGCAGAGTACCTAAGTATCGAATCAGAGTGCTTTAGCACTAATCGAGTACCGAAGTATTAATCAGAGTGCCGGGCTCAATCGGGGAGGCCAAGCACTAATCGTGAGTACCGGCACTAATCGACGTCCACTCATTCATTCTTGGTCCTAGGTAGTCATATGATCATATGTCTTTCGTAACTTATAACCTTTCTAATCACATTCGTGATCATGATGATCTTGTTTTTCATATTCATATTCATGTCTCGTGTCAGCCGCTTTCGTTTCATGCCTATTCCTTATGGCATTTCAGATATTTATACGATATTATGATGCCTATCCACACATCATTCATGTATTCTTGTCCCTCGATCGTTCTTAGAATTGAATCAATCCAATCGGATCATCCAAACTCAAGTTATGGCATTTTCATGCCAACTAGTCGGTTTACCGATTTTACCAAGGGACAGTTTGAAATATTTATTTTCCAGTGCCTTGTCTCGATATTTGACACTGGATCTTTGTACTCCTTTAAAGTTAAGGTGCTAAGGGTTCTATTCCAACTGGAATCACCCAATTCGAGCACTGAACCGAAGCCATCCGAAACATCCCGACTTCTATGTTCAAAGCTGGAACCAGAATTTGACTTGCACATGGTCCCACTTCGAGTGGATTTTTGGGCCACTTAGAGTCATAATTTGACGATGTCTATTTCTATATCGATGGTTTTCCTTGAAGTCTATTTTAATTGGCCACTTGAATCACTCGAATTGGATAATAAATGAGCAATTTATGGCCAAAATACGAAAACTGGTCAAACTCGAAAATGTACGTGGTTGTACCGTATTACGTCTAACTTGGTACCTGGCATGTTGGCCAAATGACCAGAACATTATTGTACCGGTACAAGTTCAAATTGTACTGGTACAAGTCTCCTAAAAGCGCCCGTAATGTGTGTTTCTTTCACATTTTTCCATATACTTTTGATACTCAAATCAATTTATACTAACACACATCTAATCCATTTCCAATTCACCTTGGAATCACTTTTCTATTCAATTTCTCTCTTTCATTTCTTATCTTTTTCAAACCTTTCCATGAATTTCTCCCAAATCATTCCAACATGGTTGGTGACCCATCCTCAAACCAACTATGATGATTAGCTAGGGTTTATTCTAACCCTAACTCACTTGTTAAATTAATCATGAAATCCAACCCAAAAGAGAGGATTCTAAGGATTATCTTGTACCATATGGGGCTCTTACCAACCCTATTTTCAAGAATCCAAGGTTTGATACAATTTATCAAACCCTAGCTTTGAGATAAGATATTACCCATACCAAGCCTTAAAGTTCCATGGATCCATTCAATTCCATGATCAAGGTTAGTTTCCATACCTGGACTTGATCCCTCCTTTTCTTCTCCTCTTCTCTCTTCTCTTCCTCTCTCATCTCCTTCTCCCATCCGTTTTTGAGCTCTCTCCCAAATTGGAGACCGATTTGGCCTTTAAATTCCATGTTTTTCTTAGGCCTTGTTTGGCCATCAAAAACCCATTTTTGGGTTAGTTTCAACTCTTAACTATTTGAATTTCAACTTCCTTTTATTGTACTTTGGCCTCAAATCTTCTAGGAATTACACCACAATTCCTATTATTTATACTTTGGCCTCAAATCTTGTCAATTTATGACTTTTAAGTCCCTCTTTGGACAATTTACAATTTTGTCCTTAAGTTTTGTAACTTTCCGGCCCTCAAGCCTGTGTTTCAGATTTAACTCACGAAACATTTAAAGTTACACTGACAAAATACCCTAAACATGTCGAAAACGACTAGGGTATATTTCGGGGTGTTACATCAAGTCCCGGCTTCCCGGTCAGTACCATGGTAACCCTTATCAAGCTGATTAAGGAAATATTTGGTTAAAAAACCTCAAATAATTCAAATTTTGTATATCTAACCCATGTTTTTTTTTTTTTTTGAAGAATAATACATTTTGGATAAATATACATTTTTTCATTTTATGTATTTACAGTGTCTTACAAAAGGGTTATATATATAAGGGTTAGATTTCCAAAATTTAATTTTAAAAGGTCTTTTAATCAAATCATTTCTTTCGTAAGAGAGACTGATATCGAGATCTCAAAGTTTTATTAGTTGGACAAGATTGCCCCGGCTAAACCCCTATCTTTAGCAGTCCCCAAAGTTCTAGTTTACGGGTACGTACTTACTACTTCTAAGAGCATGCAAACGTCCTTTTGCATTTTGTATTGTGTTAGTCTTTCAATTCTACCCCCAAGATTTGACATAATTAATAATCTCGCTTCTATAGGTAGAAATAAGTATTTCACTGCTTAACACGACAAGAAAGAATTCATTAAAGTCATTACAATCACTACAAGGAAATTGAGATATAGCCGGGGTCAATAAAGCATAACTGAAAAATACATGTAGTCACATTTCTTCAATTCAGGTGGAAGAAGAAAATTCTGACCAGCCCTTTAGCGGCGAGAATTAATTAATCGCAACTATATAAGTTCCTATTGTTGCATCAAGAACAAAGCGCTACTGTACATTACCTAATAAGCACGACATTGTACGAGTTTTGGATTAAAATACTTTTTAAAAAAAAATTATTAAAATAGCTTGTATTTGAAACTATTGTTCAATCTAGTGCTTCGACTACGTTTAATAACTATGATGATGTCGTTGTCCTAAATAATGTGTTTCACCAATTTTTTTTAAAGCTACTGGCTTGTCCTCGAACAACGCTTCATAAATTTTTTAAAATTCAATTGTCGTTGTTGATGATAGCGGTTTCATCATTTAAAAGAAAAATTAAATTATCAAATCTATATGAAATTATAAATATTTATTTTAAAGATGATGTTTGATATCTAAAATATTTAAAATAAAAATTTATTTAAAAATTATTATTATTATTATTTTTTACATCAACTTATTTAAAAATTATTGAAATGGGAATATTTAAAAATCAAATACAAATTATTAAATTTAATGATATCTCACTTTGTGACACCCCATTCCCGGGTGTCCGTTGACAACCCATTAACTCATGGAATATTTCGTGGAATGTCGGTAACCCGACACTACTACGAAAATCGGACAGACTTCCTTTGTACGAGCTCACCCAAAGTACATAATGTCCTAAACAACATCATAAGACATATACATGAGTAAAACGACCACTTGTGCCCCATACAACAATACTCATCAATATACATCAACTATATACCATAGCTCAAGAGTTAATAATTCACTCTTATTTCAAACATATATTAAAATTCTAGAATTCTAATACATATCATACATCATAAAACCATCAAAGCCACAACCCGACTTTCTTCAAAATCGACCTCTAAGATGAGTCGTCTCCTCGTACGCTCCCTGTACCTGAAATAATATATTCCTCGACAGGGTGAGCTAATCGCCCAGTAGTGGAATCACCCTAAATGGGTTACTCCCCACCTAAGTGCATATGCAATGATCCTATGTAAACACACACTCAAGTAAATACGTGATCCTACTTGAATGTCTACATGACCAACCCCATGTCTCGAGTCCTCACCGACTCCCTCACACTTGCCTAAGCCATGTATGAGAAAAATATCATTTTCAAAACAAAATTTGTTGTTCTTGAAAATACACTACCGAATCTCAGTAAAAATATGGGACTACCCTCCAAGGCGAATGTGTTGGAGAACCTTCCAAAACAATACATGGGCTCCTTCGACGTGTAATTGTAAGACCATCTCCCCAACAATCTATCTCAAAATCACCATCCAAATTTTCGCAACCATGTTCATTTTTCAGAAAATTCATGTCATGCACACACACCTAATTTCTAGGTTACCCCGGTGCATATCAAATGCATTATGCCATTTCAACACAATTTATATAACACATGCAAATACATCATCATGCATATATTGATATAAATTAAATAACAACAACATGTTATGCAAATTCACCATCAATTTCACCAAAATTAGCTCACATGGGCTAATTAACAAACACGAGCAATTCGATTTGAATTATTCAACCAAACACATTTTCTCACAAAATATTTTTGTGAACACTATTCATGTGAACAATGAAACCCTTGGCTTACTGTTCACGGCCAATCACCCAATATCGGTTCCACTTTGTGAACCCGAATTTCATAGCCATTTCCGGTCTCATACACACCACAATACAATTTATAGCATAAATTATACACTAGCAAAATTTCAAATGTGCTGTGGATCGTCACTTGATTGTCCAATTGGGTTGCATAAATTTTCACATTTCTGTCCCAAGTTTCGAGACCGATCAAACGGCCGTTCAAGGCCTCAAACCAACCGAATCATCAACAAAGCACTTAAATCAAGAGTAAAACAAGTAGGATAAAACCCCTACCTCTCGGAGTTTGTCGAAACTCCTTAAAACCGGTACCCACGCGAAGCCCTCACTGTGTAGAACCACTTTCCTTCTTGGCCCGATGAAATCCGACAGTCGGATTAGCCGGGATCTTAGAGAGAAGTTGCTCTTTCTCTAAAAAAATCACAAAATCTAAGCTCGCACTCTCCGTCAAGCCACGCCAAATTTGAGTCTTCAAGAAGAAGACCACTATTTGGATTTTTGTCTTATTATCATTAAACAATTCCAAAAATGCCATCCATGTCCCTAAGCTTGGATTTTTGACATTTAGCACTATCTCGGCCGTCCATTTCCATCATCTCTCTACTCATGCAACTTATGTCACATGAGTACATATTATAGGTGACTTTTGTCACATCACATGTCGTTTTATGACACCCGACACGGTACTGGAACGTGCAAATTCGGACATAGTCTCTAATTCGGAGCAAAATTCGACGCGGTTAGCTAGGATTTCGCGAGACGATTCCAATGGTAGTTCGTTGGCTATTCGAGATCTAAAAAATTTCGGTTTTGACCAAAATTAATACTTTTGCCTTTTCCGAAAATTGAATTTTCTTGGGTCTTACATTTCCTTCAAAAGGAATTTCGTCCCGAAATTCTGGACAATCACAACACTCACATGCATATGCAACGTGCACAATACCATGCATGTAAACTCGTCATTTAAATATTAAACGACTAAACCACGTACCTTCATCCCTAAACAAGAAGGGATAGGTGACCCGCATCGTGTCCTCTCACTCCCACGTTGACTCCTCCACTCCATTGTGTCGCCATAGCACCTCACTAAATTTCACTTCAGCCTGCTAGTCGCAAAACCTAATCACGCTTATCCAAATTGGAAGTTTTGCTGGTCCTCAAAGAAAAGAGTTGTTGCTTGTCCCTGCCAATGGAAGAGAAGAGTTCGTTTCACCCTTTTATTTAACCAAAACCGGTGCACTGCTTTGCAAGGGTATGTGATATGTGTCTCAAGAATCACTCCTTACAAGAATATAGAAAATATGATCAAGATAATTTATTCATTTTAATAGTGAATTAATCTCATAATAGACAAATTTAGATCATGGTTCTCACTAGTGTGTGTGTGTGTGGTCTTCCCTATCCAAACAATTGCAAGCTGTGATGAGTTTATGAGAATTTGAGACAAGTATGGATCTCTAAGATAATTTATTTAGGTTCCATAGGGCTTGTTGTTCTTATCACTCTCCACTAATGTAGACACACACAACTCAAGATCAAGTAGGTCTTATAAGCTTGCAATGTAAGGCTTGGGCAGGGTAGTTGAGTAGTCATTTTAGGCTAAAATCACCCAAACATACATATTTTTCTGCATTAATGTCTTACTCCATCCCGATTCTTACCATCAAAGATAGTGACACCTCAAACACCCCAAAATCTGCTTTAGGTGCATCCTTCCATAATTCCTCATATCACTTTTTCTGCACAAATTCTGCATTCTTTCAACAAACACCAAGAAGCCTTTTCTTTAAGACAAGGTTATTAGGAGTAGTGTAAATGTCAAAACCCCTTTAAGCTTTCTACCAACCCTTAGCGAGCTTTAAATCAATAGTCTCCAAAACCACCGCCTTAGGGTATTAGGTGTCGAGACACCCCCTAGGATTTACTTGTTTCAAAGGGAAGGAAGGCATTGAGGCTAGACACTCACTCTTCCTTGACTTTTCTACGTATTTTTGCTTCTTTTTCACTTGATATTTTTTCTTTTTCTTTTTTTTTCTTTTTTTTTTTTTTTTTTGACAACTTCCTTTGATTTTCAACTTAACTCATTTCAATTAATTTGGAGTTATTTTTCCATGGAAAATAACTCCTAAATCTACTTCCCACTATACATTTCTCTGAATTATGTTCAAATCTCTCATGTTATGGGTGAGTTTGGTCTTTATTGAGGGATAGTAGATGTATAGGAAGGTTATTGGCTTCAAACTTGGTTTTTTTTTTTTTATAAAACAGAATTTTGGCTCTTTAAGGCTCAACATCTTGTATTTCAGAGGAATATGCATATGCATATTAATAGAAGTATCAGCGTACAATTCTTCAAGGATGGCCTATATCATTTCTCAATTGTTGTGTTGCCTAGATTTCATTTCATGATAATAGAACAAGTTCTAGAACCTATGGAGATCAAAATTAGATGGACTTCATAAACCTTCTAACTACAAAATCACTAAGGGCATTAAGGACTAATGTTATAGGTGGATTTTGAGAAACCAATGACTTAACAGCCTATTAAAGAGATAACTCATTACATTAAGTCCTATTATCTCTAATATTATCCATGAGCAAGGGTTCATTTATGGTCCTTACACATCACAACAACTCCAAGCAAAACTCAATTAACTCAATAAACTCTAACTAAAAAAAAATATACCAAACTAAGATGTGTTATGAAGCACTAAACAAAGTCATTATCCGAAAAGCACCAGAAAATTTCATCCTCAGTTGTCATTTGCAACATGTGGGTGACATGATAAACTAAAAAAATAAACACCCCCAAACTTTGATGAACATTGTCCTAAATGTCTAGCAATGAGCAAAAAGGAAGCAATAAAGTAAAAGAGTAATAAAGAGTTGGGTTGAACTTTGTAGTCTTGGCCACTTTGAATAGGAACCTTGATGATTTTCAGACATTGACATTGGTGTACTACCCCTTGATATACTCTTTTGCTTCTTTGGAGCCATGAAAGTGGCTTTGACATTTTCTCAAACACTTGGTGTGCACCAACTTTCTTCACCTCAAATGAGTGAGTTTTGATTCTTCAAAACCTCCTTCAATACATGCAAATCACTCCACAATCAACAATGATCCACAAAGAACCAAAAACAAGCAACCAAGCACAAAAATTTTCTTCATTGTAACCTCTTGATGCTTGGAATGATGGGATGGAAATTGGGGTTCAACAAAGGAAGTTTGTGGGGTTTGTGATAGGTTTTGAAGCTTGAAGATGATGAAAATGGATTGGGGAGGAATGTGATTTAGATTTGAGGGGATGGGAGAAGAATTTTGAAAGTGGTTATAAGTTACAAGGGGTTGGAGGGAAAGAGTATGGCAAGATAGAGTATGTGCAGGAAGAAAATGGGTTTTAAAGGGTTAAAAAGCCTCTGTTGTGACTCCGTGGTGCTGGCTCGTCAAGAATTTCCGTCAAAGACTCGCTTTTTTATCCTGTCCAACTTGTTATACCTATATCTCCTTCATTTTAGCTCGAATTGATGTGTAAGGACTCGTTGGAAAGCTCTTCAATGTAGAATGATCATGGCTTATGTGAACCATTTGGAGCCTCAATCAATACAAGAAAAATCAGAATGTTCAATGCTGTCCAAAGGTGATGATTTCTGACCTAGGTTCTCCTTGCTTTGTCTCTTGCCCATATCACTGCTATCCTTCAAAAGTCCTTCATGCTTATATATTCTCTCAAAATTCCTCCAATAGAAACCCTTAATTCTTTCATTCATTCTTGAACTCATCTTTTGTCTTCAATTCTCCTCAAGCATGATCATGAACCTTCCAACTTTATATTTCAGTTCAATTTGGTTCTTTTCACCTCAAAAACCTGAAATTTGATGAACATCTCCACTCCATTTTTTATTTTTTTTTTTCACACTTCAAGCACTATAATTACATCAACCACTTTCCAACTTCTTGCCTTTGCTCTTGCAAACTAGTCATGACAACATGTTGAGCTCAAACTATCTTATCTCAAAACACTAACAACAGTTAAAACACCATCGAATTTTCATCCCAACAAGAAAAAAACATCACAAATAAAATAATCCAAAAAAATAGAAAAAGAAAAGAGAATGGATAGAATCCTTATTACTTAGCGGGTTGCTCCCAAGAAGTCAAGCCCGTTTTTAGAGTCCAAATTTAGACTCATTGGAAAAGTACTAGTGCTTCCATTTGACCAATCATTCATCTTCTGGAAAGCACTTCCTTCATAACCATTCAGCTCAAGGATGTTTTCAGACTTTGGCAGAGGAAAGAAACTCGAAATCCCTTAATTATGGCTGGTGGTTCAGCCACAATTTCTTCAAAATAGCCCCCTATGTGAAGTAGATGTAAACACACATTTATGCTTAAGGGGGACTATTCAAACTCGTTTCCCTTTGATTGAAGCAGTCATGCACTTTTCTCGCACATGGCTCTTTCTGTCTGGCCAAAGGTAATAATTGGTGAAGATTGAACTTTGCTTTCTCCTCACCCATAAGCAAGGTGAGCTCCCCCTTGTTGATGTCAATCCATGCTTAGCTTGAGGAAAGAAGTGGTCTTTAGTATATGAGAATTTTGTAGATCCCCTTCAATGCCCCAAGTCACAAAATCCATGGGGAAGGTAAATGTGTCAATCTTCACCATGTTTTCAATAGCCATTACTTGACTTACTTCTTCAAATTTCAGTTTATCCAATAATGACTCTTCATCATTTAAGTTGTTTAGGAGTGCCTTGTTCTCACTTCACTTCATTTTCACCTTCTTCCACAGATTTCTTGATAGGAAATTTTTGCACACCGTCAGCCGGTATCAATGCATTCATTGGGATTTGCAAAGTGTTACTAGGAGGTCCTAGAGAATTTTTCCTTGAATGCTTGGACCAAGCACCCCATTGGAGCTTCTACATTTTTCAATCTAGCACTAGTGTTGACTTGAAGGCATCTAAACTGAAATTTCGCTCATGAAGACTAATCATCTTCTTGTTCCCATCCATGTAGATAAAATTTTGCTCCTTAACAGGAGACAACTCTTCTTCCTCCTCAATTGTGGGGTTTGAACTCCCTTGATAAGGCAATACTCCTTGTTCCATGAGTGAGTCATTGTGAATTCTTGGTCCAAATGATGAAGAAGTAGTTTGAGCTTGGCTTCTATGGAGGCAAATCTATCTTCTATTGAATGTTCCTCCATAAGTACCAACAAATAAGAAGAAAACAAAGAAAATAAAGTACAAAATACAAATAAAAAATTAACTAAGAAACAAATCACAACCAAAAAGATAAAAATAAAATAAAATTGCCTAAATTAGCAAATTACCCGTTCTTCAAAATGTCAACTTCCAATGAGAGAAAGTGAACCGCGCCAATCCCCGGCAACGGCCAAAAACTTGTTAAGTGACCAAAAGACATACACCATTTATGACGTTATTACCAAGGACTATTATCTAATCCCCGGCAACGGCGCCAAAAACTTGTTAAGTGACCAAAGAACACATATTAAATCTCTATTTAATGCTATTACCAAGGACTATTGTCTTACTTCACTTACGAATCTACGCTCAAAACTTGTTAATAGACCAAAGAACCATACAGTTTTTACTTAATGTTATTACTAAGGACTATTGTCTAGTCCCCGGCAACGGCGCCAAAAACTTGTTGGGAGACCAAATGATGTTTATGTGTGTGAAAATATGGTCAAGGGAGTGAATGTGGTAAATACTCAAAAACTGATTTGAAACAAAAGTAAGTATACTCAAAATCTGAAATGAAAAGTATTACCAACACTCAACCCCTTTCCGCAAGTGCACGGGTCATACAAGTAATAAAGTGGACTCTAGGAGTCCGGACATCGCACTCCACGAGGATTGGAGTGGTTCTCTCTAATTGGAATTTGATCACCCCGACATAAGGGCTCTTCACTATTTAGGCTACTCAAGTAGGATGTCGAATAAAATCAATTTAATTGGAAACAAAACCGATTTAAAACTAATCCTAAAAAATCTACCAAATAAACAACTACTTAATTCTAAAAGGTATGAAGAGTCACTAGGATGGGGATAACTATTTACAAAACGCTTTGCATTTCGAAAGTACAACATTTGTGAGTTGAATGCCGATTTGTCCAAGAGCAATGTAGTGATAGCTTGATTTCTCCATACACCATACATTTCACTATCTAACACACCATATTCCTTTTCAGACAAATGTCTAAATAGCTACTTGTAAAATGGCACTCTTTTAAGATTTGATTGTTTTTTCTCTTTTCAATACTCACAACCATTTCTCATGACCGGCACCCCGCTTCATAGACAGGATATGCAAGCCTTCTCCAATGTAATTGGTATCTCGTCCTTCAAATCTAATAAAATTTTCTATCTCCATGATTAGATCTTTGCTAACACGGAATCAAGATCCTTTCATCGACTAAGGAGAAACTCTCTGATTAACTAAATTGATACATCATCTAATTAATCCTCACACCATGAGTAAATTAGTGATCTATCAAGTAATTTTCAGAGTTCAGTTCCAAGATATTAGTCTAACATATACCCCTAAGTTACCGCTCTTTACCGTCAGAAATCTCCATCTCCGTCACCAGAGGGCCTCCCGAAATCCTGTGAGCAAAGATACACTCTTGGGTATAAGCTCAATATTCCGAACACCATTATATGAACAGCATCAATTATATAAATCTCGCATTCAAACCCACAAAATAACCGAAAAACCGAAAAATCAATGTTCAACAATTAAACCCCAACCCTAGAGGGTGTTTAATGTTCCATTACTGGATTCCAATCATCACTAATCAAACAAAAAGTAAGAAAATGAAGAAAGAAATCAAGAGAAATAAGAGAAAAACCTAGATTTGAGCTTAAATCTTCTCCTCAACAGTAAATAAATTGAATATCCGAGACAAAGACCGAAATCTCTTCAATAGAAATAAAATCTACTGAAGATCTATTAAAATAAAAACTGGCAAAGAAACTAAGAAAATGGGCAGCTTTAGAGAGAGAAAACCCATGAGAGAGAGAACTAGATTCTTAGCCTTCCAATCTGTCTCGAACCTGAAATCAATCTCTTTATACAACACCGAAATCTCTTCAATAGGAATAAAAATCGCCTAAAACTCCGTTTAAAATCTAAAACAAATCAAAATCTACGTAAAACTGGAAAATGGGCAGCCTAGAGAGAGAAACCCCATGAGAGAGGCTCTCCAATCTTCCCGCTTGCCTTTACCTAAAAACAAGTATATATATGGTCCTAGAAATGGGCTTGAAATTAGGGTCAAAACCCACTTTTCAAATTTCTTTCGTTGTCGCAGCTGCTTCGGGTCGACACGTGTCTTCGTCATGACACCACTACCGCGACACCAACTTTCTGTCGCGACACCAGCTTCTGTCGCGACACCAACTTTCTGTCGCGACACCAATTTTCTGTCGCGACACACCGTACCTTCACGTCGCGACTAATTTTCTAGACAAGAATCGGTTTAACTGGTTCCGGGGCCATAACTTCTTCATTTTAACTCCAGACGGCGTGCAGGAGTACCGCGTGGAAAGCCTTTTGAATGTAGAATGCAGCCATGAGGGAATTTGAACCATTTGATGTTCCAGATGGTACATAAAATTCACCTTCCCAGAAGGTCGTGAGACTCTCTATTGACTCTTCTTTTGGAAATATATTGCTCGCTGCCAAATCACTTGCTTTTCATCAATAATCCTACAAAACCAAGTTTAGAGGAAATTTTATGAGTTTTACTTGAATATGGATATTAAATGCACAAAATAGCATGTGAAATGAACTCAAAACATAGATGAGTTTTGCACTCATTAGTGACCCGCATCGTGTCCTCGCGCTCCCACGTTGACTCCTCCACTCCATTGTGTAGCCATAGCACCCTCACTAGCCTCACGGTCTTGCGTCGCAAAACCTAATCACTCGCCATCTGTAATGCACACCGGTCCCTCCGAAGGTCCCACGTTGTCAACCTCAATCTGTCCCCAATCCACCACATGAGCTGGATTTGGAGTATATTTCCGGAGCATGGAGACGTGAAATACCTCGTGGACACCTGACATGTCGGGCAGAAGCCAACCAAGATAGTTACAACGCTCTACCCTCTCGAAAGTATCCCTAAAGGCCCACAAACCCTGATAGCTTCCTCGCGCTGCCGAACCCGACTACTCCTCTTAGGGCATCACTTTCAAGAAGACGTGATCCCCAACCTCGAACTCCCAAGGGCCGACGTCGCACACGCGATAGCTTTCACCCAGCCGAGAAGACGCTCGTCAGATCGCTTCACCTTCGGCTGCGTCTCTAACTGACGTGACCCGTTGATGGAGCCTCTCGCACTTCTGGCCCAACATAATCTGATCGCGATGGCCTCCCATACAATGCCTCATATGGTGCCATCCGTATACTCGCCTCAATAACCGGTTGTCAGGAGCGACCCACTAAGGGGGCAAGTGCTCTTCCCAGCCTACCCTTACGATCTAGACGCATGCTCGCAAATATCCTCTTAACACCAGATAGTCCTCTCGGGATCACCCATCCGGTCTGCGGTGGAAAGCCGTGACTATAGTCACCGTAGGCCCATAGCCTTTGGAAACTCTTCCAAAAGTGCACCGTGAACCTTGCCCTATCCGACACTATGGATACCGGTAATCTTATATAGCCTACTCATTCCTCGAATGTACAACCCGCGCACCTCCACGTGATAGCCATCCTGACGGCTAGAAAATGCCACTTCGTGAGCCGGTCCACTATCACTCATACCACATCATGCCTCCACTGTGTACATGGCAAGTGGGTCACAAAATCCATCTTGACGTGCTCCCACTTCCACTCAGCCACTTCCAATGGCTAAAGTAGCCCTGCTGGCTTCTGGTGCTTAGCCTTAACCTGATGACACGTGAGACATCGTCGCACAAAGTCCCCTACGTGTCTCTTCATTCCGCTCCAGTAGTACTAGCGAGGAAGATCCTGGTACATCTTCGTGCCACCTGGATGCACTGCAAATCGAGAGCAGTGAAACTCCCTGAGAATCTCCTCTCTCAAATCAGTCAACTAGGGAACCACTACCCATCCTCTATACCGAAGACTGCCATCTGCGTGAACGGTCCAGCCCTCGTCACTTGTACCTGACTATACCTGGTCCTTGATGGATACTCTCTCTGCGTCCTACCCCTGGGACTTGATCACTCAAGCCAACAAAGACTCCGCAGCTACTCAGACCCCCAACGACTCGAGTCAGCCATCAGACCATGCTCAAACTATCCCACAGTCTCGAGCATCCGCCACTCCCGAGAAGCTATACTAGCCAATGCTCCCCGTGACTTCCGACTGAGCGCATCAACCACCACATTTGCCTTACCAGGGTGGTAATGCAAAGTGAAGTCATAATCCTCTAGGACTCCATCCACCAGGCCGCCTCATACAGATCCCGCCGCTGAAAATATACTTTAGACTTTTATGGTCTGAGTACACCTCGAACTCCTCGCAATATAAGTAGTGGTGCCAAATCTTCAAGGCGAAGACTACGGCCACCAACTCAAAGTCGTGTGTGAGGTAATTCTGCTCATGATTCTTCAACTGACGGGAACCATAAGCTACTACCCTCCCGAATTGCATCAAGACACATCCCAGTCCGGCCCTCGAGGCATCACAATACACTGTGTACCCCTGCCCGTTGTCCGGGACTATTAAGATAGGAGCTGTAGTGTCTCCTTCAACTCCCCAGTCCATCATCCGACAAATTGACTCTAATCACATAAAATATAATGGAGAACTACGAATTTATCTATAATTCAGATACGAGGTGTCTCGGAGACTGGACTTTGATGTCACCCAACATCGATGAGGCGCTCGGCCCCGAGGTCCACTGACATCGCCCACTACGGCACATCCAAATCCCATCCCAGGTCGGTAATTGAGATTGATCAATTGATGACGATCGATATCGCACGACCACATCAACACTACCCACCCGACTCAGGAGTGACCAGATCACCACCGGCACCAACGACAAACTGATTCCAATAATATCATAGAGATCCCTATGAACACGACATCACTCCAAGCACATCAAATCAAATCGGCAATGATGTCACGTAAACGCTGTCTTAGGATATCTCGTCTCCCTAACCCTCGCTTGATGGTGGTAACCAAAGATGAAGGTCTATCTTGGAGTAGACTCGCCCTTCAATCGATCAAACAAATCATCAATCCTCTGTGAATGGGTACCAATTCTGATCGTAACCATGTTCAATTGTCGTGAATCAATGCACGCCGAAGCGGTCTTGTCCTTCTTCTTCAAATAGAACCTGAGCGCCCATGGTGAAGTGCTCCTGATGATGAACCCTTGTCTAGTAGCTCCCGTAATTTGACTCCGGAGTTCCCGCAACTCAACTAGTGCCATCCTAGCGAGGAGTCATAAAGACGGGCGAAGTACCAGGTGTAACTCGACACCGGTCTACAAACCCTCCAGATAGGCAATCCCTGCAGCTCATCCAAAAAAAAAACATCCTCATACTCGCAAGTAAACCACTCGAGGTATATCTAAGTCCTGGCCTCACCTCGTCTTCTGCAGGCTTGCTAGCCATCCCCGCTTAACCGTCCCGACACTTGGACTCAGATAATCGGCCCGGGGCAAAATATCATGCTTGTCCTCAAATACCACACAAGTACTCGCGTAGGCGTAACCCTCCCACGCTCACAACTGATGCCAACAACCTCAAGTCGTCAACCAATCCATCCTCAGATGACATCAAACTCGACATGTCCATGATCCTCAGTCCACCGTGAGTAGAGTCCCCCGAGACCTCCAACCCGCAATCACGACATGTCATCCTATTCTCGCCTCTAACCCTAGGGGAGAACTTACATACAAAGGCCTCCGTCTCAACTCTAAGCCCAACTCTATCACAACTGATGCAAAGAATGAATGAATGCGAAGCACCATAATCAAATAACACTCTTGCCCATAGGCGAGATAGGAAAACGCACTCGTATAACTAGCCGATCCGCCGACTCACCAGCAGATGGTGGCGCAGACACGCCTCAACCCCCGACGCCCGCCGCCGTGGCCTCGCCCTCCGCCGCCCCACTGGCCTCCGGCTTGGCCCATGTAACGGAGGTGCCCGTAGCTCCTCGAAACCGAAACCGCCTCTCCGACTTGTATCGGGTCGTGGAGGAATGCAATCGCATCCTCTCCGTCCCATCAGCCGATCGGGATCAGGCCGGCCCCAAAACCCCGGGATCCCGTCTCGGGGGCAATCCTCCTATGTTCCGCCGCCGGCAGTAGCACACTATCTCGCCTGGGCCTTGACCTGAACTCGATCCGTCCCCGCCCGATGGCCTCGACTCTAGAACCCTCGTGAACTAGAAGCCCTCTGCTTCTTTCCCGAACTAGAAGAAGACTGGCTCTCCTTCCTCTTGCTACTAATACCCGCATCCCGAGTGCTCCGAGCATCCTCTATCTCTCTCTCTATGGTCAGGCCTGTCCCAACCATGGAGTCCATATCCTATAGGCGAAGGCCTACAATCCTGCCTCGAATGGACAACTTCAGCCCATTCTCAAATCTCCTCACCTTGTCCATGTATGTGGCCACGTAATCCTCAAAGAAAACAAAGCAACTCTGTGAATCTAGCCATTATAATCTATCACAATATCGTCCCTGTTTCAAATTTCTAGGAACTCCCGAGCCTTCGCATGCATCGCAAAGATCCTGGAAGTACTTACCCATGAACAGCTCCTGAAACTCTGCCCATGTCATTGCCTCTAGATCTCTAGAGGTCTTTGCCCAGTTCCACCATACTTGGGCCTCACTCTCTAGCTTGAACGCAGCTAGTCTGATCCTGGTAGAGTCAAAGGTAATCTCCATAGCCTCTAACACCCTCTCAATCTGCATGAACCAATGGTCTGCCACCATCGGATCTCCTCCCCCTGTGAATGTTGGAGGATGATGTGCCCTAAACCTCTGGAGGTTACTTAGACCTCCCTGACTACCTGCTATACTGGGGCCAGGCGATGCCAAATTGGCCGCAATACCTACACTCTCAACAAAGGCCCCATTGATCAACACGGTGGTGATCGACCAGCACTCCCGTGGACGCCCTCTGGCCCCGCCCTCGACTAGCCATCTACATAGCTCAAATGACGCTTGTCATTAATGCAAGATTCTAAGGCATAAACACAAATTCGAGACACTAATCATATACACAAGAAATGGCTCATACACAATGTTCATGCTTTTTTTTTTTGGTAATGCAAGACAATCATTCCATTAAATCATTTTTTTACTCAACAACAAAATTTCATTTTTACAAAATTCTAAGTCATTTTATTTGATTTGGATTCATTTTGTTTTATTTTTATTTTATTAATTAATTATTATTTTTTCGAAAATGTGAACAAAGGTTCATGAACAAAGGTCCCAAATAGTGACCGAAACAAAGGCACCGAACCCAAAATTGGGTTGGGTGCACTGAGCAAACACTAGCCCCAGCCTGTGTGCACGCTGCAGGGGCCACCGTGGGCACGCCCCGGGCCGTATAGCTGGCTCGGGGCCTACAGGCCGTGGCCCGGCCCCCGGCCGTGGTCAACGCAGGTCGCGGTTGTGGGCCCTATGCCGTGTGCAGGCACGATCGTGTCGTGGCCTAGGTCGCGACACAGTGCCGTGTCCCAAAATCCTCCTGGTCACAATACACTGCAGTGTATTGCGATACAATTCCCCCAGCCATCAAGCCACCTCAGTCACGATACAATTAACTGTATCGTGACACGCCCTTAGCCAACCTGCCGCTCATGTCACAATACACTACAGTGTATTGTGATACAAACTCCCAGCAGCCAGACTCTTCTGTTACAATACAACCTTATGTATTGTGGCACACTCTCTCCCAGTCACTCAAGCCTCTACCGTCACACAATACAACGGAGTGTATCAGGATACGCTCCTCCAAATTTGCCTCCGTCATACAATACACTTGGTGTATTGCGACACAAACACCCTGCAACCCAACTGCCCATGTTGCAATACAAATGTCTAGTCCACTGCACATCCATAAGGCCATGTCACGATACAATTTGCCATTGTATCGTGACACAGTTTGGGGAGTAGCCCAAATCAGCTTCTGCACTTCTTTTTTTTTTTTCGTTTTTCATACATATTTTTGTGTTTTTTTTTTCATTTCTGCTAGTGGAGACACCTAATATATATATATATATATATATATATATATATATATTTATTATTATTATTTTTTCATTCTCCAGTACATCCAATTAAATTGAAAACAAATTTTGTTTCATTTTAATTTTCTTCATTCATGCCACTGGAAAAACACCCAACATATATACATTTACATATATAAATTTTTTTTTTTCATTTTCCAATAAACCAAATAAATTTATTCAAATTTATTTTCTTTCTTCTATCTTCTTCTAGTTTTACACACTGTAAAACTCCAAAAATTTCTCCTACACATTTATGTGCTATTTACCTAAGCACCCAATTCACACAACACATAACAATTCATGTTATGCACACCATTCATACAACAATTCATCAATTAATCACATGATCACACATCATTCATGTTATATACATCAATCACACATAAAACACCATGCATGCAGTGTTCTAATCATGTCCCGTGATTGTCTAGGTAATCACATACCTAACCCTACATCAACCACTTTCTTCTCTCTTCTCACACCAAGTGTAAGATGGATACCCAAACCCGAGCTCTCTAGGTATTCGTATACCTAAGCTCTGATACCAAGTTGTGAGACCCTATTCCCGGGTGTCCGTTGACAACCCGTCAACCCGCACATCATGAATTGTCGTAACCTAACACTACCACGTAAAATCAGTGCAGTCTCCTTGTACGGGAGCTCTACCTAAAGTACATAACCTGTACCAAACAACATCATAATACATATACTTCCTTGACACCCCAAATCATTGGTCCGTTGATCACCAATAATCCATGAAAACTCGTGGAATGCCTGACAACCCTACACGACCACTGTAAAATCAGTAAGATTCTCCCTTGAAAATGGAGCTCTACCCAAGAACCATGTCCAAATCATCAACATCATCAGAGATAACATGAGTAAAAACGGCCACTTGGGCCCATAAACAATACTCATAAACATACTAACTATATACCATAGTTACAAGAGTTAAATTTTGGCTTCATACAACATATATTAAAATTTTATAATTTAATACATGTAATACATCATAAAACCAAAGCCTTAACCCGGCCAAAGGCCTCTATGATGAGTCGGGCTCTCGTGCGCTCCCGTACATGAAATACTACACCTCTGACAAGGTGAGCTAGTGCCCGCAAAGGAACTGACCCTAAATGGGTTACTCTCCACCTAAGTGCATATGCAATGCTCCAATGAAAACACACATGCAGTGTTCTAGTTTTGTCCCGTGCCTTCCTAGGTAATCTCATACCTAAAATTACATCAAACCACCCAAGTGGGCGATGACACCCAAACCCGAGCCCCCAGCATTCAGAGATACCTAAGCTTTGGATACCAAGCCGCAGTCGGGCATCAGACTACACTTATAACTACACCCACCGAGCTCCTGCTGCAATCGCTTACCTTAGCCTCCGATACCAAGCCGTGACGCCCAAACCTCGGGGTCCGCTGACTACCGCCACCCCAGCCGAAAAATCTATGTGTCTCGACGCGAGACTCATAATTCGAAAGTAAAAATGGCACCGCAGCCCATAAACCCATTGTTCATCAAAATAAATATCCGAACTATATTCCAATAGTCCAAGAGTTATACATTACTCTTAATACAAATACATATTAAAATTTACAATTCTAATACATATTATCCAAAAACCATTAAAGCCACAACCCGCTCAAAATCGTCTCTAAGATAAGCCGTCTCTCTCGAACCCTCCCCGCACCGAAAAATATATTCGACATGTGACGAAGATCGCCAGTAGTGAATCACCCTAAATGGCTTACTTCCCACCTAAGTGCATATGCAATGCTCCAATTTAAACACACACTCAAGTAAATACGCATCCCATTTGAATGTCTACATGCCCATTCCCATGTCTCGAGTCCTCACCGACTTCACACTTGCCTAAGCCATGTGCATGAAAAATACCATTTTCAAAACAAAACTTGTCGTTTCTGAAAATATACTACCAAGATTCGTAAGATGGACTAATCCTCCGAGACGAATGTTGGAGAACTTCCGAAACAAGCCATGGTCCTCATCCGAAATGATCTCATTGATGGTCTTCCCAACCTATTCTCCTAAAATCATCCCGTGAAATTCCTTCGCAATCATGTTCTAAGCTTTAAAATTCATGTCATGCACTCACACCCACTTCTAGGTTACCTAAAGGTATATGAAATGCATTATGCCATTTCAATCATTTATACAAATATATCAATATACATATTCTCAAATTTACATTCACACCATGTAATTCAACAGCAGGATCAACTAACACCCAAATTTAGCTCACTCGAAAGCAAATCATAATTTCATCTCCACGGTTTATACACAATTATATTCCACATAATTTATTGAAATCACAATTGCATCTCCAATGGCCTATACACCCAATTATATTCCATATAATTGTAACATAATGTTAACACATCAAGCTTATGCATTAACCTATATATTTCCACTCAACTCAAGCCATTCATTTCAACCAATCTCATACACACCGCACATGGACGTTTTTGGTCCAATCCCACAAAGAACCCGGATCGGTTTTTTTTAATACCCCAACATAACAAAGGTCAGCCCGTGCTCCACTCACTAAACATTGGTTCTCTTGGTGGAACCGACTCATTTCCATTTTGCCTCACTCACCAAAACACACCATTATATAAATTATGACACAAAGACCCAAATCACCCCAAAACTGTCACGACTCGCTCTAATTCAAGTCCCAAATTAACATCTGGCTCCAAGATTTGACCCATCAAATGGCCCCCTCACGGCCTCAACCACCACAAACACTGGGCGTAATCCTTAAATCAAGAGGGAACAAGTAGGATAAAAACCTCACCTCACGTAGTTTGTCAAAACTCAAGAAACCGGTGTCCACGTAGGCCTCACAGAGAACCACTTTTCTTCTTGTTCACAAAATCCGACGATCCATCGCCTCGAGATCTTAGGAGAGAAGTTGCACACACTTTCTCTCAAAATAACAAACTTGCTCACTACCGTAAAATGTCCAACCACGCACGATTTTTGATCTTTTTGAGGAGATGAACACTATCTCAACATTTTGTCCCATCTCACAAACTTTCCCATAATGCCATCCATGTCCCTTCTCTTGATTTTGACACGTGGCACAATCTCTGGGCCTCGTCCTCGGCTTTCATCATCTCTCTACTGCGGGACATGTGTTATGAGCACATATTATATGTGACTTTTTCACATCACCCCTGCTGCACGGCACCCGATACTCAAGTGGCTCAAAACATGTAAATTCCTATTGAACTAATTCAATTAATTCACTATTAGCTACGGAGATCTAGAACGAGGGCGTCCACGAGGCACTAGTCAGCACCGTATTTAACCAGCCACCAAGATAGATCGCAGGCCTTGTAGAGGCTGTAGGTGGTTATGCGGTCACATCGCACAAAGCAGCTTAAAGGTAGTCGTGGAGGTCCTAGTAACCTCTCTCTAGGAGGTTTGAGTGCCATCATCCCTCCACATTCATGTGTGGGAGGAGACCATGGTGGCAAAACCATTGGTTCATGCACGGCAAAGGTGTTAGAGGCTATGGAGATTACCTCCGACGCGATTCAAGATAAGACTAGCCGCGCTCCAGCCCAGGCGAGGCCCAAGTATGGTGGAATGGGCATGACTCCTAAAGACCTGTAGGGCTATGATACGGGCGCAGAGTTTCAGATATTCATGGTAAGTACTTTCCAGACATCGCGAGGCATGCGGCTGCCAAGGAGTTCCTAGAGTCGGGGCTAGGGGCGAAGGATCGTGATGATTATGTGGCCAGGTTCACAGAGCCAGTCTGCTTTGGTTATCGATTACGTGGCCACGTACATGGCCAAGGTTGGGAGATTTGAGAATGGGCCAAGGTCCATTCCGGGCCAGATTGTAAGACTTCACCATTGTGATATGGACTCATGCATGGGACAACCCCGACCATAGAGAGATAGAGGATGTCCCCTGAGCACTGGATGCGTGTTAGTAGCAAAGAGGAAGGAGAGTCGGCCTCTTCAGCTCAGTGAAAGAAGCAGAGGGCTTCTAGTTCACGAGGGTTCCAAAGTCGCGGCCATCCGGGCTAGGGACAGATGAGAGTTACCGCCGTCAAGTGTGATGGTGCTACCATTGCCGCAAATGACATATGAGGAGGATTGCCCTGGTATATCAGGATCCTGTGGTTTCAGGGACAACACAGCTCCCGGGCCAAGGTAGGACAGAGAGGATACGCACATTCCTCCACAACACCTAAGACAGCGCAGGAGCCGCTTCACGTGACATGAGTATCACTTGAGGATCGTGTTACAGTTGTTGAGTGACCATCAACTCGTACGCCTGCCCAAAGAAATGCGGTTTTGGCTTTACCGAGGTGAGATTTCCTTGGGACACGTGGTGTCGAATTAGGCGTGTCAAGGACCCGCAGAAGGTTGAGGCCGTGATGAGTTGGGAGAGACCGTCGCCGAGATACGAGTTTTAGGATTGGTCGTACACAGAGATTCATTGAGTGATTCCTCCTGGGATAGCAAAGACCTATGACAAGGTTGACTCGGAAGGAGGTCAAGTTTGATTAGGATGACAGACGTGAGGAAGCATTCCAGGAGTTGAAGAGAAGACTTACTTCAGCTCCTATCCTGATAGTCCCAGACAGGGGACAGGGGTACACAGTGTATTGTGATGCCTCAAGGGCCGGACTAGGTTGTGTTTTGATGCAGTCCGGGAGGGTAGTAGCTTATGGTTCCCGTCAGTTGAAGAATCATGAGCAGAATTACCCCACACACGACATGGAGTTGTCGGCAATAGTCTTCGCCTTGAAGATTTGGCGCCACTACTTATATGGTGAAGAGTTCGAGGTGTACTCAAACCATAAAAGTCTGAAGTATATCTTCACGCAGCAGGACCTCAATATGAGGTAATGCAGATGGATGGAGTTCCTAGAGGATTATGACTTCACTTTGCATTACCACCCTGGTAAGGCAAATGTGGTGGCTGATGCACTAAGTCGGAAGTCACGAGGAGCATTAGCTAGTATAGCTTCTCGGGAGTGGCGGATGCTCTAGACTGTGGGACAGTTTGGGTTACAAAGACAAAGGAGCGTGCACAGGGTACATTGGAGCTTTAGCTACGCCGTCTATGCTGATGCAGGATCAAGTCCCAGCGAATGTGACACGCAGATAGTGTCCATCAAGGACCGGGTACAGTCAGGTACAGGTGACGAGGGCTAAACCATCCACACGGATGGTAGTCTTCGGTATAGAGGACGGGTAGTGGTTCCCCAGTCGACCGATTTGAGAGAGGAGATTCTCAGGGAGTTTCACTGCTCTCGATTTGCAGTGCATCTAGGTGGCATGAAGATGTACCAGATCTTCTGCCGCCGCACTACCGGAGCGAAACGAAGAGACACGAGGGGACTCAGCGACGATGTCTCACGTGTCGCCAGTTACAATGAGCACCGTGTCAACAGGCTACTCAAATTACTGGAGGAAACAGCGGGAGGCGGGAGCACCACTGATGACCCTGTGACCCACTTGCCATGGACATCGTAGAGACATGATGCGGTATGGGTGATAGTGGACCGACTCACGAAGTCGGCACATTTTCTAGCCGTGCGGATGACCTTCACATTGGAGAGATTCTGCAGGTTGTACATTCGAGAGATAGTCCGGCTACATGGAGTACCAGTATCCATAGTGTGCCTCATAGGACCCGAGGTTTACGACGCACTTTTGGAAGACATGAGTTTCCCAAAAGACTATACACACCTGGGCCACCATGATACAGCCTTTCCACCCTACGCATTGCATGGTCAATCCGAGAGACTATACGTGTTAGAGGACATGTCATAGCATGCGCCTTGGATCATATGGTAGCTTAGGAAGAGCACTTCTGGCTTCAAGGGAATTCGCCTACAACAATAGTTATCAAGCGTGCATATTGTGATGGCAATCGTGATGAGGCATTGTAGTGGGAGGCCATGTAGATCACCATATGTTGGACCGAGGTGGGAGAGCTCTATCACCGGTCCCGACCGATAGAGTGACACCTCCGAGAAGGCGAGCGACATGACAATAGTTTCCGCCAAAATGTAGCCTACAGTAAGAGCTATGCTGATGTAGGACATCGACCCTTAGAGTTCAAGGTTAGGGATCACGTCTTCTTGAAGGTGATGCCTAAGAGGGGAGTGGTTGGGTTAGACAAGCACGGGAAGCTATCGCCGAGGTTTATTTGGCCCTTCGAGATACTAGAGAGGGTAGGCATCATAAGGCATCGTTGGGTGTTATCGCCTGAAGATGTGTGTCCACCTAGATATTTCACTATTCCATGCTTCGAAATATAATTCAGATCCAAATTTCATGTGGTGGATTGGGGACAGATTGAGGTTGACACTGATGGGACCTTCGAGGAGGAACTAGTGTGCATTTTGGATAGCCGTGATCAGGTTTTACGACGCAAGACCATGAGGCTAGTGAGGGTGCTATGGCGGCACTATGGATGGAGGAGTCAACGTGGGAGTGCGAGGGCACGATGCGGGCCACCTATCCCTCTTGCTTGGGTATTACAGACGTGGGTTTAGTCACGAATATTTGAATGACGAGTTTGACAGCAAGATATTGCAGTACTATCAGACATGCATGTGAGTGATTGTGATTGTCCGCACCCTCGTGATCTAAATTCCTTTAAGGAGGGGAGAATGTAAGACCCGAGAAAATTCCAATTTTTGGAAAAATGGTAAAATAATAATTTTTGTCAAAACCCGAAATTTTTCTAGAACTCCGATGACAAAACGGAATTCACCGTTGGAATCGTCTCGTAAAATCTAGCTAACACGTCGAATTGCTTCGAATTCCGAGACAGTCGGAATTTGCACGTTTTTCGAGGCATCGAGTTACGGGTGCCGGAAAACGAAATGTGAGGTGACAAAAGTCATCAATAACATGTACTCATGTGACATGAGTTGCATGAGTAGAGAAATGATGGAAATGAAAGGCCGAGATAGTGTCAAATGTCGAAAACCCAAGAGTAAGGACACACTGGTACGTATTAAATTGGATTTAATGATAATAAGACGAATATAAAATGTGTCTATCTCCCCAACAAAAGACCAAAAGAAACGTGCAGAGGAAAAAAAAAAAAATACGTAGGTTTGAGATTTGTATTTTTAGAGAGAGAGAGTGTGGGCTCTCCTTAAGTTTCCCGAAGGATCCGATCACGGAATTCCTCGAGCAAGAAGCAAAGCGGCTCTACGCAGCAAGGCCTACGAAAGGGCCCGATTCATGAGTTTCAAAACCCGTGAGGTAGGGGTTTCATCCTACTTGAGTTTTACACTTTGTTTAAGTGTATTTATGATGCTTGAGTTAATTGAGGCCGTGAGTGGCCGTTTGATCGGTCCCAGATCTTGGAACCGAATTGTTAGAAAATTATGAAACCCATTTGTGCAGTCCGTGACTGTACACGGGTTGTTTGGGTTGTTAATTGTATAATTTGCGGAATTGTGATGTGTATGAGGCCGGAAATGGCTACAAAATTTGAGTTCACAACGTGAAGCCGATATTTGGTGATTGGCCGTGAACAAAGAACTCCGAGGGGTTCACTGCTTCACGTGAATTGTGACACGAAAATAAATTAGAAAATACAGGTCGAAGTAATTCAAGTCGAATTGCTGTATTTACAATTAGCCCAAGCAGCTAATTTTTTGGGTGTAATGGATTGTGAAATTACATAACATGTTATGTGATTTAAATTATAAAAATATATGCATGATGATATATTTGCATGCTATATAAATTGTATTGGAATTGTGGTATCATGCATTCCATATGCACTAGGGCGCCCTAGAACGATAGGAGTGAGTGCATGAGGTGTTTATTGAGAGAGTGTTCTAGGTCAATTAATAATAATTATCGGAGGTGTCCATTAAACATCTGAGGGTAATCCATATAAATATCAATCGTCGGAACGCCCAATTCGATACATCGGAGGGTTGTCCATTAAATAGATAATCTGAGTCGGTCCAATTACTATATCGGAGGGTTGTTCACACCAAAACAAATGCCTTGTTTTCTTTGAAAATTAAGGTTTCTCATACATGGATTAGGCAAGTGTGAGGAGCTCTAGTGAGGACTCAGACATGGAATGGCATGTAGACATTCAAGTAGGATCACATATTTACTTGAGTGTGTGTTTAAATTGGAGCATTGCATATGCACTTAGGTGGGGAGTAACCCATTTAGGGTGATTCCACCATTGGGCGATAGCTCACCCTGTTGAGGGAATATATTTTTTTCAGGTACGGGGAGCGTTCGAGAAGACGACTCATCTTAAAGGCCGATTTTGAAGAAAGCCGGGTTGTGGCTTTGATGGTTTTTAGATAATATGTATTAGAATTGTAAATTTTACTATGTATTTGTATTAAGAGTAATGTATAACTCTTGGACTATTGGAATATAGTTGGGATATTTATTTTGATGAGTATTGGTTTATGGGCCCAAGAGGCCATTTTTACTTAGGTATGAGTCTCGGGAGCACAGACATAGGATTTTCCGCAGTTGATTCCAAGGTAGTCAACGGACCCCTGGTTTTGGGGCGTCACAGCTTGGTATCAGAGCTAAGGTAAACGATTACCTTGGGAGCTCGGTGGGTGTAGTTATAAGTGTAGTCCTGATACCAGCTTCACAGCTTGGTATCAGAGCTTAGGTATACGAATGCCTAGGGAGCTCGGGTTTGGGTATCCATCACCACTTGGGTGGTTTGATGTAAGTTTAGGTATGAGATTACCTAGGAAGGCACGGGACAAAACTAGAACACTGCATGTGTGTTTTCATTGGAGCATTGCATATGCACTTAGGTTGAGAGTAACCCATTTAGGGTGATTCCACTACTGGGCACTAGCTCACCCTGTCGAGGGAATTATTTCAAAAAGCAGAGCGCACGCAGGAGACTCGCCTCTTATCATGAGGCCGCGAAGAAAGCCAAGCTGAGGCTTTGGTTTTATGATGTATTGTTATGTATTAGAATTTAGAATTCTTAATATATGTTGTATAAGAGTAAAATTTAACTCTTGTAACTATGGTATATAGTTGGTATGTTTTATAAGGTTGTTTCATTCTGCCCAAGTAATGCTTTACTCAGCGTTATCTCCGATGATGTCGATGATCAGACATGTGGTTCTCGGCAGAGCTCCCTATTGCTGGAGAATCTCGCCCGATTTTCGCGGAGTCTGCGGTAGGGTTGTCCGACATTCACGAAGTCAGAGTTGACGCAGTCACCCATCCCGGGTTTGGGGTGTCACATATACATGAGTAAAAAAGGCCACTTGGGCCCATACAACAATACTCATCAATATACATCAACTATATACCATAGCTCAAGTTGTTAATAATCACTTATTTCAAACATATATTAAAATTCTAGAATTCTAATACATATCATACATCATAAAACCATCAAAGCCATAACCCGGCTTTCTTCAAAATCGACCTCTAAGATGAGTCGTCTCCTCGTACGCTCCCTGTACCTGAAATATATCTCGATTGTGGTGAGCTAATGCCCAGTAGTGGAATCACCCTAAATGGGTTACTCCCCACCTAAGTGCATATGCAATGATCCTATGTAAACACACACTCAAGTAAATACGTGATCCTACTTGAATGTCTACGTGACCAACCCCATGTCTCGAGTCCTCGATCGACTTCACACTCGCTCTGCTCCATTGTGATAAAATATCATTTTCAAAACAAAACTTGTTGTTCTTGAAAATACACTACCGAATCTCGGTAAAAATATGAGACTACCCTCCAAGGCAAATGTGTTGGAGAACCTTCCAAAACAATACATGGGCTCCTCCAACGTGTAATTGTAGGACTATCTCCCAACACCATTCTCCAGAAAAATCATCTCCAGTAAATTCTCGCGAACCATGTTCGTTTTTTCGTAAAATTCATGGGTCATGCACACAAACTATTCTCTAGGTTACCCCGGGTGCATACATGAAACGATTATGTCATTTAACACACGTATATAACACATGCAAATACATCATCATGCATATATTGATATAAATTAAATCACAACAACATGTTATGCAAATTCACCATCAATTTCACCACAATTAGCTCACATGGGCTAATTAACAAACACGAGCAATTCGATTTGAATTACTCAACTAAACACATTTTCTCACAAAATATTTTGTGAACACTATTCACGTGAACAATGAAACCCTCGGCTTATTGTTCACGGCCAATCACCCAATATCGGTTCCACTTTGTGAACCCGAATTTCATGTACCATTTCGCCATACACACCCCAAGACAATTTATAGCATAAATTATATCACTAGCAGCCCAAACAATCCGTGGACTGGTCACGATTGTCCAATTGCTGTATAAATTTACAATTCGTCCTAAGTTTTGGGACCGGACAAACGACCGCTCAAGGCCTCAAGCCAACCGACCATCAACAAAGCACTTAAATCAAGAGTAAAACAAGTAGGATAAAATCTCCTACCTCACTGAGTTTAGCCGAAACTCCTTAAAACTCGCACCACGAAGCCCCTTCGCAGAACCACTTTCCTCCTTCTTGGTTCGACGAACCGACAACGGATTAGCCGTGGATCTTATATAGTTGCCTCTTTAAAAAAATCACAAAATCTAAGCTCTACACCTCTCTCCCGTCCAGCCACTGCCCAAATTTTGTCTTTTGAAGAAGAATACCACTATTTGGATTTTTGTCCTATTATCATTAAACAATTCCAAAAATGTCATCTATGTCCCTAAGCTTCTGATTTTTACATTCTAAGACTATCTCGGGCCAACATCCACTCATCATCTCACTACGCAACTTATGTCACAATGAGTTATGTTGCAGGTGACTTGTCACATCACATGTCAGTTTACTCAAGACTCGATACTTGCGTGTTCAAAATCATAAATTTCGACTGCCTTTGACCACTTAAATCTGACGTGTTAGCTAGATTTCAGAGAGATCTATCTCCAACTATGAAGTCCGCTTTGTCATCCGAGATCTGTAGTACCTGTTTCACCCAAATTACGATTTTGCCCTTTTTCCGAAAAATTAGAATTTTCTCGGGTCTTACACACTTGATTCACCTATTTGTACTATTTACTCACCCTTTAAATAACTTGTTTTTGTGTTTTGAAATATTTATTATAATAGGAATAATAATAAAATTAAAGTGATAATAATTCTTTTAAAAAAAATATAAGATAAATATGAAAAACAATATAAAAAGAATAATATAAAACAAGTTATAGGATTTGATAAATTAATATGATTTACTAAAATAAATTATTATTATAATTTATGAAAATTTTAACAATATAAGGTCATTGTATTGTACAAATTTTAAAATAATTTTTTTTTAAAGAAATATAATTAGAGAAATAATATTTGATCGTTATCTTGTATCATTTTTTGTACTACAATTAATAAACAACTATTATCAATTTTATATCCATATTCATGTAAAACTCATAAAAATTTCTAAACTTGGTTTTGTAATGATTTCACTTAAAGTAAATGATTTGGAGAGAACAGCAACATGTTTCCAAAAGGAGAGTCAATCGAAGGTTCACAACGCTGGGCTATTGAAAGACGAATTTTTCTCAGAAAGATCTGAATATCAAATGATTCGACTCCACCCATGGTTGTATTCTATATTCAAAGATCTTTTCAACGACATCTCACACACCCAAATCCGAGTAAAAACGAAGAAGTTATGACCGGAAGCTAAAAATACATTAATACTTAATAAACTCGAGTTTGTTCACTTGACAAACTCCCTTAACGTACTGTGACAAACGCGAAAATGACATTTTATTATTATTATTATTATTATTATTATTATTATATATTTTTTTTTTAAAAAAGCAAATTCTCCCCCATTAACTTAGTTTTTAATATTTAAAATTTTCTTGGGAATAGAAAAAGTCAAAATATTAACTATATTTTATAATCGATACAAAAATTTTAAAATCTTTCAAAAATCCAAACAAAATATTTTTTTTTGATATTTTATATTAATTATTAAAAATTTATTTATTTTAAATTATATTGTCATTTTATTTTATATTATTCTTTTTAAATTGTTTTTCATATTTATCTTATTAATCTTTTTAGAAAATTATCTTATTTAATATTAAAATAATCGTAGCTTCATGCAAAAATCCATTGTTATCAGATAATTTAAAATATACTATTTTAAATTATATTTTCCTTTATTTTATATTATTCTTTTAAATTGTTTTTCATATTTATCTTATTAATATTTTTTAAAAGAATTAATTTAATTTAATTTTATTATTATTATTATTATAATAAATCTTCCCAAACACAAAAACAAGTTATTTAAAGGGCGAAAATATATAAATAGGGTGAACCAAGTGAGATATCATTAATTTTAATAATTTGTATTTGATTATTGATTCAACAAATGCATAAAAGTGGATTTGCTTAAAAATAAAGAACATCGCATTTTTTGAGGATATCATTTTTTTAAAATTAATTAATTAAGTTTCTTTCTAAATATCCAAACAACCTAATTTTTCTATCTCAATATATGTTATTCTTAACCATTATGAGAAATTTTGTACTTGAATTTCAAAAAAAAAAAATTTTTTAAATTGAATTAAATAGTTGTTGTCATATGCTAAAAATGTGTTTAATAACATTTTTACTCAAATTTTTATAATAAAAATATTTTCTTCCAGAGTGCTAGCTTGTAAAAGAATCAATTATTTTTTGATATTATAACAAATTTTTATATTTTTAAAAGTGCATGATGAAAAACTTTGAAAAATGTAATGGCATATTAGAGGGAGACAAAGTTCCACTTTTGAGATTAGTTTTGATTTCTAACATTATTTAACTTAGATGTCATCTAAGTTTATTTCTCGTTTTTTTTTTGTGAAAATAGAAAATGATAATTTTTTTATACAAAATTAGGGGTAGCTTAATTGATTTAAGCCTTTGGGTTTACCTATCAATAATGTCATTTAGGCTTAGTTTAAATTTTTAACTTCATGAGTCTCAGCGGTATTAGTTCAGATAAAGCAGAGTTGTTTTATGGGTTGTTATACGGGCTTATGGAAAATGTAAACATTTGTTTTCTAAAAGGAATTTTAAAATTATCTAAACCATACATTTTGGCATAAATGTTTTATATTTTGATTAATGATAAAGTCGTTGTCTAGACGTTACTTATCTTGTATCCTTTTAGAAAATCGCGAAACCGGGATAAAGAATAATGACTTTGTCGCAACAGCGGCAATGGTTTTGTCGCGATAGCAACAAATTAAAGAAGTTTGTCTTGTCGCGATTAAATTAAAAGTTTGTCAAGAATGTTAATAAACCTAAGCCCTCGCGACAAAGTCATTGTCGTTGTTCCGGACAGCGACTTTACAATATTTTGGAAAAATTATCATTTGGAAATGTTTGTTATGTAAAATATATGGATTTGAATTAATTGTTAAAAATTCCTTTTAAAATTGGAAATGTTTTACATTTTCCATAAATTTTGTATAACAACCCATAAAACCAACTCCTCATCTAATCCTATGGGACTGGCATATGGACTAATCTCATGAGGCCATAAAGTTAAATGGTATTATTGATAAGTAAACCTCAAAAAGGCTTAAATCAATTAAGCTACTGTAAAACCCGAGGAAATTCTAATTTTTTGAAAATGGGTAAAATGGTAATTTCGGTTAACTGAATTTTCTAGATCCTCGGATGATGAAACGACCACCGCTGGAATCGCCTCCAAAATCTAGCTACCACATCGAATTTCGGGTCGACTTCGGCATAATCTAATTTCCATGCTTTTCTGATACAACTAGACAGTAGCGGCATACTTCAAAGACATTTTGAGCTTACTCAAGACGACATGTGTCATGGAGAGCTAGTCAAACATGACCAAGTGGGACCCATGAGAGACACATGGCATCATGTTATCGAAGGAAATCCACAGGATGGATACGGATAGGTAATCCTAAGGTGGCCAATTAGAAATGGACATGAGACAATGAGAGGACAAGTTCTCTTGACCTAACTTGATCCAACCGATTGGATGGGGGAAAAGAGAGGGAAAATAGAGAGAGGAAAGAAGAGGAAAGAGAAAGGAGAAATTATAGAGAGAGAGACTCTACCTTTCTCTAGAATTCCCGGTGATCGGTCCGTCAAATTCCGGTGAGATAAGAGGCAAAGTTGATCCCCACTGCCTGAGCTACGCGTGCGCTAAGTGTGAAGTTTCGACAAAACTCCGAGGAGGTGCGGGCTTCTCCTACTTGATTTATTCTTCAAGAGTCATTTTAATGGATGGGGATATCTTGGAGGCCTCACTTGGCCGCGCTTCACTCCAAATACGGACTAAGTGATGAAATCCAGAGTGGTCATGACGCTTTGAGACTATGCTTGACCGCCACATGACCTTGTGTGTTGTTGTGTGCTAATTGTGTGATTCTTTGGGCATTTCCAAGATGGACTGCCAGATTGTTTATTAGCCCATGCGAATAATTTCATATTTATCAAGTATGAATGAATAACATGTTGTTTGTATGATTTTCGCATTATATGCATGCATGATATGGTTAACATGATTTATGGTGAAATGACATTGCATTTCATATGCACTAGCAACCTAGAATAGCAGGTATGAGTGCATGACATGAAAACATGGTTGTCCAATTTGATGGGAAGATTTTTCTCAAGAATTTGACGGGAAGAATCGCCGAGAGTTGCCCAAATACCATCTCGGAGGATGACCCATGACTGCTTTTAGCGTAGTTATCCAAAGAATTCACCTCTTGAGGGCTGCCGAATAGAATTTTATCTAATAAGATATGTTTCAACAACAAAACTCTGTTTTGAAAAATGTTGTTTTCTACACTCGCGAGCATGCGCAGGGAGCCTGGGTGAGGACTCGGAGCCATGGGATTGGTATGGTGGCATTCGAGTATGAATCATGAATTCACTCGAATGTGTGTGTTTGCTATTGCATGAGCACTTAAAGCGAGTAACCTCGTAGGAGATTATCACTACTGGGTTTACCACACCGTCAGGATCCCTTTCGTGCATGTGGAGTATTCGGGGAGACTCGCCTAACTAGAGGTTTGCTGGAGAAGAGTCACATGTGGCTTTGATTATATATTTTTGTAAAACATGCATGAAACATTCCGATCGATATTTCTAAAATATGTAATAATCTTTAAACTATTGTAATATAGTTGATTATAGTTGGTGAGTATGGATGTATGGGTCCACATGGCCATTTTACTCATGTACGTCCTGGTTATTTAGAGGTCCTCACCATCTTCTGTGGTCCCACCAGGTACCATAGACTGACCGCTCTTTTCACTTCATGAGAGCGGCAGGCCTGCGGCTGAGGCCGAGCACTTCACCACCAAACCGAGCCGCCAGCTTCCGCTGGCAGCGAGAGCGCTCCCACTTCTATAAGAGTCCCTTTCGGTCGTGGGTTCCAGCCTGCTGAGGCAGAAGAAAAGGGCGCTTGGGACCCGCCGTATCGGGCACTTATGAGTGACCCACCCCAAGAGAGATGAAGGGTGGGGACCCCACAATAAAAGAGACCAATGAGATTCTTGGGCATAAGAGCCAATCAAAATTTTTTAAGGGCTAAGTTAGGGTTAGTGACTCATGAGAATGGACCAATGGGATTCTTGGTTCCATACAAAATTGTAATTGCCATAAGGGATATGAAAATCATAAAATGAGTAGAGATGGGCCATAATAAAAATTACAAGAGTTGATGTGAAATTTTTGAGAAGATGAGATGCCAAAAATAGTAAAGAAACAGTTGAATGGAAATTTTGAGAGATGAAGTGGACCACAATTGTTACACAAGATTAAAATAAAGAGCTAAATAAAAGTCTCATTTTTTTTGTCTACAAAGGCTAAGGCACCCGTGCATGGAGAGAAAAGGGAGTAGAAGAGGAAGAAGAGGGAAGGAGAAGAAGGAGAAGAACAAAGGTATGTTTTTTTTTTCAGAGTGGAATCATGTCTTTGGATGTCTAGGTTGGTGCATTGTTAGGTTTTTCTATGGAGATTGGCTTGTTCCAAACCTAGTATGGTTGAGATCACACAACTCCTTGATTTGTTGAGGTTCAGGGATAAAACCCCAATTGGGGTATTTAAGGTCAATCATGATGAATTTGATAGGAAATTGAGAAAGAAATGGATTAGGTTAGGGGCTTGAAAATCAAGTGAGTGAATGGTTAGGTTTGATGTTGAAATTGGTTAGGATTTATGAAATTGAGGTATAATGTATTGGAATTGGTTAGAAAAGAAAAGGATTTGAATTGAGGCATTAAGATCAAGGTTAAAGTAAAGGGAATGCTGTCAAAATTTAAACCCTGCTTAGTTTGGCTATAGATTAAGTTAGAATCATCCAAATGAATTATTATTCTAACTGTAAAGAACCATAAGAGATAGGGATAAAATTCTTAAGTAGAAGGGACAAAGAGCAAATTGTAGTTTAAGGCTCCCAAATACAGATCGAAGGTGAGCTCTGTAGCTCACCGATTTTGCTCAGTTTGGTATGGTTGTAGTGTTTTGGCCATAAGTGGAGTTTCACTCATCCAACTGAAAGTATCCAAAATTATGCAAAAATATACTTCTAGTGGGGGAAAATTTATCTCAAGTGAATTCTCATGAAAATTGTAATCCCAATGTGCCATAAAATTTGTCAAAGGAGTTTATAAAGTGCATTCTCCGTTTCGCCAAATTGAGTCATCTAGATAAAATACAATAACTTGAGTTTTGGTGATCCAAATTGGGTGATTCCACTGGTAGCTAAAAACATTGTAACTGCAGCTTCAAATGAGTAAAGAAACCATTTCCACCTCTATGGAGTTAAGATCCCAAGCAAACTGCTGATACCGTAGGTGATTCAGTGGAGTTAAATCCAAGTTGGCATCAAAAACATGTCATAACTTGTGTTATGGTTGAGGGCTTTAGAGAAGGAATTTTAAATTAAAAATTTTAAAGAGGATGTTGGCTATTGATATATAAAGGACTGATCTGTAGATTTTCATAAATTCCTTTAAGACCGTTTGAATGAATTTCTGGTCATAAAGTCTATAGAGTATTGTTGGAAAAGGTTGGCCAAAATGAGTGGGTTTTTAGTGCTTAAGGGTAATTTGTTCATTTGGCTTTAAATGAATGTGTATGGTGGATTAAAATGGAAGTTATGATTAATGTGTAGTTGTGGTTTTCTTGAAAAAGGTGAAAAGGACTTATCGGACGTGGAAACGGAATTCTAGTCGGGAAGCAAGTCGGATTGAGCTATGAAATCAGTGGAGTGTAAAATGTATATCTTGGAAAATCGAGGTTTAAAGGTGAATGGTTTTAATGCAAATGGAAAAGTTTAATGGAAATGTTTATATAAATGTTAAGGCATATGAGTTTATACAAGGCATATGGAAATGTTTTATTTTACCAATATATGATTTATATTAAATCATATATATGTATATGTTAAGGCATTATGGAAGTGTAAAATGTGTAAAGAATGCATATGTATATTTGCATATATATATGAGTTTTCATGATAAAGTAGCGATTTAAATGGATTTATAAATGTATTTTGATAAATGTTTTACTGATGGTTACCCTAACTCCCATATGACTTATTATGACTGAGACGGCGAGGTACCCTTTAAGCGTGTAAGGATTTAGGGGTAAAGTTATAGGTTACTAACTGAGGGAAGGTGTTTAGAGTAATATCCTTACACAAGATAAGGTGTTATGATCGAACCCCTATGCAAAGCGTGAGTTTCTCCCAAGAATAGAGTGGTGCGGTTATGATTGAATGTGACTATCCCTCACCGCTGCACCCGAACTGCTCGTGTTATTCCCGGGTTCCATCGAAAGAAAGAAAGAAAGAAAGAAAGAAAGAAAGAAAGCAGAAAGTTTAGCAAGTATAACTGGATTTTTAAATGTATAAGTATGTATTACTTTGATATATAATTAAAACACCTTAATGAAAATGTACACTCACTGGGCCTTTAGCTCATTCTCTTTCCATATGTTTCAAAACATTTTCGTAACCTGAAGACAAGCGCTGCAGAGTACCGCGCAGCAGCCGAGCGCCATCGAGGAGACGTACGCATGTGAACCGTGATTGTATAAATAGTTTACATATTTTATATGTCAAATATTTGTCATGTATATATGCAGGTATGGATATATTTTGAAAGGAACTACTTAGGCGGTCGGCTATCTGCTCAAGCCCACCTTTTATAAACTCGTGCATGGAATTGAAGAAGTTTTTGAATGTTTTGATGATTGAAATGAATAAATGTATTTGGTATATATTGTGTTGATTGAGTCAGGACGAGGAGTCCTAAAACTGAAGTTGGAAAATTGAAGATTAGGTATGTTTTTAAATGCTGCATTTGTAATGGGAAATTCGAAAAAACAGAGGAAACTCCGCTCTGATTTTTCGAGAAATCGGCTTGAAAAAAAAATAAAAATAAAAATTTACCACTTCGTCTGAAAGATTATTTTCTAAAGATATGTAAAGGATTGTAAGGGGTTCACCCATGATTTTATTTGATAGTTTTGAGAAAAAGTTTCTATATCCATTGGAGTGCCTGAGGTCCCCTCGTGGGTTCATGAGGTTAACTCAAGTCGGATCCTAAACGTGGTATCGAGCTATGGGTTTTGAAAATGTTATAAAAAGATTTGAAAATTTTATTTCATATGATTATTTTAATGTTTTATTTTAAAGTGCATAAAGTATTTATGTGATTTAAAACTCATATATGCATTACATGACATATTAAAATTTTGAATTCACGTAATAAAGGGCCGCTTGAGGTCGACCGCGCCGTAGAGAGCTCCCGAGGCATTAGTACCTACCACCCGAGAAATATGTTGATGAGTCTCAGATATGTTCCTCCAACCACATATGTGACCCCATGTGCCTCAAGCCAATTACGCATGTGGTCGCACACCGCTCCCCGAGGTCGTGGGAGGACAGATACATGTAGAGCGAGATGGCTCAGCCTTTACATCATATTTACGTACTCGAGAGAGCCTAGAGCTTTATAGAGAGGGGCGAAAGCTAGGGGCACTGAATCATGGTGGATCAGGGGAGACCCCGAAAAGGCTTCGTAATGGTTAGAGGGAAATGAACGACCACAAGGTGATGCAAAGGTACAGAGGAGCAATGGTCACTTTTTCGCCTTTCTCCTACCCGGACAGCATTAGAGTGGTGGGAGTAAGGCCTGCAGGAGACACCAGAGGGAGGCCCGGATACGCTCAAGGAAGAATCGACAGATAAGCCTGCTCCACTCAGCTACGTAAATGGCGAGGTTCTTGTGGGTCGATGTATACCTCCTTGACAGACAGAGCGGAGTTTTTCTGAGCTCGTCAGACATGTCCCATATAGTAAGGAGGACGAAGTTTCGAAGACCAAGAGGCTTGTTGTAGGTCTTAGTCCGTAGGATTCGGGACTACGTAGGGCCGACAACTTCACATACGCATTCCGCTGTGCAGTAGAGGCCGCGCTAGTGGGATGAGAGAGGCGCGGGTTTGAAACCTGTGCTACGATAGTCGGGCGACGTAAAACAAAGTGGGTCAACGGGTTCGTGGAGGTTCCAAAGAAGCAATTAGGTTTTATGGATTATTTATCTAAAACCTTCAATCAGGCTATATTAAGGCTTTAGCTATTAAATCACATGATTCTAGGTTGATTTTGCTAAGAAATTGAAAAGAAAGAATGATATTATAAGGATTGTCAATTTAGGTCAACTTTGGATGTTAATGGAAGTGATGTTGTTTGATTGGTTTTAATTGATTTAATGACATTACTTGAAGTTCTTGAAGGAATTAATGGAATTAATGGAATTAAAAGTTGAATAGAAAATGAGACAGAGGTTAAATAAGAGAAGTGGCTTAATTGAAATGCATTATTTGATTTAGTTTAAGTAAATCAATAACATTGGATGAATTATCAAATGTAATTTGTTGAAAGAAATGAAGAAATTGAAGAAATAATTATGAATGTGTGACATGTAGGATCTGACCACACAAGAGAATATGGAAAGTTGAGTTTCCATTGATTTTAATCAATTGGAAGTGATTAAATGCCTAATGGAATGTGTTGGAATTAACGTTTTAAGAAGAATAATTAATTAAGATATAAATGTAATTTTTGCTAAGGTGAAGGGCATTATGGGTTTTTCACATTAAGGATGCTAATGGCTTGATGTAAGGCTTGCAAAGATGTTGTCATGAGCCTTGATTTAATCGAAGTGAATCGATAAGTTGGAGACTTCATGATGAGGATGTTCCCAAGACACCCGTAACACTGCATCGCATTTTGAGTTTTTAACATGCCATTTGGACTTAATAATGCCCCAAATTCGCTTTATGGATCTCATGAATAGATTTTCCTGGGCCTACTTAGACCGCCTTTGTTATCGTGTTTATCGAGATATATCGATCTATTCAGCAAAGGAGAAGAACATAGAGCACTTGAGGATAATTTCCGCAAACATTGCGGAACATCGGCTATATGCTAAACTCAAGAAGTGTCCATGGTCACAACGCTTGGGACACATGGGCTTCAAGTAGAGGGGGTCTCATGGATCCGCAAAGGTCAAAGCATCGAATTGGAAACTCCTACGAGTGTTAGCGTAGAGATAAGGAGTTTTCTCGGGTTTGGCAGGTATTAACAAGTTCGTTGAGGGATTTTCTAAGATAGCTTCAGTACTTTACTGATTCACAAAGAAAGAGAACCGCTTTATGGTCGGGGAAGCAATGCCAGTTTCTACGAACCTGGAAGTGAGATCGACCTCGCCTCCAAGACTTACACCTGCACTGTGGCATGATGGTTTCTACAAAGGTATTGTGATGCCTCTAGGCGTGGCCTAGGTTGTGTATTAATGCACGACAAGGTGATTGCATATGCTTCTAGGCAATTGAAGAAGCATGAATGCACTATCCTACACACAACCTCGAGCTAGCAAATTAGTATTTGCCTCAAGCATATGGGAGGCATTACTTATATATGGAGTGCCTCCCGTAGGATTTTACGATCATATGAGCTTGCAATATCTGCTACTGTAAGAAACCCATCATGAGACAAGAGGGAGGATGGACAAACCCGATCAAGGATTGCGACACCATTGAATATCATCCCTGAAAGGCACCCGGTAGTGATGCTCTGAAGAGGAGACCCATGAGTTCCCATTCGCACTCTGAGGGTCGTGCATCTTCCTCGACTATGAATTGAGGTCCTGGGTGTGAGACTGGAACCCACAGATTCAAGTACTGCTGACGGCTGATTTACATACGTCCCGTATTGATAGACAGATTGCATTCAGATTCGTAGGATCCACAAGATATTTTGGTTGAGAGGCTAAGGTAGTCCTGCAACTATAGATTTGTCATCGAGGAGAGTGATTTGGTACCAATGGCCATGGGGACGAGGTTGGCAAAATCGATGTAGGTGATGTGAGGAGAGAGATTATGGAGGAAGCCCATTCCTCCGCTTATGCTATGCATCCGGGAAGTACAAAGATGTATCATACCTTAAAGGAACACTACTAATGGAGTTTGCATACAATAACAGTTATCAGGCCAGTATTGGTATGGCCCCTTATGAGGCTCTTTATGGACAGAAATGTCGAACTCCAGTCTGTTAGGACGAGGTAGGCGAAAGGAAATTAGTAGGTCCGGAAATTGTCCAAGTGACTTGTGATAAGATCAAAGTTATAAGGGATAGACTGAAAATTGCACAAAACCGACAGAAAAGTTATGCGAACAATCGCCATAGGGACCTAGAGTTCGGGAGGTGTGTGGATATGGTATTTTAAATATTTCCCATGAAGGGCGTGACTAAGACTGGGGAACGTGAAAGCCGAGTCCACTGTGATATCGGAACGCACACAGGGATTGTTGAAAGGATTGGGAGGTGGTATATCGATTGAGTTACTTATCCGAATTTCAATCGCATTCACGATGTTTTCCATGTTTCTATGCTCGCAAGTACATACTGTGACCCTTCACATGTATCGACCGAGCAAACCAAGTGGAAATATACGAGAATCTCGGTATACGAAGAGGAACCAAAGGCGCATCCGAATCGTCGAGAGAGCAAGTTCGCGTGAACAAGACTATTATTCGTCGTGGAAGGTAGCCAGGGAGGAGTCATACATTAGAGGAAAGCCACATGGGAACGTGAGGAGCAAGATGAAGAGGCATTATTCCCATCTCGATGCAGTACGAATGTTTTAATTTCGAGGATCTAAATTCTTTATAAGGAGGGGTGATTGTAAAAACCCTAACCCGATTGAATGTTATAATAATAGTTTTGAACTCCATTAGAGGTCCAATGATAGAAACGAGGGTAGATTAGAATTAGAACGCTCCCAGACATCATTTGTGCATAAAGTGAAATTTTTTCAAAATTTTCACCGAATGCCTACATGAATAGTGATTTTTCTTATTATATCCTGATGGAGGGTTTGCAAAGGAATTTAAGAAATTTCGGCCTCCATGACTTTGAACTCGATATTTAGAAGAGAATTGGAGATTTATGAATAGTGATTTCCTGACTCAAATTCGGAGTCATAACGATATTTTTCGGAATTGGCTGAAAATACGAAATGTCCGAAAATAATCATAGAGTCTAAACGAAACGAACGGAGGAAACGAGTCCTGCTTTGATAGTTTTTCAGCGATCCGAATGTAATTCGGATAATAATACGCTATTGTCTGGATTTACGATTTTAATGATTTTAACCGGGATTCGTGATTTCAGAGTCTGAATCCAATCGTGAAGGATTTACTTAGAATATTTCTTCATGGTCAATTGAAGTTTAGACGATCATAAAATATTTTTGACATTTAACGTATAAAGCAAAGATAAGTGTGAAATTGAGAGCAAAGCCGCTATACGAGATATTTTATTGCGAGTCAATCAAAACCTTTCTTAATAGCTAAGTTATGATTAAACACATGATAATGGACCAATGAGATTCTTGGGGCACAAGAGCCAATCAAAAAATTTTAAGGGCTAAGTTAGGTTAGTGACCATGAGAATGGACCAATGGGATTTTTGTTCAAGGGCAAAATTGTAATTGCCATAAGGATATGAAAATCATAAAATGAGTAGATGGGCCATAATAAAATTACAAGAGTTGATGTGAAATTTTTGAGAAGATGAGATGCCAAATAGAAATAAAACAAGTTGGAAATTCTTGAGAGAAGAAGACCAAATGGTAAATAAAGGAAAGATTATAATATTAAATGGGAAGACAAACAAAAGTCTCATTTTTGTCTCCACAAAGGCTAAGGCAATCTGTGATGGAGGAGAAAAGGGAGAAGTGAGAGGTTGAAGAGGAAGAAGAGGAAGGAGAAGAAGGAGAAGAACAAAGGCATGTTTTTTTTTGTATGGAATCAAGTGTCTTTGGATGTCTAGGGTTATTGGTGTGATTGCTAGGTTTTTTCTATGGAGATTACTGTCTGAAACCTAGGGTTTTGTTGAGAGATCAAGCACAAACCTCGATTTGTCGAGGTTGTGGATAAAACCCCAATTGGGGTATTTAAGGTCGAATCACATGAATTTGATAGGAAATTGAGAAAGAAATTGATTAGGTTAGGGTTTTAAAATCAAGTGAGTGAATGGTTAGGTTTGATGTTGAAATTGGTTAGGATTTATGAAATTGAGTGTATAAATGTATTGGAATTGGTTAGAAAAGAAAAGGATTTGAATTGAGGGCATTAAGATCATGTTGTAAAGTAAAGGGGATGCTGTCAAAATTTCTGTAAAACCCCTGTTTTTATTTTGGCTATAGATTAAGTTAGAATCATCCAAATGATTTGATTCCAATTGGTAAAGAACCATAAGGGATAAGGCTAAAAATTTATAGAAGGGACAAAGAGCAAATTGTAGCTCTAAGGCTCCCAAATACAGACTGAAAGGTGAGCTCGTGTAGCTCACTGATTTTGCTCTGTTTTGGGTATGGTTGTAGTGTTTTGGCCATAAGTGGAGTTTCACTATCTAAATTGAGTATCTAAAAATTTTGCAAAATAGACTCTAGGGAAAAGTTTAACTGAAGGAAGTTCATGCAAATTCTGTAATCCAATGTGCCCATAAAATTTCTAAAGTGGAGCTATGTGCAGATTCTGCCCTGCCAAATTGAGTCATCTAGATGTAATACACAACTTATTTTGGTGACCAAACTTGGGTGATTCCAATTGGAGAAGAAACATTAGAACCATAGCTTCAAATGAGTAAAGAAACCATTTCCAATTTATGGAGTTAAGATCCCATAAATCAAGGATAACAGTAGGTGATTCAGGGAGTTAACCAAGTTGGCATCAAAAACATGCTGTAACTTAAATATGTGGTTGAGGGCTTTAGAGAAGGAATTTTTAAATTGAAAATTTAAAGAGATGTCATTGGATATATAAAGGACTTGATCTAGAGAGTTTCATAAATTTTGGAAGACCGCTTGAATAATTCTCGGTCATAAAGTCTATAGAGTATTGTTGGAAAAAGGTTGGCCAAAATGAGTGGGTTTTTGAAAGTATGGTACTTTGTTCATTTGGCTTTAAAATGAATGTGTATGGTGAATAAAATGAAGTTATGGATTAATGTGTAGTTGTGGTTTTCTTGGAAAGTGTTGTTGACTATCGGACGGGAAACGGGAATTCGACGGGAAGCAAGCTGGATTGAGCGGTGAACTGTGAGTGTAAAAAATGATATCTTGAAAATTGAGGTTTAAAGGTGAATGGTTTTAATGTTAAACTGAAAAGTTTAATGGAAATGTTTATATAAATGTTAAGGCATATGGAAGTTTATGTTAAGGCATATGGAAATGTTTTATTTTACCTAAATATATGGATTTATATTAAATCATATATGTATGTATGTTAAGGCATTATGGAAGTGTAAAAATGTGTAAAGAATGCATATGTATATTTGCATATATATATGAGTTTTCATGATAAAGTAAAGGATTTAAATGGATTTATAAATGTATTTTTATAAATGTTTTACTGATGGTTACCCTAACCCCATATGACTGTTATGACTGATATCGGCCGAGGTACCTTAAGCGCAAGGATTTAGGAAAGTTATAGGTTACAACCGAGAGGGAAATGGGCTGTTGTAGAATATCCTTACACGTGATAAGGTAAGCAGGACTGAACCCTATGCAAAGCGTGAGTTTCTCCGAAGCATAGTGGTTATGACTGAATGTGACTTGTCTCACCGTCGGGCATCTTAAATCGTTTCTGGCAGGTTTATTCCCGGGTTCCACTTAAAGAAAGAAAGAAAGAAAGAAAGAAAGAAAGAAAGAAAGTTTAATGCATAAATGGATTTTTAAATGTAAAAGTATGTATTACTTTTGATATATACCGAAAATGTTATCTTAATGAAAATGTACACTCACCGGGCTCCTTTAGCCTATTCTTTCCATATGTTTCAAAAACATTTAACCCAAGTACAGTGCGCCAGAGTACTTTCCGAAAGCAAAGGAGTCGGTTCATCGAGGTATCACTGGTGTGAACTCGCATTGTATAAATAGTTTGTATTATTTTATATGTCAAATAGTTTGTCATGTATATATGCATATATGGATATATTTTGGAAAAGGAACTACTTAGGCAATATTAAGTCCTACTAAGCCCAATCTTTTATAAAATCAGGTATGAATTGAAGAAGTTTTGAATGTTTTGATGATTGAAATGAATAAATGTATATGGTATATATTGTGTTGATTGAGTCAGGACGAGGAGTCCTAAAACGGTTGAAATTGGAAGATTAGAAGTGTTTTTAAATGCTTATGCAGTATTTGTAAATTTGGGAAATTCGAAAAACAGGAAACTCGCCGATTTTTCTGAAAAATCTAAGCGAAAAAGCAAAAGAAAAAAAAAAAAAAAAATTTACCACTTCGCTTCCGCATTATTTTCTAAAGATATGTAAAGGATTGTAAAGGGGTTCGTTCCATGGATGTTATTTGATAGTTTCGAGAAAGTTTCTATATCCATTGAGCGCGAGTCCCTGGGCTCACGGTGTTAATCCCGGCCCGATCCTTCAACGTCGCTCTTATCAGTCCCCACTCTTCATCTTCAGGTGGTCCCACTCGCATGGTGTCCAATCGGCCTTTTTTCAGCCCATTTGTAGCTTAACTCCACGACCCATAAGCTGGGTGAAAGACTACACCAACCGAGCCAAGAAATTAGCCGCAGTGAGAGTGCTCCCACTTCTATAAGAGTCCCTGTCGTGGGTTCGAGCTCATGGAGGCGAAAGAAAAGGCACTGGGACCTCGTAACAGTGGCCTAAGGCTAAGGAGGGTACCCACCTTAAGAGAGATAAAGGGTGGGGACCCCACAATTTTATTCTTTTTCTATGTAGAGACCTCAAATCCTAGTACTTTCTTACTATATTATGAAATTCTAAATCACATACCACATTTCCCTTTCCTCTCAATACATAATAGGGCCATTAGACTTCCCATTGACTTTCATAGGATTCCATCTGAATTGTGGAAAGTTGAGGCACAAGCTTTTTCTACCATTCTTCCTATTCCCTTTCTTTCTATGAAAGATTCAAAATGGGAGGAAGAATGGGATCAGGACGCCCTATTCCCGGGGGTCCGTTGACTACCCGTCAACCCGCGGAAAACTCGTGAATGTCAGGCAACCCGACAAGACTCACGAAAAATCGGGCAGAGTCTCCCTTGTACGGGAGCTCTACCCAAGAACCACCTGTCCCAATCATCAACATCATCAGAGATAACATGAGTAAAAACGGCCACTTGGGCCCATAAAACAATACTCATAAACATACCAACTATATACCATAGTTACAAGAGTTAAAATTTTACTCTTATACAACATATATTAAAATTCTAGAATTCTAATACATGTAATACATCATAAAACCAAAGTCACAACCCGGCTTTCTTCTAAAGCGGCATCTATGATGAGCCGTCTCCTCGTGCGCTCCTTGTACCTGAAATAATATAATTCCCTCAACAGGGTGAGCTAGTGCCCAGTAGTGGAATCACCCTAAATGGGTTACTTTCCACCTAAGTGCATATGCAATGCTCCAAAGTAAACACACATTCAAGTAAATGCGTGATCCTACTTGAATGTCTACATGACCAACCCATACCCCGAGTCCTCACCGACTCCCTCACACTTGCCTAAGCCATGTATGAGAAACTCCACTTTCAAAAAACAAAGATATTTGTTTTTAATTGTGGACAACCCGATATACAGAAAGGACCGACTCCGATAATGTATTTAGTGGACAACCCTCCGATGTATATCAATTGGGCCGACTCCGACGATTGATATTTTATATGGACTACCCTCCGATATTTTAATGGACACACTCCAATAATTATTATTATTAGTCAACCCTCAGAAACCACTCTCTCAATAAACCACCTCATGCACTCACTCTTATCGTTCTAGGCGCCTGTGCTGCATATGGAATGCATGAGCACACCTAATACAATTTATATAACACATGCAAATATATCATCATGCATATATTCACATAATTTAAATCACACAACATGTTATGTAATTTAACAATCCATTACACCACAAATTAGCTCACTTGGGCTAATTATCAAACACGAGCAATTCAACTTGAATTACTCGACCAAACACATTTTCACACAAAAATTTATTTTCGTGTCCCTATTCATGTGAACAAAGAAACCCTGCCATCGTTTCACTCGCTAATCACTCAACATCTGGCCAATGCTGCACTGACCTCAGAGCCAATGCCTCATACATATCACAATACAATTTGTTCCAATAAATTATACTATTGACAACCCAAACAGGCCCGTGGATTGGGCCACTGATCGCACAAATGGGTTTCATAATTTCTAACAATTCTGCCCAAGATTTGGGACCGATAAAACAACCCACTATCGCCCAATCAACCTGCTAACTATAAATACACTTAAACAAAGTGTAAACCCAAGTAGGATGAAACCCCACCTCATGGAGTTTTTCAAACTCCTTAAAATTGAGCCCACTCTCAGAGGGCCTCGCTGCAGAGTCGCCATTTCTTGTTCAAGAATTCGACGGTCGGATCACCTAGAAACCTAGAGAGAAGCTACACTCTCTCTCTAAAAACGAAATCTCAAACCTACTGTAAGATTTCTCCCCTTTCATCTCACGTTTTGGTCTTTTGTTTAAAGGTAGGAGACAACACTATTCGCTATTTCGTCTTATTATCATTTAATCAAATTCAATAATGCCAATCATGTCCTTACTCTTGGATTTTCGACATTTGGCACTATCTCGGCCTTCCATTTCCATCATTTCTCTACTCATGCAACATAAGTAACATGAGTACATGTTATAAGTGGCTTTCGTCACATCACATGTTGTTTTACGGCACCTGATACACGATGCCTCGAAAAACATGCAAATTCCGATTGTCTCAGAATTCGACGAAACTCGACGTAGTAGCTAGCTTTCACGAGATGATTCCAATGGTGAAATACGTTTTGTCATCTGAGATCTAGAAAAATTTCGGGTTTTGACCGAAATTACGATTTTGACCTTTTTCTATAAATTGGAAATTTCTCGGGTCTTACAGATTGGGGGATATATTTTTCTTTCTAAATTGATAGCATGAAGCTGACTTTGAATAGAAGAGAGTAGTTGTTGATGGAATGCCTTAGCATTGACAATCGTCAAGCCAAGTCCCTGCCTTCCCTGGCCAAGCACTATGGTAACCCTGATGTAAGCCTAATTAGCGAAATATTCGGCTAAAAACCTTGTCATCTAAATTTTGTATATCTAACCCATGTTTCTTTTTTTTGAAGAATAATACATTTTGGATAAAAATACATTTTTCCATTTTATGTATTTAAGTGTGTCTTACAAAAGGGTTATATATATAAGGGTTAGATTTCCAAAATTTAATTTCAAAAGGCCTTTTAATCAAATCATTTCTTTCGTAAGAGAAACTGATATCAAGATCTCAAAGTTTTATTAGTTGGACAGGATTGCCCCGGGGGCTAAACCCCATCTTTTAGTGTCCCCAAAGTTTTAGTTTATTGGTACGTACTTACTACTTAAGAGCATGCAAACGCTCCTTGTATTTTGTATCAGGTTAGTCTTTTCAATTCTTACCCCAAGATTTGACATACTCAATAATCTGGCCTATAGGTAGAAATAAGTATTTCTACTCGCTTAAATACGGACAGAGTGAATTCATTAAAGTCATTACAATCACTACAAGGAAATTGAGATATAGTCGGGGTCAATAAAATCATAACTGAAAAATACATGTAGTCACATTTCTTCAATTCAGGTGGAAGAAGAAAATTCTGACCAGCCGTTTAGCGGCGAGAATTAATTAATCGCAACTATATAAGTTCCTATTGTTGCATCAAGAACAAACCGTTACTGTACATTACCTAATAAGCACGACAATGTACGAGTTTTGGATTAAAATACTATTTTTAAAATTTTTTTTTATAAAAATAGTTTGTATTTGAAACTATTGTCCAATCTAGTGTGTTTGGACCACACAAGCGACAACTATGATGATGCCGCTGTCCTGAACATCGGTTTCATCAATTTTTTTAAAGCCATTGTTGTTGTCCTTAACAGCGGCTTCATAAATTTTTTAAAATTCAATTGTCATAAGGAGAAGGATTTATCATTTAAAAAAATTCAATTATCAAATCTATATGAAATAATAAATATTTATTTTAAAGATGATGTTTGATATCTAAAATATTTAAAATAAAAATTTATTTAAAAATTATTATTATTATTTTTTACATCAACTTATTTAAAAATTATTGAAAAGGAAATATTTAAAAATCAAATACAAATTATTAAATTTAATGATATCTCACTTGATTCACCTATTTGTACTAGTTACTCACCCTTTAACTAACTTGTTTTTGTGTTTTGAAAGATTTATTATAATAGTAATAATAATAAAATTAAAGTGACAGTAATTCTTTTAAAAAAAATTATAAGATAAATATGAAAAACAATATAAAAAGAATAATATAAAACAAGTTATAGGATTTGATAAATTAATGGGTTCGAACAAAGATTGGATAAATTAATATGATTTACTAAAAATAAATTATTAATATAATTTATTAAAATTTTAACTTCAATATGTTATCATTGTGTTGTAATAAAATTTTATAATAATTTTTTTAAAGAAATATAATTTTAGAGAAATATGAATATTTTGATCGCTATCTCGCATCATTTTTTATACTTAAGGATTAAGAAACAACTATTATCAATTTTATATCCATATTCATGTAAAACTCATAACATTTCCTCTAAACTTGGTTTTATAGGACTCTTGATGGAAAGCAAATGATTTGGCAAGAAATGAGTAACATGTTTCCAAAAGGAGAGTCAATCGAGTGTCTCACAACGCGTCATTGGGAAGATGAATTTTTATGTACCATCTGGAAGATCTAATGGTTCAACTCCACCCATGGTTGTATTCTATATTCAAAGAGCTTTCCAACGACACCTCACACGCCCAAATCAGAGTAAAAACAAAGAAATTATGGCCCCGAAAAGTTAAAGAAAAAAACAGTTTGTCGCGACAAACTCTGAAGTTTGTCGCAACAAACTCTCCCTGTAAGCACTATGACAAACGCCAAAAGGGCTTTTTTTTTTTTTTGGATTTTTTCTTTTAAAAAAAACAGCAATTTACTTTTTTTTTTCTCCCCATTAACTTATTTTTTAATATTTAAAATTTTCTAGTGAATAGAAAAAGTCAAAATATTAACTATATTTTATAATCTATACAAAATATTTTAAAATATGTGACGCCCCAAAAACCCCGGGGGTCCGTTGACCATTGTCAACCTGCGGAAACTTGTGTGTCTCATATCATGAGACCCATACATGAGTAAAATGGCCACGTCGGGCCCATACATCTATACTCACCAAAAAAAATAATCAAGTATATTACAATAGTTTCAAGAGTTAATTACACTCTTATACAAACATGTATCGATCAGAATGTTTCATACATGTTTTGCAAAAATATAAAATCAAGCCACATGTCGGTTTTCTTCTCAAAAGTGGCCTCTAGTGAGTGTCGACTCCCTGAATACACCCTGTACCTGAAAGGGGGATCCCCTGACAGGGTGAGCAAAGCCCAGTAGTGATAATCTCATACGAAGGTTACTCCCCACCTAAGTGCTAATGCAATAGCAAACACACACATTCAAGTGAATTCATGATTCCTACTCGAATGTCTAAATTCTCAATCCCATGGCTCAAGTCCTCACCGACTCTCTCTCTCTCACACATGCATTGTGCCATGTATGAAAATCTTTTCCAAACAAATCTATTTGTTTTATTTGTGGACAACTCTCCTAAGTAATTCATGGGTCTCTCCGACGTGAATTGTTGGACGACTTCCCAACACAATTCTTCGAACAACTTTCTGATAAAATTATTGGACAACCCTCCAAAGTGTTTTATGTCATGCACTCACACCTAATATTCTAGGGTGCCCTAGTGTATATGAAATGCAATACGCCATTTCACCATAAATCATGTTAATATATCATGCATGCATATATTAACGAAAATCATACACAAACAACATGTTATTCATTCATAACAATAACACAAATTAGCTCACATGGGTTAATAAACAATCCGGCAGTCCATCTTGGAACTACCCAAAGCATCACATAAACAACACAACATGTTATTCAAATATAGCAATAACATATCAACACACAAGCAACTCATACAGTCCACGGTCAGTTTCGGGACTGTCCAAAACTACTCTAGGGATTTCGCCACTCAATCCAAATTTTGGAACCGAATGAACGGTCATTCAGGCCCCCGAACATCCCTAACCATTGACAAGGTTTTTAAACAAGGACTAAACCAAGTAGGAGAAAACCCTTACCTCCCGAAGTTGTCGAAACTTCATGTCACTCCCGGTATCCAAGTAGCTTTCTTTGCCGATGAGGATCAACTTTGCCTCTTGTCTCGCGGAATTGACGGGCCGTCGTGGAAAAATCTAGAGAAGAAGTGAGCACCTACTTTCTAAAACTCTCTTTCTCCCTCTCTCTTTCGGCTCCCTCTTTCACTCTCTTCGTTTTCCTCCCATACTAGTTTGGGAGAAGATGGGTCAAGATTGGGTGTCCTTTCACTTGCCAAGTGTCTAATTCTCATTGGCCACCTTGGATTACACTTATCCCCTATCCATCTACCATGGATTTCCTTCCAATAGCATGATGCCATGTGTCTCTCATGGGTTCCACTTGAGCTAAATGTTTGGCTAGATTCTGTAGCGTGACACATGACACCTCTTGAGCCACTAGCCAATGTGAGCAAGTGTCCCTTGCCAGCTACCGATTGCCTCGAAAACCGTGAAATTACGTCTCAGTTTACTTGAAATTTATTGTGGTAGCTAGATTTTGCGAGACGATTCCAACAATAAAGTCTGATTCATCACCCGAGATCTAGAAAAATTCCGAATTTTGACCGAAATTACCATTTTACCATTTTTCAGAAAATTAGAATTTTCTTAGGTTTTACAAAATCTTTCAAAAATCCAAACAAAATATTTTTTTTGATATTTTATATTAATTATTAAATTATTTATTTTTAAGTATATTGTCATTTAATTTTATATTATTCTTTTAAATTGTTTTCATATTTATCTTATTAATATTTTTTAAAAAAAATTATCTTATTTAATATTAAAATAATCGAGCTTCATGCAAAAATCCATTGTTTTTCAACAGATAATTTAAAATACAATTATTTTAAATTATATATTCCACTTTAAAAATTTCATATTTATCTCTTATTAATTTTTTTAAAGAGTACTTTACTTTAATTTTATTATTATTATTATTATAATAAATCTTCTCAAACACAAAAACAAGTTATTTAAAAGGGTGAGTAAAATGATGCAAATAGGTGAACCAAGTGAGATATCATTAATTTTAATAATTTGTATTTGATTTTTTATTGATTCAGCAAATGAGTAAAAGTGGATTTTCTTAAAAAAAAAAGAACAACGAAATATTTTGAGGAAATCATTTTTAAAAAATTAATTAATTATTTTTCTTTCTAAATATCCAAACAACCTAATTTTTCTATCTCAGTATATGTTATTATTAACCATTATGAGAAATTTTGTAGTGAATTTCTAATTTTTTAAAAGTATTGAATTAAATAGTTGTTGTCATATGCTAAAAATGTGTTTAATAACATTTCTACTCAAATTTTTTTAATAAAAATATTTTCTTCTAGAGTGCTAGCTTGTAAAAGAATCAATTATTCTTTGATATTATAACAAATTTTTATATTTTTAAAAATGCATGATGAAAAACTTTGAAAAATATAATGGCATATTAGAGAGGCAAAGTTCCACTTTTAAAGTTAGTTTGATTTCTAATAACATTATTTCACTTAGATATCATCATCTAAGTTTATTTCTCGATTTTTTATTTTTTTGAAAATAGAAAATGATAATTTTTTTATACAAAAATAGGGGTAGCTTAATTGATTTAAGCCTTTTTGAGGTTTACCCATCAATAATACCATTAGCGGTTTACCAAATTTTAACTTCATGGTCTCGTGAGATTAGTCCAGATGTTGGCCCTATAGGATTAGATGATGAGCTAGTTTTATGGGTTGTTGTACAAAATGTATGGAAAATGTAAAACATTTCCAATTTTAAAAGGAATTTTTAACAATTAATTCAAATCCATATATTTTACATAACAAACATATATTTTGATTAATGATAAAGCCGTTTGTCCAGGATAGTGGCTTTATCTTAAAATTTTTTGTAAAACCGTTGTCTTTGACAGTGACAATGGCTTTGTCGTGACAAATTACAAAGTTTGTTGTGACAAAGACAAACTCTAAACCCTTATTGCGACAAAGCCATTGCCGCTATTCCGGACAACGACTTTACAAAATTTTGGAAAAATTATCATTTGGAAATGTTTGTTTTGTAAAATATATGGATTTGAATTAGCATTAAAGCCCTTTTAAAATTGGAAATGTTTGTTTCCATAAATTTCATATAACAACCCATAAAACCGACTTCTCATCTAATCCTATGGGACTACTAGCATGGACTAATCTCTGAGACCCATGAAGTTAAATGGTATTGATGAGTAAACCTCAAGAGCTTAAAATCAATGAAAGCTACCCCTAATTTTGTATAAAAAAATGTAGGGCCCGAAAATTCAATTTTTTGAAAAAAATGTAAAATGGTCATTTACGTAAAAACTTGAAATTTTCTAGATCTCGATGTGAAAGCAGTTTCAGATTTGGAATCGTCTCGTGAAATCTAGCTACCATTCGAATTTAAAATTGAATTAGAGACGGTTAGATTTGTGTTTTTAAGGCATCGGCGTCGGGTCTTGAAGTAAACGGTTTTTGAGAGACATATGATGTGGCAAAAGTCACCTATTATATGTACTATTGTGACACATGTTGCAAGATTAGAGAGATGATGGAAATGGACGGCCTAGATTGTGCCAAGAGTAAAAAAATCCAAAACTTAAGGACACATTGGGAGTTTTTGAATTGTTAATTGAATAAGACAAAACATGAATAGTTGTCTTCTCAAAAGGAAAAGAGCCAAAAATGTGCAGAATGAAGAATAATGTGCAGAAAGTTGGGATTTCATTTCTAGAGAGAGAGTGTGCTCCTTCTCTCTAGATTTTCGGCCATTCGGACTGTCGGTTCTCGACGGGCAAAAGCAAGAATCGATCCTACAGCGGCGAGAATACAGCGTGGACACCGATTTAGTGTAGTTCGACAACTCCAAAGAGGTAGGGATCTTTTTCCTACTTGGTTTATTCTTTGAAATTTAAGAGCCATGTTTATGGTTACGAGGCTTGATTTGGCCGTAAGATTCGGTCTCAAAAGCTTTGAGCCAAGTGGAGGAAATCGGAATTGTTGAGTGGCCGTGAGCATGATAGCAGGGTTTCAGCATTCCTTTATGAATAATAAACATCAGATTTTTCTTGGTGTGAAAATGTGTTTTTGTAAGTAGTCAAAATGAATTAGGTGTGTGTTTATTAATTAGCTATGTGAGCTGAGGAATTTTGGTGTTGATGATGGTGAATTTGCATAACATGATTTATGTGATTTAATTATGTTAATATATATATTAGAATATATTAGCATGAATGTTTGGGATTAAATCGTGATTCGTATGCATTGAAGCGCAGAATATTGGGAGTGAGTGCATGCGTATGTGAGCAAAAATGAAAATGTTTGTGAAAGGAATTTCAGAAGATTTTCGGTGCGGAGGTTGTCCGACGGTTCATCTCGGGCGGACCATGACTGTTTAGAAATATCCAGCAATTAAGCCTCGGATGATCCATTGTATTTCACAGGAAATTCGGTAGTAAGTTTTCAAGAACAGAAAGCTTTTGTTGTGAAAACTAGATATTTTTACTCGCATTCGTCTTAGGCATATGTGAGGGAATCGGTGAGGACACGGGACATGGGATTGGTCATATAGACATTCAAGTAGGTTCATGAAATTGCTTGAATGTGATTGTTTGCCATGCATGTACAACTCGAGTCCCGACTAACTCCCTCACACCTGCAATGCCAAGTGTGAAAACTAGTCATTGGTGTTTCACCTAATGACTCAACCTGTCAGGCTTGACCCTCGATGTTTACTTTCAGTTTTACGATTCACATTGTGTTTATTTGAGGTTTGCTAATTTCTGGGTCTCGCAAGCTTAGCACGCCTTCCGACCTTTCCACAGGAACTTTCTTATTTGGATGCATATGTTTAACAAGGAATAAAATTTAGATTCTTTCACCACAGGGGATGCGCTATCTTACTTCACTGACTATACGTGATTTATTATTATTATTGTTTTATATAACCGTGAGTCTCGATTTTGGACGTTATCCCATTTCCGAGCTCACCACATTCACAGTAGTGAATATGATACCATGCTATATAAACTGATGTGAAACATCAGTATACTGGGGACAAATCATAGACTTCATTTGATATATCTTGTTATTTACATGCAACATTTATAAATTTCACATAATTATATTTCCTACATATAATTTCCATTTATCACAATTCCATGTTAATCGTCAAGCAGTATATATAAACATGATTTTTACACACAACAGCATGTTATTTATTTTTCCAATAATAACACACAAAATTTCCCAAATCTCGGACCCACATAAACAGGGCACCTCTCGGTCCCTTCACAGCCATGAACCATTTTTTGTTCCATTTATAAACAAATTTCAGTGATACCGAAAAACTCAACAAAACCCGAAGAAATTAGTCCCGGGATTAAAACCAAACTTGAACCCACTCCGAGACTGCCTGGAACCAGTCCTAAAAATTTCAAATATTCAGTCCCATAATATTGTCTAGATTATCCGAAAACAGTCCCAAAAATTCCTAAAAATTCCTACACTCGGTCCCAAAAATTTGGGACTGAAATTTACAGCCTCTAAGAAAACCCTAAGTCATTAAATGACCTTTAAGCTATAAATAACCCAAGTAGAAAAATTCTCTACCTCGTGGAGTTTGACTAAACTCTAAGATTTTGGTACACACGCATAGCTTTCGATGCGTCGACCTACTTTGCCTTTTGCTCCGACAAAAACCTATGGTCCGATTTCCATAGATCTTAGAGAGAAGCGAAAAAATCTTTTTTTTCCTTTCTCTCACTCTCTTTTCTCGCTCTCACCCCCTCCGTTTGTTCCTTCTCCTTCCCTTTTGACTTTTTTTTTTAAATTTGGACACATGGCTCACGTTGCGTCATGTGTCCATAACTCATTCGGATCCGTTTTTACCCCGAAACAATTTATTTCTTTTCGGTTCACTTTATTTTAAATTAACTTAGCTCAAGCCATTTCGACCACGAGATTTTTATTGAAATCTTGTCTGGAGTTCTTGGCGACTTATCACCCAAAACTAAGTAAAAATTTCCAATTGTCTCGAGTCGAAGAAATTTTCTAGGTCACATGGATTCGCAAAACAAATTTAACGGATTGGTCGGATTCGAGTCATCAGGATCTGGGGGAATTTTCTGGCTTCCTTTGAATCATTATGGCAATTTATTATTATTATTATCATTTGTCATTTTGAAAATTTCTAATTTTCGGGTTTCTGATTCGCTGCCCGGATATACCAATATGTGCTCATGAGTGCCTCAGGCTTCGATGTCGAGACAGGGGCATCATCAAATTCTATTATTGTTGCAAGGAGGATTCAAAGAGGTGAGGCCATCAATGGAGTCGATTACTACTTGAGGCAAAGCTCATGGTGAGCTCCTACCACAAAGACCCACTGCATACGGTTGCCTCGTGTGAGAAACCCCGGAAAATCAAGATTTTGGATAAAGGGTAAAATAAATTTCGGCTGAAAATCGGAATTTTCTAGATCTCGGATGGCCAAGCGAACTTTTCCGTTGAAATCGTCACGTGAAATTCTTCTACGTCGGATTTGGTTAGTTAGGGGTGGTCGGAGTTTCACGTTTTCGGCGTGGGGTGTCGGATGACACATGGCAAATAAAGGGGATGCCACTTGGCATATGAAGTGTGACACTTGGCATAAAGGGTGGCTCACAATTAAGCGTGTGTGGGAAAGGGATCCCCATGGCTCACATTGAGCCATGTGGTGATGATGTCATAAAGGGATTTATGGGAAATAAAAATTATATAGGAAAAAAAGGAAGGCCACCCTGGTGGTTTGAGGAAAGGAGGGAGGCTTCCTCCCCCATGCTTGACTCACACGTTTAAGGCTCAAGAGGAGAATAAAAGGGAGAGAAAAATAGGGGAGAAATACAAAGAAAGAAAATGAGAGGGAGAAAGGAGAAAAAGGAAAGAAAAACAAAAGTAAGAATAAAGCAAAAGAAAATTGAGTGGAAGGGAGGAATCATTTGGCAGGCTGTGGAGAAGTCTCTCTAGAAGAGAGAACGTCTTCCTTCTCTGGGCGCAGAGCGTCCGGCCGAGTGGTTCTTTCGAGACAAGAGGGAAGTGTTCTATGCGGAAGGGCAACGTGGACTCAGATTTTTGGGAGTTCTTCAAACCCGAGAGGTATGATATTTTCTACTTGGTTTTATTTTTAGCTTTAAAAGGCTTTATAATGGTAGGGTTGCTTATGGGAGGCCATGAGAGGCCATGTGAATTAGTTCAAGCCTTGGGACTAAGGGGTATGGATTTCATAGCCCTGACCGGGTTGCATATTGTGGGAGTTAGGGTTTTACTAGAAAGCAGAAAGTTTCTAGATGTTGTGATTTGTTTGATGGAGATAAGCTGATGATTGAAACGATATAGTTCATGTTGTGAAGGGAGCCGTGAGTACCACATTGAGATAGACCAAGTTGAGGCCTTGTTATGTGTTATGGCTTGCTTGAATAACATGCTAAGTATGGAAATGTGATATTGATGCATGCTTTTTGATGTATTAATATGTTTTGCATGGAGGTATATTATATGTATAAATTACCATAATTTTCCATGGTTTATAAATGTTTCATTATGGTGCTCATTCATGTATAATATGAGGGAAATGCATTGGCATCTGTGCATTTCATAATACTGATCACAGCACTCACGTCACAGGTCGGTTGTGGTGCATGGTGGGTTTGATATTCATCGGTGTTGGTGAATGGAGTCGTGAACTTCCGGGAAAAATGGGACAGATCCCAGTAGAGAATTCACGAGTGTGTAAATGATCAAAATGATAAATTACATGTTTTAGGCGGAGCGAGTTAGGGTAGATCCCCCGGGGTGAAAGTCCCACATATTATTCACTTGGTTAGACATGAATCCGTGATGTAAGTTCGTGAAAATGTGAAAAGGCGTGCGTCCTCTGGTGTAAGCAGGAAATCCGTGGCCTGAAATAAAGGAAAAGAATCAAAATCAGTTTTTTGATAAATAAATTACGGGTTTCCAATGGTTTAGTCGGGGTGAGTGACTAGTTTTATTTTCACATTTGGCATTCCCGAGGTGTGAAGTCGGTTAGGACTCGGGTGGTGAGCATGAGGGTGGCATCTCTCATGCATGATATAGACTTTGCATTTCATATAGAAAATAGTGTATGAAATGTGATTGCTTGTTTATATATGCCATTGCATATGCATTTTAGGTGGGGAGTAACCGCTTGTGAAACTTTCTGCGGGCTGCTCCTGGTCGTAGGACCCTTTTCAGGTACAGGGACTATCCAGGGAGACGGTACGCAGTAGAGGTATCTTTTGAGAAGAAAGCCGAAATGTGGCTTTAAGTAAATATTTTGTAAATATGTATAAATCTTTTTGTAGAACAAACATGAAAACTATGAGAATATAGTTGAGATATTTGTTTTATGAGTATGGATGTATGGGCCCCATGTGGCCATTTTACTCATGTGTTTGCTTCGTAACACGAGACGTATAGAATTTCTAAGAGTTGATTCGTAGTCAACGAACACCCCGGCTCAAGGCCACAACAGACGAGCTTAGGTACACGAGTACCTAGGGCTTGGGGGACTTGGGCTTAGGCCATGATCTTGGAGTGTAGAGTTAGGTATACGATATACCTAGGACTTGATGGGAACGGGTTAGATCATACATCAGTGTGCATTTTGGTGAATTAAATGTGATGTGTGATGGTGTATAACATGTTTGTTAGTGAATTGTAAATTGTATGTCAGAATAGCACAGAAAAAGTGTTGAACGCTAGGTCACAGAAAATCTAACCTAGATGTTCCATAAAATTTGGGGGTAGAACAGTCCAACGAAAAAAATATATTTTTTCCGCAAAGGTTCGGGCTTTTGAACATGAACGAATGGAAATTGTGAATTTGGAAAATTATTCGCTTTTTGCACAAGTGGAAAGAATTGAAATTAAATTCATAGAAATTTTGAATAAGTAGGTAAAGAGCAAAGGTTCAAGTTAATGTATCTTAGGAGTAGCAAAGGTTATTGGAGGAGTTTGAAAATTTTTTGGTAGTTAACCGGAATGGCTATCGCCAATTTGAAGACTGGTCACGACCTAGTGCTGAGGTCGTGATGAGGGCAAGAAAAGGTGAGGGCGGGCGCAAAAAAAAAAAAAAAAAGGCCGTGGCGCGCAAAGAGCACGCGCTGAGCATGGCCGCTGCGCCACGATATGGACACCGCGCGACTCGCTACGTAGGGCGAAGTCGCGACGCCCGGGCGCAGGCCGCGACTCGACCAGAGTCGATGTCGCGACATCAAAGTGCGTGAGGTCACGTATATCGGGCGGCGCGAAGGAGGTCGCTGTATATATTACGCCGCGACGAAGCGCATGTGGGCCGCGGTAGCTTCGATGTCGCCGGCATCATTGCTAAGGTCGCTGGCGGGCAACAAGGTGATGTTGAGAGGTAAACGTGTCGCGTATTACGAACTTGCGTCGCGGCACGGGCGATAGCGTGCGGAGGCGTCTCGACATCGCGATGTCACGCATATTGGCGCAGCGGGTTGCCGGCTTGATGTCGCTGGTTGATTTGACGCCGCCATACGGACATCACCGCGTCGCGACAAGAAGACGGCGTCGATACGGTTAGTCTTCGTGATGTCACGACATGGGAGTAGATGTCGATACGCGGCGACCGAGGTCAAGGTGAGACGCGGTCGCACACCGGCGTGATGTCGCCGACATGATTCAGCCGCCTTGATGTCGCGACATCGGCGACGTCACGACCGGGCGCTTCAAGGGCAGCGTGGAGGTCGCCATTACGCGCCCACGACCGGGGCTACGGCGCGCGCGACCGCAGATCGCCAGCTACGACCGCTACCGCTTTGCACGCCGATTACGCGCCACGACCGGGCGTTAGGCAAGAAGAAATACTTCACACCGTAAGAATCGCGCTTCAGCAGCTCGTGACATGGGCCTGGGTGCGCGATTGTGCACCCAACCCGCTTTTGGTTCAAGGCAATCGCTTACGCCAATGTTTGATCGCTCATGGACACTGCTCATGAACATCGCTCATAAGGATTTCAAAAAAAGAGTACAAAATTTAAAAATTTTCTTGTGTATGATTTAAAATATGAAATATTTATATTGTAAATTAGTTATAAATGCATTAAATCGGGTATGTGAAAATTCTTTAAAAAATTCTTTTCTATCGTGGAATAGTGTCTGAGGCCATATTTACAACTGGTGGTAATGCTATTGTTGCTGCAGCTGTTTCAAATTATAAGTAGGTTATATACATGGTATGATGTATATGAGGATTATGATTGTACGGTTATTGCATAGGGAATTATATGCATGATAAAATGCGAATAAGAAAAAGGAGAATGCTAAGGTTAGGAACTATAACCTTAGGGAAATGGATACTGAAATGAAAAATTTAATGAATATTATTTCCATTTGACATGTGTAGATGGCAAGTAGAGGGCGAGGACGCCGAGGTCGTCCACGGTGGCACCGGTCGCACCACCCCAGATCTCACCATCCACCAAAGATTTACTCAGCGTGCTCATTGCAAGGGAACAAGAATAAGCCGCTAACGCCGTAAAGTAGCATAGCAGTGGTCACGTGGAGGTCGTGAGTAACCTCCAGAGGTTCAGGTCACATCATCCTCCGACATTCTGCAAAGAGGAGACCCGATGGTGGGGCGTAATTCATTGGTTTGCGACGGAGAATATATTAGAGGCATGGAGATCACCCGACATCGCTGGGGGGATCCCAAGTAAATTTCATTCCAAATAGAGGCGAGGCCCGTGTATATGAGATGGGCGAGCAGCCTAGACATGTAGGCTATGACATGGGCGCCAAGCCGTGAGCCTGCTCATGAGTATTTTCCAGAGACCGCGAGACATGCTAGCCTAAGATTTCCAGAGTCAAGCAGTGGGAGCGCGGATAAGATGGATTACGTGGCTAGATTCACGGAGTTAGCCAGATTCGCTGACGACTATGTGGCCACAGACATGGCCAAAGTCAGGAGGTTTGAGAATGGGCTAAAGTTGTCCATTCGGGGCAAGATTGTGAGTCTCCGCCTACAGGATATGGATTCTATGGTCAGACAGCCCTCAATTACGAGAGATCGAGGATGCACGAGGCACTGGGATACGAGCGCTAGTGGGAAGAGGAAGGGAGATCACCTTCTTCCAAAGATGCAGAAAGAGGCAGAGAGCCTCTCGTCCGAGACCACGATAGGGGACAGCCAGTGGCCGATGACATGCTTTATCACATCACCGACACATGAAGAAGAGGATCGCCCACTCGGGAGGCAAGGTGGATCTGTGGTTTTGAGCCGGTGTCCAACCATCAGCCGACGGTGCACTGGACCGTTGTTCCTTCACCCCAAGGTGGGTCAGAGGAATCCGGCCTGCGAGGTGGCGCACAAGCGCCTTCGGCAAGACAGACAGCCGTAGGGGCCAAGGTACGGGTCGAGGTCGTGCATTGTGGTCTCACTGTGCTGGGTGACTCTGGGACCTGTGGTGGGCGTGTCTATGCTATGGTACCGCAGGTCGAGCGCAAGATCGCCCGATGCAGTGGCATGTTTCTACTCCCAGATGTGCTGATGGTGCATTATGTTCATTATTATTGCATCTTGTGTGGTGGCTCGGGGTAATAATGGAGGTCGGGAGGGGCCTTTAGAAAAACCGTACGAGAAATCTCTTCCCTAGAAGTAGTGGGAGAGATTTGATTTCAGAGATCGAGCTGCGCGAATGTGGGTTGATGGACCTTAGAGTGGTAAAGTGTTACTGTCAATGTCATTCTTGACATGTATGAATTGACAAACTTCAGCGTTGTCAATAATTGAACTCTTGACTGTTTTCATAATCGACAATCTGCCTGAGTTAGGTGTTTACATATGCACATGGTTGAATGTGAGGTGCGTGAATTTCGGATCTAAATTCTTTTAAGGGGGAGGAATGAAAACCCGTAAAATCCAAGATTTTGGATATAAAATAGAAATTTCGCTGAAAATCCTAATTTTTCTTAGATCTCTGATGACTTAAACTGACTTTTCCGTTGAAATCGCCCGTGGAAATTTAGCTACCACGCCGACTGGGTCGATTCCGAGGCGGTCGGATTTCACGCTTTTCATACGCTGGTGTCGGATGACACACGGTAAGATAAGGGATGCCACTTTGGCACCATAGAAGTGTGACACTTGGCATAAAAAGGAGTGGCTCACAATTAAGCCATGTGTGGGAAAGGGATCCCATGGCTCACATTGAGCCATGTGGTGATGATGTCATAAAGGGATTTATGAAATAAGAAAATTATGGGAAAAAAGGAAGGCCACACAATTGGTTTGAGGAAGGAGGGGAGGAAACTTCCTCCTATGTGACTCACACGTTTAAGGCTCCAAAAAGAGGAGAGAAATCCAAAAAGGGAGAGAAAATGGGGAGAAATACAAAGAGAAAAGAGAAAATGAGAGGAGAAAAAGGAGAGAAAAACAAAAGTAAAGAATAAAGCAAAAGAAAACAATTCGGGGAGAGGAAGATGCAGTGGCCAAACATGGAGAAATCCTGTAGAGAACGCCTTCCTTCTCTAGATTTCAGAAGCATCCGACCGGGGCTCTGATTCTTTCGAGACAAGAGGGGAAGTGTTCATAATGGAGAGGACAACGCTGCGGACTCCGGCTTCGGGGAGTTTCTTCAACTTCCAAGAGGGGTGCGATATTTTCCTACTGTTTATTTCTAACTTTAAAGGTTTTATAATGGTGGGTTACGGCGGAGGCCATGAGAGGCCATGTGAATTCAGTTCCAAGCCTTCGGGACTAAGGGGTATGGATTTCATGACCGTTGCATGACCATGGGAGTTAGGTTTTACCAGGAACCAAAAGTTTCTGGGATACAGATTTGTTGATGATGATAACGATCGGAACCAATACTATTCATGTTTGTGAAGGGCCGAGGTACCCCGTTGAATGGGTCCAAGTCGAGGCCTTGTTGTGTGTTATGGCTTCTTGCTTCGAATAAATATTAAGTATGGAAATGTGATATTGACGATTCTTTTGATGTATTATTATGTTTTGCATGGAGGTATATTATATGTATAAATTATACTTTCCATGGTTTGTAAATGTTTCATGTAGTGCTCATTCATGCATGTAATACGAGGGAAATGCATCGGGTATCATGCATTTCATGCACGGTGTCACATCACGCCGCCGGTTGGGGTGTATTTTGGTAAGGTTTATTCATCGGTAGCAGGAATGGGTCGTGAACTCGGGAAAATGGGACAAAGTCCAAGGTAGAGATTCACGAGTGTGTAAATGATCAAAAACGATAAATTACACGCTGGGCGAGGCAGATCCCCCCCCCCCCCCAGGTGAAAGTTCCACATATTATTCACGGTTAGACATGAACCCGGGCGACAAAGCCTCGTGAAAATGTTGAAAAGGCGTATGGCGCCCCACCGTAAACCCGAAACTGCGGGGCTCCACAAAATAAAGGAAAAGAATCAAAACTCGCTGATAAATAAATCAAGGCTTCCACTATTAGTCAAAGGAGGACTAGTTTTATTTCACATTTGCATTCCAGTGTGAGGGAGCCTGGGGACTCCGTGGTGAGCATGAGGGGTGGCATCTCATGATGATATAGACATTTACATAGAAAATAATTGTAAGGAAATGTGATTGCTTGTTTATATATGCCATTGCATATGCATTTTAGCGGGAGTGCAACCCTTGTAGGAAAACTTTCACCGGGCTTTGCTCACCCTGGGCCGTGGACCCTTCGTGCAATGTGGACTATCCATGAGACGGTACGCAAAGAGGTATCTGAGAAGAGCCGAATGTGGCTGCAGTGGCAGTCATTTTGTAAATATGTATAAATCTTTTTCAGAGAACAAACATGAAACTATGAGGAATATAGCTGTGATATTTGTTTTATGGATGTAAGTGGGCCCCATGTGGCCATTTTACTCATGTGTTTGCCTCGTAACACGAGACGTATAGAATTTCCGCAGTTGATTCGGGGTCAACCTGACACCCGGTTTGGGGCGCTACACCTCGAGCATGAGCTGCTTCGTATGGAGTATCGTGTCAATGATCGGCCATTGATCAAGAAAAGTGTGGATAGCGATCCATTCGTGGCTAAGCTCTCCATGTACTCTTGGAGGTGCCCCTTACTAACCAGGTAGTTCAGTAAGCACCAGAGCTGAAAACAGGAGTTCGTTCGATGCCCGATGTCTTTAAGGTACTCATAAAACCGAGACTTGTCCCTCCCCTTCGGGTCACCCAGGATACATTCACTATCATATTAATCTTCTACCATAAATTTCCTTATAACACGTGCTCTTATGGTTCGTTACGCCTCATAACACGTGCTCTTATGGTTCGTTACGCCTTCTTCGCTTGCTTCTTTATCTCATGCCCAAGGTGGTTTATCTTCTCGTGTGCCTAAGCTCACCCTACCAGTTGCCCGAGGTTGCCGAGCTAGGGTTGCTATCCCTGGCCCTTCACTGCGCGGTTGGATCCGAGTCGGGTTGTTTTAATGGATCCCCCGATCACGCACACATAGGGCGTGCTCTATGGTCTACTCCACTCCAGTAAGGGGCATTACATGTTTTAATTATTTTGTTTGAGGCATTACATGTTTTAATAGTTTGGAAGAGTTGTCTTCTATTTTTATTCTTTTTTTTTTTTGTCAGACAATGAGGTGTTTTGAGAGGGTCCATGGCCACACAGAAGGCGCCTCTAAGTCATACTACACTCATACAATCCTCATACGAATCTGAAGGGACCACAAAGGCGGTAAAGCTCTATCATATAACACATCTGTATTCTCAGGGCTCGAGCTCAAGACCACTAGTTAAGCTAAAAGAGACATCAACCATCTCACCTACATGTTTGGTGGTTCATTATTTTAATCAGATCACTTTATTATAAACTTTACTTTTTTTATTACACTTTAATTTCAAGATAGTAAACTGACTAGAACCCAGGACACCCCCTCCCTTTGACCTATGCTTGTTTGGATGAGCGCTCCATCACTTTAGCTAGGCATAATATGGTAGCTTTACTTTATTTTAAGTTTTACTTTCAAATAGCTTATATACCATATTTAATCACATATATAGACCCACACAAAAATATTTTTCTAACAGTATAAAGTTTGAAAGCAAATTGCTTTCAAATAAAAACTAAAAAAGAAGAAGATGATAATCGGAATACTACAAATTTTCGCAATAACTTTTTCTCTAATAATCTTGATCAAAGTTATTGCATAGTTAGGCTTGGTATTTTGCTACAATTGAGGATCAATCATCTAAACAACATAATCCCAATCAAGTACTTTCACGAACAACCATCAATGATCTTTTTCCCTTGGTTTAGTTTAAAAAAAAAGTTCATTAATAATAAAATTTTATTTTTGAAATATTTAATAAAATGTAATGTGAAAATTGTAAGTAATAGAGTTTACAGATATTTTTCTATTTAAAAATTCATATTAATATATCTTCTTTTTTTTGAAAGGATATTAACATATCTTAATAATAATAAATTTACATTAACACCTTTGGATATTTAAAACGTTAAAAAATATAAGGGCTATTTTAGATTGTGAATCTTACTTGTTTATATAATATTAATACTTACTATTCTTCAATAATTGTGAATATTAATTGTTTATATATATATATATATATAGATACTTACTATCATGTTATATTCATGTATTTTTAATAATTATTTTCCACTTTCTCCCATTTGTTTACATAATATTAGTAATAATATTTAATTTTATATATATTTTATATTTTTTCTTTACATAATAATAGTACTTCATATGATTATACTAATAATAAATTCATATCGACATTCATGTATATTTTATAATTAATATGTATTGCATGGCAGAATATTAATACATGAAATATAAAGGAGGTTAAAATTTATTACAAAGTTATTTTAATCGTAAAATATTTCGTAATTTTGATGATAAATAAAATCGTAATACTAGTCAATAATCTAGGTTTTCATTTGTTTTTTAGTGATTTAGTCATTGTCTTAGTACGACGTGTGGTTGTCGTTGTCTTGGTATAGTATGTGGTTGTGTTGTTTTAGTATGAATTTTTGTTTTTCGTGGTCGTAGTGCGACATTTTTTTGTGTGAGCGATTCAGATGAGCAAAATATATCTGATCAAAAACAAAAAATCAAATCAATGGTCATTAATATGTTTCAGAACTAAAGTCATAAGTATTCTAGTCACACTAGTAATATCAAATGTGTAGACTCAATTATCAAATATGTAGGCTTTGAGCCAATTCATTATACTATTAACTTGGATGTTGTTTCATCCTCTATGATTTTTAGTGATTTTAATTATATCTTTTATTAATGTATTGTTAGTTTGAATCAAAAAAATTATTTTTCTTGTAAGAAAATAGTAAATTTAGTGCTAAAAAAAGTAATACTTTCACATTCACCTCGGAATGATTTTCCCATAGATATGGAAAGGTTAAGAAATATAACTTTAAATTTAAAATGATAGCTTTAACATTTTTTTTACAGTCAAACACTATAGTTATAATATAATAAACTGTCTCCACAAGGATTCAAGCTCGGAACCCTTTCCTTTCTATGTCCTGCCTTTTTTAAACTGAGCACTCTACCATATGAGTTAGGTATAATGGACATTATATTTATGTATCTTCTTAAATAAATAATTATTTAAGCTCAATTGGTAAAGCGTTCACTATTTATAAGGAGGGGGGGTTATAGGTTCAAGTCTCAGTGAGGATAGTTTACTACTTTGAAATTAAATTGTATTAAAAAAAATTATTATCTTGTATCTTTAATAATAAATTTATATTCATGATTGTTTAACAATAAAAATCAATTTAATAAATAATAATAATAATTTCATATTTATATATCAACAATAAGTAGGATGATTTGATTAAAAAAAAAATTGAAAGTCCAATTTTGGAAATCTAACTATTCATCAATTTTGACTTTTTTATTTTATTTTATCAAAATACGTTATTATTTTCTTGTAAAAAAGTACAGTTTTTTAAAAGATACATGGGACTGCATGATATGGAAAATGATATTTTTATCCAAAATAATTTATTATTCAAGAAAAAAAATATGAGAAATATTAATTTTACAACTTTTTTATTATTGAATTTTTTAATCAAATACTTGGAAAAAGCCTCAAAATTGGTGTAATGGGTCGGATTAAGGTTACCCAATAATCATTAATTTGAGTCCTCTAAAGCAACTAAAGGTTTACTAGACCGGTAACTTCAAGCCCTATTTGATTTGTGGAGGTGCCCAATCAGACAACTATGGTTATTAAAAAATAAATCAATTAGACAACTACGGTTAATAAAAAAAATCCAGATACTTGGAAAAGCCAAATGATTCAACAAGCATGGCACATGGAACACTTGTTAGTAAATGTATGCAAAAATAAAAATATCGATTTTGATGGATATAACAATACTTAGATTTTACGGATATATAGGAGATATTTCGAAAATATATTCATGAATATTTTTTTTAAATATTGATAGATATAAAATTATTCAAAATTAATATATTTGTATTTATTTTTTATAATAATATTAGTTTATCCTAGTTTTTTTTTTTTTAAAGGACTGAGAATTCATTAATGAAGAATATCAGCTACATCTTTTGCTGCTAATAATTTAATGGTCTCAGGGAACTTACTCCAATTATACAAGGAATTCCAATTTCTGGCAAGCTTTGCAAGGGCATCTGCTACTCCATTTGCTTTTCTGTTGACAAGGGATAGCTTGATCGGAGACTCTCTCAACATCAGTCGACAATCCTGTATCAATTGGCCAAACACAAAGTTGTCTTCTTCAGTGGACTGTATAGCCTCAAACACAATCTTTGAATCTGTTTCCAGTCACATTACTCACTTGTTTCTTCCTGATCCAGATTACAACCTCCCTCATCCCAATCGCTTTCGCCTCCTTAGGTTGGCATACCCCATTGAATCGCCTCAAGCTGTGGTCGAGAACCTGCAATTTCACATTTCGTAAAAAGGTGGAGGGTGCTCTCCATTGATGCTTCACATAGCACGCATGTGGCGGTGAGTGGCATTCCTCTCTTGCATAAGTTGAGCCTGGTTGGGAGGCATTCTGTACAAGCCCTCCATAGGAGTAGTTTCTGTTAAATAGTAGCAATAGAACATAATGAAACTGGAGCCTATATCAGTATGACTATGAGAAACAGATAAAACGAACAAACAAAACATTAATGAAAACTGATGGAACCTGTTTGCAGAAATATGGAATGATCAAATCTTGTGTTGAACACAATATCCTTAAGACAAATTATTGTCCTCGCAATGGTGCTTCGTGTTCTCGCATTTCTAAGAATTATGTGCCTCAATCCCACTTAAGATTCTCAAATATACGTATAAATTATAAATTTATAATAAATATAATTTATTATATGAATCTATTTTTTATAATAAATATAATTTTATTATATAAACGGGTTATTTATAATAAATATAATTTATTATATATAATTTATTATATGAATGCTTATTCTCGATGTAATGGGTTTTAAGGTTTTCTCGAAGTTTTTTCATACATTTGCATCAGTTGCACGTTGGTAGTGTTGTTAATTTTTCATTCTTTGGTTTTTTTCTGCGTTCTAAGATCTCGCCTACGCCCGACTATCATACCACACACATCCATACCACCCCTAAGGATAGATCCGAAGATCTGGATTTCCGCGCAGATCGGGCCGACCGTAGATCGACTCGCGTAGATCAAGGTCACAGGCCGCAGCTGTAGATCCGACGTGTAGATTGGCTGGTTGCGGCTGGATCTAGAAGTCTAGTCGACGGATCCGCAAATCTACATAGGTACTCATTTAATATTGAATTTTAGATACAACAGATGTTTAATCATATTGTTAGATCCATGCTTCCGCTTCGCGTTTTTTCCTTCAATCGTATCGAGCATGCTATGATTGGGATATGTGTATCTAGGTATCTGTCAATGCATGTAATTTTGATGTTGATTTAGTATATGGCACCTAGGTTCTATTTGCTGTTAGATCGCATGATTAGATTCAAGTAATTTTATGATTTTGTTCATGAATGGATGTATTATTTTAATGGTTTCGCTTCAGATCCATGGTAGATTTTTTGATTTGTGATAATTTTTCGGGTTTGTAATGTGAGGCCGGTCATAAGATCGGGTTTCCTTCCTGGTTTTATTTATTATTTACATTTTTTTAATTAAAATAGTTGTAATTTTAAATTTCAAATCTCAGAATCAGACACCCTTCATTATTTGGAAAGTCGGAGAAGATCCGACACCATCTCGAACGTGACCACCGTGAAACGTTAGGAGGAGGAGGAGACGCGCTTCTGACGGGATCAAGTGTACCCGAGAAACGCCGCCACGCGCCTACACGCGCCGGTGAGTTTCACAGGGTCCTCACTCGATAGTCTGGCGCGTAGGCTGCGCATGGAGTCGCTTTGGCGCCTACTTCCGCGGCCGGCCTTATCGTGCAGCCGTGGTTCTTCCCCGGGCCGGCTTTGATTTCCATGGACGGGCGGACCTACTACCCTTCAAATTAGAACATTAGGTTTTAGGTTTTAATTTATTTTAGTTTTGGGCCTTATGCTTTGTAAACTAAAAATAATCGGGGCCCAAGAACCTTAGGATATTTAATAGGCCCAATTTTAATTTTTGGTGAAACCATTGACAGTGCTTATTTAATTAATGCTTTTGTGAATGGTTTAAATTATATGCTTATAACATGTTTTATGTGATAACATGCCATATAGAATAGGTGGTGCCATATAAATTTGCATCAATAATAATTACATGTGCATAATAATTATTATGATTCTATTATCTAGTTTAATGAATTATTATGGAAAAATTATTTTATTTTTGAAATAATTTTAGAAAACTCATTATTTAAAATATTGAATGGTGAAGGTTTCGTAATTAATTTAATTAATTTTAAACCTAAGGGTTTCCATTGTGGGTCTAATAATAAATGATCATGTGATGCCTCAACGATAAAAACATGGTCGGGATTTTTATTGATTAGACTCACTAAGTTTTTAAAATTTTAATAAGATTGATCGCCAACGCCTAATCTTGGATATTAAAGATAATTTGAAATTAAAACAATGGTTAAAACATTCAAACTTAATTTAATTATTACCCTCCCAACGAGGCCATTTATATTTTTATTGTTTACCAAAGTTTTGAAACAATTAGAGTGAAATGATTATGTATTATCTAGAAAGTTCGTCTGGTTAGAAGTGGATTTGGCAGTCCGCCAGACTCCCCATCTTTCCGAACCAACTTAGTAGGATACTAATCATTTCATGATCAAATTTAGTTTGTTATAAATATCTTGCCCAACGTAGGTGTTTATAATGGAAACTAAATAATCAAGCATACAAAATGTAAAATAGTTTTTTGGATTAACTAAATTTAAGATTATGTTTATTGTAAGATATTACGCTTAATACTAGTGTATTTTTTCTAAAATGGCATCATTTAACCCACTTGCAAAGGATTTTGAGTCAAAAGCCTATGGATGAAATAATTATAGTGAATGGAAACTAACCCGTACATCGTTTCCGATTTTGAAAAACTGTTTGGTTCTAACCACACCAAAGCTCCAACGGTACCAAGAAGAATGATCTCGACTCAAGTCGAAAAGACTATGAGGACTGACAAGGCAAATATATCACTACGCTATATTCTTGCCGTTGCTAGTCATTTGAAGGACAGATATCTCATCTCGAGAGTGGAGCGTAAATGATCCGCACTGATAAGATGTTTGCACAATCAACAAGTTCTTGGGGCAAAGGCAGCTAGGCTGGTACGAACACTAGAATGACTGGGGAAGTGTGTGAGGGATCATTGTCTCGAAAAATGATGTCACATCTCAATCAAGTCAAGTGTCGGGATGAAGATGGAGCAAAGGTCCCAAATTGATTTCATATTTGAATCCTCTACCGATCGCTTACTCACTTAGTGTTAATTAATATGAACAAGATGGATCTAACTCCTACAGAGTTGATGGCGAACTCTGAAAGTGCCGAAAGGGCTTTCTGAAAGTCAGCGCTCATACGACCGGCGCTCTACTTTCGCCCAAAGCGAAACCATACGCGGGAAAAGCACAAGAACAAAGCCAGGCGGTCGTACCAGCTACCAAACCACCGCTATGAAGAAGCCGGAAGTGCGCTTCAAGTGCGGATGTATGGTCGGAAGCAGACTGTCTCGACAAAAAGCAAGGTATGGGTAATTTGAATGTGGTTGAAGCTTGTTTAGTGGAGAATTATAATGATAAATGGATTATTGATTCAGATTACTAACCATGTTCGTTACTCTTGCAAAAGGGTTCGCATAAACTAGCTTTGGCCGACAGAATGTAGGTTTGAGGCTTGGAAATGGAGAATATGTCTCCGTTAAAGCATTAGGACAAGTAGAATTATTTTTCAATAATGATAGGACTTTATGTTTAGTAGACTGTTTATATGTATCGGATTTTAAAAGGAATTTAATTTCTGTTAGTTGTTTACTTGAACAAGGTTTAACAAAGGGAATTTAATTCCTTTATTACAATACAGTTCAACTCATTATTTTGAAAATTCTGATTTGATAGATGGTCTTTATTATTTAAGTCCTATGTCCTATGATGTTTTAATTACTGAAATTGTTGATAAGCATGATCACTCTAGCCAAGAAAAGGAAAGCTAAATGAAACGCATCTTGGCATTTGCGATTAGGGTCATATTAATCCTAATAGGATTCATGGTTTGGTAAAGTGGATCTTAACTTCCCCTAGACTTTGAACCTATACCAAGATGTGAATCTTGGTTCGAAGGTAAATGACCAAAAGGCCCTTAAAGCAAAGGATATCGCGCAACCAAATCGGAATCGTGCATACGATGTGTGCGGACCAATAAATGTCCAAGCGAGGAGGGTATGAGTATTTTGTCACCTTTGGCAGATGACTACTCAAGATATGGATATATTTACCTAATGCGCTCAAAACCGAAACTTCACTAAATTTCGAGTATAAGGTCAGAGGCGTAGTGCCAATTAGACTCATATCAAAGAGCTTCCATTCGACCGAGGTGGTGAATACCTATCCGAGAGTTTAAGTCCTTACTTGACTCAAGAGGATGGTTTCACAACTATCAAGACTGAACACCCCAAAGAAATGGAGTTGCGTAAAGAAGAAATAGAACTCTTCGTGATATGGTGAGGTCAATGCTTATTATTCATCTCTACCTATATCGCTTTAGGATATGCCATAGAAACCAGCCGTATCTTCCCCGAATTTAGTTCCTTCTAAAACTGCTCAAGACACCTACTGCATTGTGGAAAGGGCGCAAGCCTAGTTTAAGCCATAAGGTCCGGACATGGGGTGCTCTGACATGTTCAAGAAAGGATCCAATAAGTTGGAATCGCGCATTTAGGTTTATGTTTGTCACAATTCCTAAAGGAACGAGAGGACTATTTTATAGTCCTCTTTGAGCAAAAAGGTTATTGTGAGTACTCACGCAACTTTTTGGAGGAAGACTATATAAGCAATTTCAACCAAGAGTAAAATAATTTCGAGGAGCTTGACTTTACCAAGAACAAATCGACCACCCGCCGTTGTTCGTTCTAATACCATCGATTCCTACGCATACAAAGAGGGGAAAATAAAATTCAAGGTGAACAAGCAATGTGGAACCAAGGAACAAGATCCAATACATGTGGAACTGCAAACTAAGAGCCGCGCATAAGAGGAACTAAAATTCCTTTACGGTGTCGTAATGAACCACAACCAAATGGAGTTTCACAGAGGATAGAGTGGCAAGGCTGGTCATGAGATATGTCTTCGCTAGCGAAGTCTTACCAAGTTATTGCTATCGATAAAGGAAGATGATCCCATCAATTACAAAGAAGCACTGAAGATGTGGATGGCTGGAGTGGTAAAAGCCATGGACCGTGAAATGGAATCTATGTATTCCAATTCGCCGGTCTTTGTAGAGGCACCCAAAGTTGCAAAACCAATGGTAAAAGTGATTTACAAGAGAAAAAAGAGGATCGCATGGGAAGGTGGAAACCTTCAAAGCTAGATTGGTGGCAAAGGCTATACCCAAAAAGAGGGGATAGATTATGAAGAAACCTTCGCCAAGAGTCATGCTTAAATCTATCCGGACTTTAGTCAGAGTCGCTAGTCTCGATTACGAGATTTGGCAGATGGATGTCAAAATACTTTTAAATGGCAATTTAAATGAGACATCTACATGTAAAGAACCGTAAGGGTTCAAAGCTAAAGGCAAAGAACACATGGTATGCGTTGCAAAGGTCCATTTATGGACTTAAGCAAGCATCCGTGATCATGGAACATCAGTTTGATCGTGCCATTTTCGTTTTGAGAAAGCCCGATGAACCTTGTGTTTACAAAAGAATCCAAGCACGTATGCAGTTTTCTAGTCCCACGTAGATGACATATTGTGACCCAGAAACGACAAAACAAGTGTTGTCAAAAGATTAATGCATAAACGCTTTGATATGAAAGACTGGGAGAAGCCAACTATATTCTTGAATCAAACTTATACGAGACCTAAGAATAAGTTGTCGGGCACCATTTCGTTTCTTATATTGATAAAATTCTTGTCAGGTTTAACATGGAAAATTCCAAAAGGGGATCCTTACCCTTTAGACATGGAATTCATCTTTCTAAGGAGCAATCACCAAAAACTCCTGAGCAGAAAGAACGTATGAGTAGGATACCTTATGCCTCGGCTGTAGGTAGTCTCATGTATGCCATGTTATGTACCAGCCGACATCCTATGCTGAGTTGTGTCGGCATCAATCCATCCTGAAGAACACTGATTGGCAAGAAAAGCATATACTGGTGGCATCTAAGGAGAACAAGAGCAGATTATATGCTAGTATATTCCAAATGGGAGTTTAGAAACCATTGGTTCTCACAAGATCGACTTCAAGGATCGACTCAAGGAAATCTACCGGGTTATGTGTTTACACTATATGGTGGAGCCGCCCCGTGGAGGAGTATTAAACAGACGGTAGCAGATTCCACCACGTAGTTTCTGAATATGTTGTCGCCTGGAGGCAAATTTAAGGAAGCCGTGTGGTCAAGAAGTTCATTATGGATCTTCGTGTGACACCCAAAGGTGTGCTCACTTATTACCCTTTATCAGATACTGGGGCCAGAAGTACATTCAAAGAACCAAGGTATCACAAGAAACAAACACATTGAGAGGAAGTACCACTTGATCCGAGACATCATTGAGCGAGGAGACATGCTGGGTTACCAAAATAGTCGCAGGAAAACCTAGCGGACTCCATTCACAAAGGCTCTACCACCAAGTTTTTGAAAGACATGTAGATTCTATGGCAAGAGATTACCAAGATTTATTTTAGGACTATGGGGAGTTTTTTTATTTGAGCTTTTGTAGCAAGACAAATAAAATTATTGTATTTTTCCAGAGCAATAAAATTTCAATGAGGTATTAATTTCACCTCAGGCACTAGCCGTATTAAGGTCCGGGATAATTATGCAAAGATATGGTCATATGGGATACGCCCATGGAAGACATGATCATAAGTTCTCATAATTAATGAATAAGATCACGCTTATCAATAAAGTTGGACGCTTTATTTAGACCGCATTATTTTGCGAAATAATCAGCCTTGGCTATAAAACACAGCAGTATTATGTTTGCATTGATAGATCAAAGAAAGATTTGATTAAAGTTAAATTTCTGTGAAAGGAATTAAATCTCATGATATTTGATTATTTTTCAACCTGAAGTTTATTTTAAATAGGTAATTGAATAATTATCGGTCTTTGTCAATATGTGAGGCCTATTTTGACGCCTACTTCCAGATGATTTGGGAACGTGATTGTTTTAATTACCAAGATTTATGAAATAAAACAAAAATGGAAATTGTAATGAAATATCCTCTTGATATGTTTCGGCATTTGATAATGAAGTCACCGCGCGCATTTGATCCATTAGAGAAACTGGCAAATCAAGAGATTAAAATAATTAATTGATGTAAAATATAATCAATTAATTATCGATATTTACAATGGAGGAAATTAATATATATATCAATATTATTAATTTTGGAGTTCAATCAATTTTTAGTGGAGTGGCAATCTACTAGATAATTGCTTTCAATTATAAGGAGCCTTAATTAATAATAGCCGTTGATCCCCTGTGCCAGCTCAGTGAGTGGCGGAGCTCTATCGCAATGGAACTATAACACAAAAAGTTGAGTTACATGGTTTTGGGCTTATGCTCAAGTTTGTACTCAAGAGCAAGTGGGAGATTGTTAGCATTATGTGCTCTTTGGTCCCACTTAGTATTCTCTAAATATATGTATAATTATAAATTTATAATAAATATAATTTATTATATGAATCTGGTTTTTTATAATAAATATAATTTATTATATGAATTTATTTATAATAAATATAATTTATTATATGAACTGTTATTTATAATAAATATAATTTATTATATATAATTTATTATACGAACGCTTATTCCTTGACGAATGGGTTTTGGGCGTTTTCTGGTTTTTTTCATACATTTTTTGAGAGAATACTGCACAAGAGTAAAAGAAAGAATTTTTCTATTCTTGGCTTTTCTGAAGTGTTCTAAGATTCGCTCTATCGCCTGATTCATTGTGCCCACACACATCCATACCACCCCGAGGATAGATCCGAAGATCTGATCACGCGCATTGCCGATCCGTAGATCGGGACTCGCGTAGATCAAGTAGTCGCGCCGCCGCCAGAGATCCGACGGCAGATTGGCCGGTCAGTGGTCGATCTAGAAGTCTAGCCGACTGATCTGCAAATCTATAGGCACTTTATTTAATATTGAATTCAGATACGCTGTACGTTTAATCATATTGTTAGATCCATGCTTCCACTGCGGTGTTTTTCCCTTCAATTTATCTCCTGTGATAAAATGATCTATCTCCCAACACAAAATAAAGCACTTCTTTTTGGTTAGCTATCGAACCAGAACTAGTGCAGAACTTGGTCTCTAAAAAAAACGAAGATGATAGTTGAAATGAATTAATGAATGCATAATGAATGATTGTGTGGCCTATATATAGACCTGTTTCATGACTCCGTTTCTGCAGGGCCATGAAGCTTGGGACGGGTCGTGGTTCGCTCTCGTCGCTCACGGCAACGTACATAGCTGTGTTTGGCGGAGAAGACGCCTACCCACCCCAAACGAGCAGAGTCCTAATGGTAACCTATGCTCAACAGCGTTTGAGACCAGCTCCAAAAAATGAATTTAAGTATATGTATACACGCCTAACTCCTAACCTGGGCTGGCGAGGCTGCAAAGGGTGCTGCATACGGTGCGAACCAAAGCACGAGCCAGTCCCTCCTTCCACAAAAAACTCCGGTTGTCCTCCTTGGGGCCCAAACCCAACTACAAGGTAGGTGTATTTATACCATTTAAAAGTCTTGTTCCATCCGATGTGAGACACAAGCTTTTTCACAAGTTTAAACCTTTTGTTACCATTTTCAAGTGATGATGTTTGGAGGCAATTTCTAATTCACTTCTTAATGGTTTTGAGCAACTTAATAGATAATCTTCATCTCCTCATGGAGGAGAACACGTTCCCATGTAGACCCACTACAAAAGATTTATGGAACCCATTTTAATTTTAGTTTAAAAATAGCTAATTCCTAATATGCCCAAACCCATTTTTTCCAACAGTTTCAAATGTGGCGGGGCATGCAAGTCCCAAACCTTACTCCATCCCTCCTCCCCGCTCTCAATCGGTGCATGCATGGAGATGCGCCTAGCAATGTGGTAAGCAAATCTGACCGTGTCGGTGCCAGATGAGAGTGCTAGCAATCTCACGCGCATCACTTTCGAGGAATATTTCTTCCACCAATTCAATGTCCCATTCTTTCCACCCCGGGATCCATAGCTCACTGACGGACAGATTTGCTAGGTCTGGTATGATCTGTGTTTCCACTTTGAAGTCTCTTGTTCTCCTCAACCATGGGTCAGTCCAGACCTTAATGCTAGAGGCAGAACAAATGTCGGAATGGCCGAAATTTTTGGCGGGAATTTTTGGCTGCGGAGATCGATTAAAATATCTCCACCAAAATTCGATTTCCGATTTTCCCGAAATTCATTTTTCCTCGTTTCCTTTCGGTTCTTTAACTCCAAAATTCAAAAAATGCTCATGGTTTCTCAAAAGCTGGCACCCTCCAAATACCAAGCCATTCATTGTTTATTATATATAAGGTAAACTTTTTTATATTATCTTATTATTTATTTGTTCAATTCCTACCACCATGGGATTATAATATTTTATTTTATTGTTATTTACATTATAACTTATAATATTTTTTAAATCAAATATTAATATGAAAAGGAAAAGAAGTAAAATAATATCATTTAAAATTTAAAATTATAATATATAATATTTTGAATCTCCTCATTATCTACAATATTTATAATAATAAAAACAAATAAATAATATCTCTTTAATATAATAAGAGTCTTAATAATATATTAAATATAACATATTTAATTTAATAATTACTAATCCATTTAATTTTAATCTACCTTAATTAAGATATGAATCATTTTTATCATTTATATAATTAAATACGTGAATCGAACCGATATTTTTATAAAAATATCCACCGATATTTTCCGATATTTCCGATATTTCCGTAAAATCCAATTACCGATATATCCGTGTTTACCGATATTTTGATCCTTGACTGGAGGTGACATTCTTGCTAAAAAAATATGCCTGATTTTTGGAAGTTAATGGCCTCGCCTGAATCCCTCTCATATTGCATTAAAATTCTGTGCATGGCTCTGCTTTCCCCTTCCTCGGCTCTAAAGAATAACATACTATCATCTGCAAATAGGAGATGTGTGATTTTCAAGAGCTTCTCTCCATACCTGAATGCCGTGGATTTCTCCCCTTAGTTCTGCCTGTTTAATAAGTGCTGACAACCCTTCTGTTCTGATAATGAATAGATAAGGTGACAAAGGACAAAGGGTCGCTTTGCCTTACCCCTCTCATAGGAATGATTGGCCAACTAGTTCCCCATTCACCAAGGCCGTGTATGAGACTGTGGTGATACATTGTTTCAAACACCCATTTGGGTGCAAAGCCCATCTGCTTCAAAGCTCCCAGTAAGTAGTCCTACCTTAGCCTGTCATAGGCTTTGCTAATGTCGACTTTCAGCGCCACTTCCCTGACTTTTCCTTTCCTCTTTGTCTTCATGCGGTGAATGGCCTCGAAGGCCACCAACACATTGTCGGTTATGGCTCTTCCCTGTACAAAAGCTGACTATGCTTCAACTATCAGTGTTGGCAAGATGTTTTTCAGTCTGTTTGCCAAAACCTTGGCTATAATCTTATACAGAACATTACACAAAGCGATAGGTTTGAGATCTTTCATAGAAGTTGGGTTATCCTTTTTTGGTATCAAAGTGATAATGGTTTCATTCAGATTTTTTGGAAACTCACGGTAATACCGGAGGGAAAAATATCTGCCCCGATAAGAGTCCAAATCCATTGGAAGAACGCAGGGTTAAAACCGTCAAGCCCAGGGGATTTATTGGGGTGCATTTGGTGCTGCTTTGGTAAATTCCTCCATTCTGAGTGGAGCTACTAGCATTCGATTCTGTTCGTCGGACACCCGTGGCCTAATGTAAGACAGATCTGATTGTTCCTGGCTTGCCTCCTCGTCAAATAAATTTCTAAAATAATTGAGTGCTACCGTGCTCAGGTTCTTTTGTTCCGTCCACCACTTGCCATCATTATCCATCAACTTAGAAATTTTATTCACTTGTTTCCTTGTACTTGCACTTGCGTCGAAGATGTAAAGTTTTTCATTAAGTGGGCTTCATTAATTGGAATTAAAACTGAATTAAGATTGGTCTAATTAAGTAAGGTTATCATTTTAATAAATCATATAGTCGGGTCAAGTGTGGGTCGAAGTTCGCCCTACTCGTTATGAGGGCCCGTGGCCTAACTCTATTTAAGCGAAAAGCCTCGTTCCTCCCAAACCCTAAAGTTACATTTCTATCACATCTCGCTTTCTCTCATACGCTTTTTCCGAAAGAGGTGATCGGCAATCTCATAAGGCCACATAAAGGGTTGTTTGCAGAAGATCTGATCTCGGAGATCGGTTCTCATTCACGCTCTTCACTCCGCCCGCATCAACGGCAAGAGATCCATGGATTCCAAAGGCATAATTTACAATTTTTCCATTAAATTGATCTTTGTGTTCTTCCATGGCGATCTAGGGTTGGTAGAAAATCTTCGGGGACTTACGCTTGAATGAGCCAACCACGGATTAACTTTCAAAACATGCGATTCGGTAAAAATTTTTTTTTGCCGAAAACGTGCATTCTGGCCCAGCCGGCTTTTTTCCATACATCCAAAATTAAATATTTTTACATATTTGGAATCCTCATCACTAAGAGACGATCATAACGGGGTGGTGGCACGTCAGCCGGCCGAAACCTCCGCACGCTCACTCGCCACGCCACACGCGCACGCCACAGCTGGGCACGACGGCCAGGCAAAGACATCGCCACAGATCAACACGATCGCCGACGCTATTGATGATCGCCAAGATGACTCCACAAGAACTGACCATTAAACCGGATCTAATTCGATCCGCGGCGGCGAAGGACCCGGCTCAGCGAGGAAGTTACCGACGTGGTCACCGACGTGGCCGCCGACGTATCGCCGACGCCACGGACCTAACCCAGAATCCGACCGATATCGACCGACCGGCCAACCGTCACCGGCATCCGCCAACCCGGACCACAACTGGCCAACCGGTCATCAGTCAAAACCCCGACCGGCTAATCCATTAACTCCGACCGGCCAACGGGTCAACCGCCAATACCAAACCCACTATTAACGGTCAACCGGGTCAATCTACAAACCCGAATCCTAGCCAACACAAATTTCAGACTCAAGACGCTGTTGCCACGCGCTCCACATCACGCCGAACCTTTTCCGTGGCGCGTGAGGGCGCGGAGGGAATTTCGGGGACAATTTTGATACCTGCGCATTCAGACGAAATTCTCTACACTGGGTATATTGATCTAGCATATCTGCTTTTTAAAGATATGAAAATGCGCATGTAACCCAATGTATGCCAAGATATTAGGTATTTTTCATGAGATTTTGGCATTTCTCTATGGTTTCGAAATACACAAGGAAGCAATATGAATATCACCGCATATAATGTGTAGAATCTAAAAGCATCGACCATTAATAAATTGAACATTATAATTGGCATTATATATATCAATGTGATACATTAAGTTTATATCCTTGGTATGAGAGGATTTTCAAGGATTCAATTACCGTGGACCGCCAAAGTGGCACACTCTGGGATTGGATTCGAAACATCGCCCCATATCAGGGGGATGTCTCATGTTTTATTATTTATATCAGACCTCAAAGGAGGTGACTGCGTGTTAGTTCATGGAGGGTTACATGATGGCATGCAATGAGAAATGACTGATCTTTAGTGGTTCATACACCCAAAGGTGATTTCACGAAGGATTAGAATATGTTCTCATACTACCGCCATGTGGAGAGTGTACAACCGCATGTCAAGGTCACCAAAGGCAATATATGATGATGTATGTAAATTCTCTATGAGTATTCACATGATGCTGACTAGACTGTTTTGTTTTATTTTTCAGTCAATTTTTCTGTGAGCGGCAATTCCATTTCAATAGAGATCCTTACTGGATTGAATTTTAAGAAATGGAAAGAGGACTTTCGTTTGGAATGAGCCGGGCGATGTTCACATGGCGCTTTACAATGGATAAGTTTAGATATCACAACCCTAGCAATCGAATTTGAGAAAACTAATTATGCCGCTCGAAAGGAGCAATAGGATTTGCTTCGTCGACAATGAAGAAATCCATACAAGAACACTCAAAGTTCACAAGACCAGACCGCTAAGGAGATGATGGCAGCCATGAGGCTAGAAATCGAAGCCATCCAATGCCGAGGTTGGAACACTTCTTCAAAAGCTCTTCAACATGAAGTATGATGGTACACCGGGTTGTAGATTAAGGCCCTCGATGGCACCTAAAGGCGAAGCCCAAGCTCTTAATGTTACCATTCCCGATGCTTGCATTGTGCATCAAGCCTAACACCCTTCCACCTGATTTTGGGATTATAAAGACAAACTACAATTCCCAAGATGAAACTTGGTCAGTAAATGACTTGATAGCAAGGGTGGTGGCAGAGGAAGAGAAGCTTAAGAAGGATAAAGAGCATGTGGCCTTATATGCTGCTAGTTCCCATAAGAGAGCAGTTAATAAAGGTTTCAAAGTCGAACCTAAAAAGCAGTGCTCAAGAAACCATCTGGCCAATCCGACAATATGGGTCCAGAAGACATTCTTGAAAAGGATGGTGATCACGCTTTTGCAAGAAGAAAGGTCACATGAAGCATGACTGCAAAATTCAAAGCTGGATGTCCAAGCGCGGGGCTTAAGGTGTAATGATTCTTTAATACTTGTTTTGTGAATCCAACCTATCCGGGCACCATCCAGCTTCGTGGCTTGATAGTGGAGCAACCAACTCACGCTGCATTTAACATACAGGATTCATATAAACCGGAGGAAGCCAAACAAGGATGAATCAAAGCTCACCGTGGGAAATAAACGAGAAGGTCAAGTCATGTCTGTGGGAGATGTAATCTTAGTTTTAGATCTCCGGGTTTTAAGTCGATGTTGAAAGACACATTTTATGTACCTCTTTTAGAAGGAATTTAGTTTCAGTATCATGTTTGATTCATATGATTATTCTTTTGAAAATTAAGAGCAATATTATTTCAATATTTCTTAATTCAAATAAGGTCGGTAATGTCATATGTCCAACGGATTATATAGATTAAGTTTATCTCCCCGATGACATATCGTGGTTTATACAAATTAAAAGGTTGTTTCAAAAAGACCACTACCTAAGGATGAGTCTATGCATTATGGCATAACGATTTCACATATCTCTAAGGATAGAGAGTATTAATAAAGACTAATATCCCACCGCTTCTTAAAATGACTTCTAGAGATATGCGAGACTGGTCAGATAGGGTAAATGACCAAGATAAGAAAGAAAACTCCAAATCGTAGTTCTGACTTGTTGGAAGTCATTCATGCCCCGATATAAGTGGACCTTATGTGGCAACCTTGTGTAGAAATTTTTATTTCATCACATTTATTGATGACTATTCTCGATATGGTTATTTGTACTTGATTAAAGAAAAGTCTGAGTCTCTTGACAAGTTCAAGATTTTCGGGATCAAGTCGAAACAATCGGGAAAAGTCATAAAGGTTGTTGACTGACCGAGGTGGAGAGTATTATGGCAAACATGGCGATGCAAGCCGTGGATACCTTAAAGGGCCATTCACAACACTTAGAGGACTCGGGGATAGTGGCACGCTTACTAATACCGGAGTCCCCGAGAGCAAATGGTATAGCCGAAAGAATCAGACTCTTATGGAAATGGTAAGTGAGTATGATTATAGGACAAATTTACCCGGTTTTCTATGGGTGAGCTTTGAAAATGTACTTGTACATTTTGAATCGTGTACCTACGAAAGTCGCCCATCGAATTTTTGGAGTTATGGACTCCGGCGAAAGCCTAGCTTAAACCATCTTAAGGTTCGGGATGTCCCGCGGTATAGCTATATAATCCAACATTAAGTAAGTTGACCTGTAACCACTAGGTAATCTTACCCTAACATTCAAAGGGATATCTGCCTCTATAATCCCAATGGAGGCACAAGAATCTGTGGGAATCACGCATGCCTAAGTTTTCGAGTCTGATGTGGTCAAGAAAGTAGCTCGCTGCATTATCGAGGATGATAAGACAAGGAGTAATGTGGCATCTCGTATTCCTCCCATACAAATAACTGTGGAAACTCCCACATACCATATTGAACCCGTTGAGACTAGGACTCGTTGTCGAGATGTACCTCCAATGAAGTTCATCAAGGCTCTCAAAAAGTGCACGTGGCTATTAATAATTCCGCGAAGGAGATCCACTAGGAGAGACGACCGCCTATACCACCGGACTATTTAGTCTATATAGGAGAGCAAGAATATTTATATCTGCCTGTGGATCGATCCAATAACTTATGAGGAAGTCGCTTTCTTGTCCCCGCCGAACCGTGGTTAGATGCAATGAGAGATGAAATTCAATCTATGGAGGCATAATGGAGTTTGGGAACTTATTGAATTACCGAGGGTCATAGACCCATTATCAAGAAATGGGTGTATAAGACTAAAAGGACATAAAGGAAAGATTGAGTAAGGCTTAAAGTTCAGATCGGTAGCCAAAGGTTTCACTCAGAGAGGCGAAAGAGACTGCGAATCAACTTTTTCATTCTTCTAAAGATTCTTTTCAGAGGATCATGGCATTAGTTGCTCATTTTGATATGCGGAGTTACACCGCATGGATGTTAAACCGCCTTTCTCAATGGAGACCTTAATGAAGAAGTCTATATGATGCAAACTAAGGTTTTGTGGCAAATGATTCAGAACTCGTGACGTAGACCTAAAAAGTCTATTTATGGTCTCAAGCAAGCTTCTAGACAATGGTACTAAGTTTCATGTTGTCGTTGTTTCATATGGTTTTGTCGAGAACAAAAAAGTAGATCAATGTATATACCGCAAGGTCAAGGAGGAAATTCATTTTCCTAATACTCTATGTGGATGATATTCATTGCAAAGAAAGGACTCGTCTACGCATGAGACAAAGCTTTATTGTTGTCAAACAACTTTGATATGAAGGACCTCGTGAGGCGTCTCATTCTAGGCATTGAGATTCATAGGATCGTTTCTTGCGTGACTATTGGGTTTATCTCAGAGGGCATATGTTGATCGTGGTTTTAGAAAGATTCAACATGCATCTATGTAAGCCGTGAATCTTACCCGTCTCGTAGAAGGTGATAAGTCAGCCTATCACAATGTCCTCATTCGTATATGTAGAGTTTCAAATGAAGCACGCATCTTATGCTAGTGCACTTGGGAGTATTATGTATGCTCAGTATGCACTAGGTCTGATATTGCCTTTGTAATGTGACTTCTAGGCAAGATATCACTAAAACCCGTGACATGATCATCGTTGTCGCAAGAAGGCTAAGCTGCGAGGTACTTAAAGAGAACAAAAGACTATATGTTGATTTACAAATATGTTCGTGACTCATGCCTAGTTGGGTATTCGGGATTCGCACTTTGGTCGGGTCGTCAGATGAAAAGAAGTCAACAACCGGTTATATCTTTGCCAGCAGAGGTGCGTATCATGGAAAAGGAGAAAAACAGAAATTAATTGCATCCTCTACCATGCAAGCGGAGTTCAGGAGAGCCCTTCAAAGAACTACTCAAGCAATTGGTTCAAACCTAATTAAGGAGTTAACCGTGTTTGATTTTGTGGATAGGGCCCATACAATAGGAGCTCGACAAAGAACTCGTTGTTGTTTCTATTAACAACAAATGAGGTCTCAAGGGGGTCTAGTAAAATATGGAGGTCAAAATACCCGACCATAAAGGAAAAAGTTCAAAACTAAGTGACGCTATGCGGGAGCACATATCAACTTTATTGATATGACGTGATCCGCTTAACCAGCGTCACCAAGCAGACTGGAATCCATACTGCCATTAACACGATTAGGAGTATCGATAATCGTGGAATTGGGAGCTATTAAGTTTTAAGTTGCTCTAATAAAGGTTGAATTCACCTATTACATTTTTTAATAATTGGAATATGTATTTCAACTTTGCATCTACACAAGGTATTTGTGGAATGTAGGTTTATCGAGTCGAAAGTACATATAACTCGTTGAAAAATATCAAGGCATTGTGTAAACCTTGAATAAAGGCTATGGGCATTCCGGGCATTAGCCTCAATAGCATATTTTGCTACACATTAAGTAAAGTTACCCCATCAAGGTAACATATATACAAAGTTCGTTTGGAACTCATAATGGATATTCTCCTGGTGACACACTAGGTTTGGTGACACTTAAGGAGTAGAGAATTTGGACTAACAAAATGGATAACACATGAAGTATCACTCATTATGAGGTATTGTCCATTTAAAACACACTACCATATTGAATCCATATCAAGAAAGTTGAAAGCACCGTGACCATGGAAGGTTGCATGAGTACATGCAATTACCGCCATGATTCAAAAGAGTTCAGACTTTACGGGATCGGATTGACTATTAAGAATAAACTTGCATCAATATAAAGGTGCGCATACGCTTTGTTTCAATTAATATCGCCTGCCGGGAGAATGTAAAGCTTTTCATTGGCTGGCTTCATTAATCGAATTAAAATCAATTAAGATCAGTCTACTCAAGGCGTTATCGGGCTTTTAATAAATCATATGGGCTGTGTGGGCCGAGTTCGGCCCATCAAGCATGAGTGGCCCGTGGTCTAACTCTATTTAAGGAAAGCCTCAAGTCCCTCCCAAACCCTCGCATTTCTATCACATTCGCTTTCTCATACGCTTCCGAGAGAGGATTCAACTTTGGCGCGCTACAGCCATTGCTTCGTAAGATCTTTGAGATCTGAGATCGGTTCTCATTCACGCTTCATCGGTTCCGCATCAACGGCTAAGATCCATGGATTCCAAAGTTTTCTCCATTAAATTGATCTTTGTGTTCTTCCATGGCGATCTAGGTTGGTAGAAATCGTATCCTACAGAAGAATCTTGTATTCCTGTCCCCACCTTGAAGCAAATGCTTTTTTGCTCTCTGCCGCCAGTGTGTTTCCTTTTTTTCTAATAGATTGGAGAGCTCCTCCTTATGGGCTTTGAGGGCAAATACACCCTCCAGGCTTGTCATTCTTTTGTGATATTCTATCTGTTGCTTCTGCTGTGCTATTTTATCCTTGAACTTATTCGTCATTCGTCGACCCCACTTGGCTAAAAGTTTCGAACACTTGTGCAATTTTTCTGGTAAACTCTGATGATCCCCGGGGTCCCAATTTTCTGTCATCACATTATTCAGAGTATCTTCCAGTAGCCAGCTATTTTGGAAACGGAACCTGTGCTTCCTTCTATGGCAAGCTTGAGTGACCCAGGACCCAGGTTGTATAGGCATGCGTTAGGAAACAAGTCGCACCAATCTTCAGATGTCATAGCCCTGTCCAATCTTTCTTCGATACGATGGTTTGTTCCAGCAGCTCTTCCCCATGTAAATAGGTAAACATGCAGAGGTAGATCTTGTAGACGAGCATCAGAGACAGCCTCATTGAACCCGTTGAGTAGGTAAGTGGGCTGGGGTGCTCCTCCCTTCTTTTCCCCTGGGCATAAGATGTCATTAAAGTCCCCATGTGGCACCCTGGGAGGGTTGACATATCACAAAGGCTTCTTAGGAGGTCCCATGCAAGGTGTCTTTTATGTCTCTCCGGGTGGCCATAAAAACCCGTCAACCTCCTCCTTTTTTCATCATCCCCCAGAACTTCCATATCTATATGATTATTTGAGAAGCCCAACAGAGACATACTCCGAGCTTTCCTCCAAAATATTGCCATTCCTCCCGCTCGCCCCACTGAATCCACACAGAACGTATCCCATCTTTTTCTTCAATTGTTGAACCCTGCGCATGAGTCTCTATCAGTACAAAGAAATCTGGCTTATGCGATCTGTTTAACTCGCATATGGACAACACTGTCTGAGGGTTGCCAAGCCCTCGGCAGTTCCCGCATATTTCGATCATGGCTTCAGGCAGGCCTGTCCCACAGGTCCCGCCGATATCTCCTCATTTTTTGTTAGGTTCTCCTCACCATGGTAGGATCCTTTTTGTGTTTTGAATTGTTTATTTGTTTATCCATACCATCAATATCCTCCAAGGTAAAGGATTCCAAGGCCTGATCTCTCCATTTTTTTATCTTCAAGTATTTCCAAATCTAATTCTTCTTGAGATAACAGGCTGGCCCCATTCGTTTGTTCCGGGTACACCGCAAGTTTACATTTATCCTTCTGTCCATGTGATAATGTTGGTTCCAGATAAGGTAGGTTGGGAATCTTATCCAAGATTTGTGCACGCCTTCTGCTCGGAGCCCACCCCTCCCTTTGGCCTTCCTCATCCGACTCCCATAGCCACCGCTCTCCCCCGTGGCCTGCATTCCTCCTTGTTGGTGCCCGAAGATCAGGACTCCACTCTCGGTTGATTTCTCCTGCCTTTCTAATGAAAAGCTGATCGCAAAACTTATCAGAGTGCCCAATGATCCCGCATGTGGATCAAAAAGTGCTGAGACGCTCGTATTTGAAGTGTATGACTACACCACCCCCTTGTGGTGTTTTTATTTTCTTCCATCGTTTCAGCGGCTTGCTCACGTCAAGCCTGACTCTAATCCTCATGTACTCTCTCCAGTTTCCAGAGTTGTTCCCCACATCATATTCTCTACAAGTTCACCCAGAAAACTCCTAATTTGTGACCCCACTCTCTCCGACATGAAACCTATGGGTATATTATGGACCTGCACAAAAAAAAAAAGAAAAAAAAAACAGAAAATAAATGTACCTCCGTCGGTGATTCCCCTTTTCGTAGCCGGTGTGCAACCATCAAATGATTATTGAAGGTCCAAGGTGCCCCTCCAACACCCTCTCGATGTCCACCGGGTGGAAAAATTGGACCAAGAACCGCTCATGATCGATGCTTTGAATGCGAACTCCTCTCCCCGGCCTCCACAGGCCTGCAATTGGTGTTTCATGGCTACCAGATTCATGATGTGATCCGTAAGGAAACGCCCTACCAGGCATAACTCATATTGCCGGTTACCTTCATTCCTGCTTTCTAGTAAGAGGTCATCTTCTTCATCTGCTGAGAGAGAGAGTTTCTCAAGGCTGGTTTCCATGGCTTCAATCACTTTGGTTTTTTGGATTCTGGCTCACCAAGCTTGTGTAGCAGCAACTCACGAAGGAGCGCCCGGCAACTCTCACAAAGGAGAGACAACTCTCACAGCGGAGAGACTATCCACAACTCTCACAGTTGAGAGACTAGTCATTGATTTATCTTAAAAATTGATATTTTTACTTTATATTATTGAAAATTATATATATATATATATATATATATATATATATATATGCTTTAACTTATCAAATTAATTTTAATTTATAAATTATAAATTTATTAACTATCTAATTTTTCTAATCAACATATGTTTCAGTATTTTCAAAAATTAAAAATATTAATGTGAAAAAAATAAAAAAAATAAAGTGATAGTAATTTTTTTAAGAAAAACATTAATGAAAGAAATGAAATATTTAATATTGAAATTCTAATTTAATTAAGTTAAATTTATAGAATAATGTAAAATAAATTTAAGTTATATATAACGATATAGAAAAGACTTTTAAACAAAATTTCAATAAAATAATTGAAATTACAATTAAAACAACTTTTACACTATAATAATTAAATGACTAGTTGGCCATGAGGAAAAAGAGGCAGCTTCTCACCTTTTGGCCGGGTTCGAATCCCATACACTCAACTTTGATCGAAAGAATACCGAAAAAATCGCAATATATCCTGAAAAATCGGTAAATTTCTGAAATATTGCCAATATTTGTAGAAAATTATCGAAATATCCGTTAATTAATAATCAGTAGAGATTGTCCATATATCTCGAAATTTCAAACACTGGATATATATATATTTGAGGTCTCTCGAAATTTCAAACACTGGATTTATGTATATTTGAGGTCTTTCTCTTAGGAACTTGAAAAGTACTAAAGAAATAAAATAGAGGAAAATAGAAAGGAAAAATAAAAGAAAATAAAATTTGGAGGTAAATAAAAAATAGGTTAAAACTTAATAAATTGATTCTATAAGATTATTCAAAAACACATATTATTTATTTCTCTTTATCATAGGACTAAGAAATTCACAAATAGTACACTTTTGGCCTTTTTTTTTTTTTTTTGAAATAGAGAAATTTTTATTATATTTGATTTTCTTTTATATTTTTCACGATAAAACCAAATATGAGAAAATAATTTTTCTTAATATATATTTTTTTCTTAATACTTTATGGGTTCCAAACATAGCTTTAGGGGACGTTTGTTTGTTTTTTTTACTTAATACCGAATATAATTTTTATTTAGGTGAATGTCGAATAAGGGTTAAGTATCAAATTATTTGTTTTTTTTAATATTATATTTCTATTAAGTATTAAACTGTTTGTTTTTTATATGCTTAAAATCAACATCTTAAATATATTACAAAATAGTTTAAGTGAGTACTTATTTGTGTAATTATGATATAACTTTGATTTTAAAGAATATAAATATTTGGTTAAAATACCTTAAATAACTCAAATTTTGTAAAGCTAATAATTTTTATGTTTTTTTAAGCATAACTAGGGGTCTCCAAAAAGCCCGAGCCCGCCCAAGCCCTACCGACACCCGACCGGGGTAAAGCCCCTGGCCAAACCCATTTTTGTGGCTGGCCAAAGGCCATGGGCTTCATTTTAGGCCCGGCCCAGCCCGTAGGCTTTTAAGCCTGTCCGTAGGCCCGCCCGTAGGCCCACCTAAAAGCCCTCCCAAAATCTCGCTTGCAAGCCTGCCCAGAACCCATAGGCTCTCCTGTAGGCCTGCCTAGAAGCCCGCCAGCAAGGATGTCCTTAAGCCCTCATTTTAGGCCTGCCCTAATAAACCCATCCCCTATTCCTATGTTATTATTTGTAAATACATTATGTAACTCTATTTATAATATGTATTTTATTAAAAGTTTATTATATAAGTCAAATATATGTACAATTTAGTTGATGCATTAAAATTTTAAGCAAGATGAAAGATATTAAAATTAAAAAAAAACATGGTTTTAATTATTGGGCTTGTCAAGCCCGCTCCGCTCCTGCTTCAGGCCGGTGTGCTCGCCCGCGAGGCTCGCCCTCTCAGCCATGTCCGCCCTCCCATCCCGTCCACCCACCTTAGCCCACTCCGGCCCGCCAAGGTCTCGCAAGGTCCGCCTACCCCAGTCCCGTGAGGCCCGCCTCGGGGCCCCAGGCTCGCCAAAAAGATAAGGCCCGCGTGGCCAGGGCACCGTGCCTAAAAATATAAGTTTCAAATTCTCGCCTCACTGACCTACTAACGAGATTCATATGCTCTGCCAAACAAGGCTGGGCGGCCTCATTGTCCGCCAAGTGGCTCGACCAAGCCCGGCCCGACCCATTGGAGACCCCTAAGAATGACTCATAATGGACAAAAATATCATTTGTCATTTCATGTATTTACATATATTTTTGAAAAGAAATGACCGCTTTTACAAGAAAATAATGAGGATATTTTTGTCAAAATGAGGTAAAAAAAACCATGAAAGATTAGATTTCTGAAATTTATTTTTTCAAAAGGTATTTTCATCAAATTACCTTTATTATTATGATAAAAAAAAAATTGTATAATATTTGTATAACATTTTAGCATATTTACAATAAATTATTATGATAAATAATTTATTATTATTGATGAGTATACTTTATACTCATTTTATCCCTATGTTTTACTTATATTTTTAGTAGTTTTATTATATGAATAAGTGATATAATGCTCAAATGTTCAATTTTGTGGACAGTCATCCATGAGCCAATATGGAGCAAAACAAAGAGATAAAAAACCTAAAAATCGCAAACAACATATGCAGCAGCTAGCCATCGTGTTTTGATGTTTTCAACGCACAATGATCCCAATTGCTACAATATTGATATGGATAAATAGGATACTTCTGCTTTCCAAAGAGACCTTATTCACTCCATTTGGACTTCAATGACAAAGTTATAACTCGTAGCTGAAGAAGAAGAGAAGAAAGCCGAAAAGTGACCAGCTGAGAATTTTGCAAGATTCAGTCTTTACAATGATTTGCCAAAGTGTTTTCCTCTGACATATCTGGGGGATTCTACACTTCCATCTTTCCAACTATGACCAAAACACCCATATCGAGTTCGATGACAAAGCATGGCCTTACGGTTGAAAACAGGGACTAGCCTCTCGGGCACGCAGTTGGCATACACTTCACAGAATAAGGAGCCTACGCCTGGCGCACCCGAATGCCGATTATGGTTAGCTCGGTACGCCATGTTGAAGCCCCCTTCGCCGTGGCGTAGCGAGGTCTCCCTTTCCAAAACGGGAGCTCGAAAAGTTCTGATTTTCTAGGCCATTGATGGGCCCGAGTTCCGAGATATAAAAAGGGAAGCAATTTCGAGGCAAAGGGAGATGGGGAGGAGATTTTTGGGAGGCACATTGAACACAAGGGGAAGGCCGATTTTGGGCCTTTTTGAGGGAGAACAAGCTCCCTTTGGGTGGAAACACCCTAGGGCTTGTTCTTGGAGAGATTTCTAGGGTTCGTTCTTGGAAGAGGAAGAACACTTGAGGAAGAAGAAGATAATCGAGAGAAGAAAGGAGCTTCAATGCCAAATTTGTTTTCTCCCTTTCCTTTTCCAAGGTTTTCTTTCTTTTGATGGTTAGGCTTACTTCTTTTCCCTTATGTTTTAGTTAGTTTTCTTAGGGTTTAGATGATGTAGCCAAAGACATGTTTGCATGAATCTCTCCTAATTTATATTGATTGATGTTTTATTTCATATTTATGTTTAGTATTTCATTTTGATCTTAATGCTTGTGGGTATTTGGCCAATATTTGCATGATTTGTGGTTTGATTCAAAATCTGAGAAGTGAGAGTTAAAATTAGACCATGAATTGATTTACCAACTAATTATCATGGGATAGAGATATAAGTGAGATTAGGTGTGGTATTAAGATTTATAGGGTTCAATGCATCCTTAGTTATGATGGTCTGGAAATAGCAGATGCAAGATAACCTTTCTAAGGGTAGTGTGCGGATGCTCGAGAGAGATTCGAATATACATTAATGAAATCACCATCTTCATGATGAAATTGATCATTGATTAATTGGGTTAGGAGGTTCATACATCATTGTTTAGGTAAAATCTATGCCCTAGGGCTTTTTAGTCTTTATACAATTATTCTTGCATGCCTAGATTAGTGTCTTTGAGTTTTTCTATAGATTTTCCACCATCCAAATATAGCATTGCTAGATTAGAGCTCCAGATCAAGAAACCCACCCTCCGCTTTAACGATACTCACTTATCATTATATTATTACTTGAGACGACGCTGCACTGTTACAGGCTTGATATTTTACATATATATATATATATATATATATATATATATATATATAATATATATATATATATATATATATATATATAAGAAGTAAGAATATATAAGGTATAAGAATATATATATAATAATCAATTATTAAGTTTTCAAGGGCCATCGACGGGAATTGGTGCTTTATTAATATTGATTTCAAATAGCTTTACTTACTTTGGATATAGTTAGTCTTGTTTTTTATTTTCCTTTTGTCAATTTTACTTTGAATTTTATTTTTTTGTTTTATAGCATTTCAATCACAATGGATCCTATCATCGAAGTTGGAAAATTCAGACATTGGCTCACCTTATTAAAGAACTAAGAATGTCGCAATTACCGATGAGCCTCAAAGAAGAGTGACAACCTTCCGCGCGGTCAAGTTTGGCAACCATATGCATCAATGGATTATGCTAAATATGAGGTACCATACTTGAGCAACGCAATTTCGATGGAGCCCACCACCAAACACCTCATGGAATACAAGCTATACCATTCCGCACACTCCACAAGTCCAAAGATCAAGCCTAGAAGAAGCTATGGATGAATTAAGAAGAACTCAAGCTAAATCTACCATGACACAACCTGAATTTTCAAGATCAATGGCTAAAATGGACCACTCTCGTCAGTCACAGTTCTTGATCCAGAGATAAGTCAACCTCCACAGAGAGAATGACAACTAGAGGCAGCCATGGCTGAATTGGAAAGAGTTCATGCTGAATGTGCAACATCTCAAGTTCAATTCATGGAATTGACAAGGGCTAATGTTCAAATTCAACCTACGCCATTCAAGAGTGTGAAAGAAGAGATGGCTCCAATGGCCACTTCTAGTACTCAACTTACATTTGAGAAAGAACAACCTAAAGAAGATGAGAGTATGAGTATAGAAGAACTAGTGACAAAATATATGAAAGAACAAGATAATATGACTACAATGTCTTTTGAAGGACAATATGAGAATTTGCCATCTACTCTTGGGGTGATTACAGAAGAAGAAAACTGGAGCTACAATGAAGAAATCACTTCAAGAGGTAATGAAGAACTTGAGGAGTTTCAAACAGTGGAGAATGATGCACAAATTTTAGAAACCTTAGTTGTGAATGAAGAAGAGTCAACCTCTCCAGAACTACACGAAAAGATAAATGATGAAGTTGTAAAGACTATTCTCGAGATGACTTTTTGGGTTCCAATGCATGAGGAAGTAAAAAATGAGAATAAAACCCCAACTTCCGAGGTGGATGAGTACATCATTCACTTGAACAACGAATTGAGAGGAATCATCAGAAGGAAATGAAAAAATAGAAAATAAAAAAATAATAATAATGATCTTGGAAGATTATGTGCTAAAGTTGCTGATTGAGCACAATTATCGCCTCTTAGAAAAGGATGGAAGCCAGAATTACATATCCGTAGTTGGTAAAGTCTAGCTGGACTCGAAAAATGGAGCAGCTTCTTGGGAGGCAACCCAAGTTCAAAAAGTTTCCTTTTCCCTTTTCTTTTTTTAGTTACTTTTGAGTTTGTTTTTGAATAAATTTTCTTGCTTGATCTTTGTGTTTCTTAGTGTTGTTTTTCAGGTTTTTGGAGTTCAAAGTCACAGGAGGTGGTAACTTGAAAGTGGGAAGTTTATAGTGATCTCGAGGTTCAGTGAACAAAATTGAACAAGGAAATCGGCCCAAAGATCTTCCCTCCTTTCATTCCATATATGCTTCCTATTTCGGGCCTCTCATTTGAACTAAATTCTAATCACTCTTGTAATAACATCTTGCCTCCAAAGCAAGTCATATTCATCGAGCAACTCCAAGACTTGATCAACCTCGTGGGAATACTTATTATCCATTCTTGCTTTTGTTTCATATCGAGGACAATGTTTAACTGCCAGGTGTGTGTGGTGAATTCAAATTTTTTTTTTTTTTAACCAACTTCTTGTATCTCCTTACCCATTTTAATAATTATTACTTTATTTGTTTAGTTGTTTGCATGAGCTTTTCTTCTTTCATTTGTTTCATGTCTCATATGAGTGAGTTTACGCCTTAATGGCTACATAAGGTCATTTTGAACACAAACATTTGAAAATGGCAAGTGCAAGTGGATCGACCTCAGTTTTTAAATGATCCGAATTCAGCGCCACAGATAGTGACTTAGCTTAGTCACCTCCCTTATGCTACAAGAAGCTATTTCTCAAGAATCTACGCTACACACTTTGTCTCCTCAGAGTACCTTGGTCCTGACCTCGGCCTGAATTAAACTTAGGGGATTCTAGCCACCTAAGTGATGGGACACCTAATCAAAAAGAGAATTGCCATCGAGCCCCAATTAAAAAGAGAAACATACAAAAACAAAAGAAAAAGTGAAAAAGAAAGATAAAAAGCAAAAGAAAAAATGTTAAAATAGTATGGATTAAGAATAAGTGGATCATCCAATCGAAATCCCGAGCACAATTTGAGGGCCCTTTCAAAGCCCACGTTCTTGCCAATCAGCCATGAGTCATTGACTTACCGCTCGCCACGGGCTAAGACATCCTTCCCACAACTTAAGGCCTTTGAGTTTGGTTGAGTGTTCGAGGTGAAGTTTGAAGGGAATTTAATGTCTGGTGCCCTTAACCAACTGGTGGGGAGTCATCAATGGATCCCCGCTACAGGAACACTCATCTAAAACTTCTTGGCACTGGTTTTCTTTCATTTTTAGGTATTTAGGTAATTTTTAAATATTTTGGTATGAATAAAAAGGGTGTAATGCGTTCTTATCCTTTCTTAGTTAGCTTCTTCCAAATAGGTGAGTTGAGCTTAAGTTTGGGGGCAGCCAGACTTCGTTATACATTGGAGATCATGATATCACCTACACTTAGTTTCCTTGGGAAAGGTTATTGAGGACTTGGGGGGGTTTGCTTTGCTCACTATGCTTTGCTTTGTCATGTTCCTTAGAGAGTTTAAAATTGTAAGGATCATAAACTTTGGTTGAAAATGCTAATACTTCTAACTTATGTTCATAGTGATTCTTCTACTAGGCATCATGTTATCATACTCATCTCATTGTTTGTTAGTTCGTGTCATTTTCAATTTTTTGTTTTGTTTTGAGTAAGTCTCTTGTTTGAGGACAAACAAGAATTTAAGTTTGGGGGTGTGATGAGTATACTTTATACTCATTTTATCCCTATGTTTTACTTATATTTTTAGTAGTTTTATTATATGAATAAGTGATCTAATGCTCTAAATGTTCAATTTTTGTGATTAGGTCATCCATGAGCCAATATGGAGCAAAAACAGTAGAGCAACCTAAAATTAGCAACAAACATTGCAGTGCTACTTACTGTGTTTTGATGTTTTAAGCTGCATGATGATCCCCAATTGCTGCCAAATATTGATATGGATAAATAGGATACTTCTGCGCTTTCCAAAGAGACCTTATTCATTCTACTTGACTTCTAAACATGTTATGACTTCGGGTAGTTGAAGGAAGAAGAGAAGAGAGTCAAAAGTGACCAATTGAGAATTTTTGTACATTCCAATTTCTTACAATGATTTCCCAAAGTTTTTCCCTGAATATCTAGATTCTACACTTCAAGAGTTTCCAACTACCAAGAACACCAAATCAAGTTCGAATGACAAAGTTATGGCTCCACGGTTAGAGCAAAATAGGGACTAGTTCGCCGCTACAGAGCACCAGAATATGGAGCTACACCGGCAGGAACCCGAATGCCGATTTATGGTTAGAAAAGTTTAGCCAAGCCCTTCGTCATGCGTAGCAAGGTCTCCCTTTCCAAAACGGGAGCTCGAAAAGTTCTGATTTTTTGGGCCATTGATGGGCCTGAGTTCAGAGATAAAAAAAGGGAAGCAATTTCGAGGCAAAGGGAGTATGGGAGATTTTTGGCGCACATCAACACATAAAGGATTTAACAAGAAGAGATGGAGGAGAAGAAAGGAGCTTAATGCCAAATTTGTTTTCTCCTTTCTTTTCCTGCTTTCTTTCTTTGATGGTTGTATTTACTTTTCCCCTTATACTAGTTATTTTCTTGTGTTTGATGTAGCCAAAGACTTGTTTGTATGAATCTCTCCTAATTTATATTGATTGATGTTTTATTTCATATTTATGTTTAGTATTTCATTTGGATCTTAATGCTTGTGGGTATTTAGCCAATATTTGCTTGATTTGTGGTTTGATTCAAAATCTGAGATGTGAGAGTTAAAATTAGACCATGAATGATTTACCATCTAATTATCATGAGATAGAGATAAAAGTGAGATTAAGTGTGGTATTAAGATTTATAGGGTTTAATGCATCCTTAGTTATGATGGTTTGAGACAGAGATGCAGTATAACATTTTCTAAGGGTAGTGTGTGGATGCTCGAGAGATATTCGAATATACATTAATGAAATCACCATCTTCATGATGAAAATGATCATCAATTAATTGGGTTAGGAGGTTCATACATCATTGTTTAGGTGAAATCTATGCCTTAAGGCTTTTTAGGCCTTGTTTGATCAAACTATTGAAAATGTTCAAACAATTGAAAATGAAAATTTTCAATTGTTTTAATTTTTCAATATGTTTGATAACAAAATTTTAGGAAGCTCTTAATTGAAAATTTTAAATGAAAAATTGTTGAAAATTATAAGTAGGTAAAGACCTACTTAACGTGGAATGTAGAATACGGTCAAGAAAATTTTTTTAAATGAAAATAAATTGGACCAAAAAACCCTTATAAATAATATAATATTTTGCAAATATCTCTTGGTTAGTCGGATAGTTTTAAAGTTTAGATTCTATTGGTTATTTTTAAACATATTTATGTCTTTTTTGATAATATTATTAGAATAAATATTTTTTACATATTTTTTAAACATGTTATTTACAATAATTAATAATTGTAGTGAAAAATAAAATATTATTAAAAACTCTATTTATTTTGGATAATATGTAATTTAATGATAATAAGAGTAAATATGTAAAATACATAATTTTCAGTATTCAACATTTACAGTTATCAAACAATATATTTATCTTCAGCATTCAATTGTTAGTAAATTTATCAAAACAAGCATGTATCTACTACTTATGAAATTCAACACTTAATTTTTTCATTTTATCAAATAGGACCTTAGTCTTTATACAATTATTTTTGCATGCCTAGATTATTGTCTTTGAGTTTTCTATAGATTTTCCACCATCCAAATAGAGTATAGGCTATATTAAAGTCGGTACTTAGTAACTCAATTCTCCATGGGAACGATATTCACTTATCATTATATTACTTGAGGTGACGTGTGCACTTGCGCACATAGATGTACACATTTTACATAACACAAATCGACATATCAATTATCAATCTAAAAAAATAATTATTTTATTTATTTATTTTATATAAATAAAATAAAATATATAAAATTAATAATTTAAAAAATGATAGAGGGATGAAAACAAAATAAAAAATATTTTATGATTTTAAAATATTTTGCACTAATTCTAAAGTAGGACTTTTTCCGAATAGAAAAAAGCATTTGGAAAAAACAAAAAAATTTGGTTTTTATTTATTTTTTATTAAGATCCAAATTTTCAAAAATTTAAAAATAAGTTATGTAAAAATAAAAAAACAAATGGTTTTGAAAGCAATAGGGTGAATTATGTCTTGGGGTCTTGGGAACCCAAATAATTAACCTTAAGGCCTCATAACACTTATATTTGACTTTAAGGATATAAACATTTCCAGGACAAAAATGTCTTTAATGATTCCACATCGTTGCACCGCTGTGGAACTACCGAAGTCATTAATTAAAAGGATTTTTGGCTGTGTTTTTCCAAAGAATAAAAACTCGAACTCCTTTCTCTTTCTCTCTTCTTTCTTCAAAACCTTTCTCTCGTTTTCGCTCCGGGGTTTTTCCAATCGAAGAAATCGAGCCATGGCGTGGGATGCCCAAGCCCAAGCCAAATATCACCTGGCCTTTTAGAAACAAAGGAGGAGATCACAAGAATCTTCGATCATTACCACCTAGACCCCACTCAGGATGTTGAAGCGGCCATGTCTGTAATCAACTGACAAAGGAAGAACAATAAGAGAGGCCAGAGGATGTGGAAATGGGAGAAGTCTCCGCCGAAGTCCCGCCTGAGCCTTCTTGTTCCGAATGCAGGTGAAGAAGACGATGGTAGATGTTCGCAGATGATACCATTTCCGGGTATTCGTAGTTAAAGTTCGCATAGCTGGCATGAATTCTATTTTTTTCATACTGCTTTGAAATTGCGAAAGAATCAAGATGCTACCATTTCTAGGAGTTAAAGAATAGAAAAACCTGGGACGAGGTTTCCATGAAGGTTACTCATATTTTTCTTAGCATCCAAACACAATGAAAAAAGAGATCCCAAAAAAAAATAAAAATTCGGGGTCTTCACACATATAATAAAAGTCAAATTTGTTTTCTGAATTTTGAACTGTTATGGCTATTGGGTTTCTATGAAAAAAAACAGAAGCAAATATTAGTTCAAATCAACAGAGTATTGAAACAAATTGAAATTGAAATTCTTTCAATATCTTAATATAGTTTTGGGGCTGAATTTATAGGTGAGGAAGATACTGAGAAGTTCAATCTAATGAAGGTAGAGTGGCTTCCTGCACTTCAAGAATTATCTGAGACACGGATCGAACTTATCCCGGAAACCGAATCATGGCTCTCCCAAGAATAATTAATACTTTGTAGCTCTAACAAAGCTTGATGTCCACTCAAACCAACTAATAAACCTTTCAGATTCAATTGGGAAATTGGTGAACCTAGCCGATCAAAAATCTCCATGCAAACAAAGTTAAGGCCACCGCTCGCTTCTTTTCGGGAACTCGATCAACCTCATCAACCTCAATTTGAGTTAAACTGACCACCCATTCGCCGTAAAATATCAGGAGTCTAACAAGCTCTGAAAAGATCGAATGTGGATACAATCGGGTCATGCTCGTGGATCGTTGAGCGAGATTGATTTGAATCAGCTACATTTTCCGAGGCGCTGGAAAGCTCAATGCTTGAGACTCACTTTGCATTATAACAAAATCATGTGGTCGCCAACAACAATGGGTAATCTTACCAACTCGAGGGCTGATGTTAACTTCACAGTCCCACCAAGACTAAACCCGTGCTTGCAAATAAGCTCAAGAAACTGAATGTGGGGAAGAACTCACAGACTTAACACTTTGCCAAGATCAATGTGGAATTCGAGATGCTCAAGAGTCGACATATAAGTGACTTCCTCCGCTTCCTTTAATAACTTCCTCCCATGTAAATGCAACGCTTCATTACAATCTTACTTTCTTGTTGAGCTTCAAATATTTTTATGGCAAGATCATATTAAAAGGTATCGTTTTATTTATTTCTTTTTCATAGGTAAATATATTTATAAATTATTTTCATTTTTATCCTTTTACTTTAAGTCGATTTCTATATGCATTCGTAGTTCAAACCTAACATTGAGTTAGCCTTAATGGTCTCATAGATGAACTCATTTTTTAATGGATGTTGATATGGGAGTGGAGTCAAATATAGTAATGAGTTCCAATACTTTATGTTTTTGATTCTCAAAAAACAGCTTTCAGTTTACTTGGTACATGAAATGCAACTGAAAATTTATTTTTATGTTGTAAATTAAAAAAAAATTACTATGAAAGTCGTTTTATATGTTTCATTCTCTCTAAGATAATAACTTAAAGAAAATGAAATACATTACAAGATAATTATAAAGGTTACAAACAAGAAGAGAGAGGGTAGAAACATTTTTTAGTCAAATGCATATTTTCAGTTCAATTAACTCCAAAGTGCAAAGATCTTTTTCCTTTTTAACTTTCAACAAAGGTAAACCCAAAATCTCCCCGTAACTACCTAGTAAAGTTCATCCTATAAGAGATGTGTACAAGCTTATATAAAAATACAAACTAGTAATTGTGATTGTTTTTTACAATTTATTTCATCAAAAAAAGGAAAAAATGTATATGTTGCCTTAATAAGTGAAAACACGACTTGTTATAGGTGTACAAGATTATAATTAATCAGCATAAGGCAATGCACTAACTGCATAAGGTGTACAAGCCTACATTTCATTTGCATTTTTTCCATTTCAAATCGCTCTCTATACACCAACACGATATATTTCTTTATACGCATTGGTGGAAGCAAAACAACGCTTTATTAATGGAAAACACAAGACATGTTTAAGGTGTAAACGAATCCCATGCAGAATAGGTGCACTCAGCACATAGTTCGTGTGTTTATAATTTATTTCATGAAAAAATAGCTGTTATATATACTAGTCTTTAAAACACAAAAACACACACTTGTTATAAAGGTACAAGGTGATTAGACTAACTGCATAAGGCAAATGCACTTAACTGAAGGGTGCATGCTTCATGCATTTACATTTGGGTATTTTTTCATTTCAAATCGTTTCCTTATACACCAAATACTATATTCTTTATACGCATTGGTGGAAGCAAAAACAACGTTTATTAATGGAAAAACACAAGACATGTTTAAGGTAAACGATCTCGTTTAAGAATAGGTAATTAGCACATAGTTTGGTGTGTTTATAATTTATTTCATGAAAAATAGAGGTTATATAGATAATATCTTTAAAACAGAAAATATTAATGTTATAGTGTAAAGGCAAGATCATATCTGATCTGATAGTATAAATGTAATTAATCATATATGGTGCAAAGTCTATGATTTATAGATTTATTTCTTTCCATTTCTAAATCGTTTTCTATATACCACAATGAAGATCTTTTATACAGATTGTGAAAAAAAAGCAATGCTATTATTGAAAACATAAGATATATAATGTGTAAACGAATCCTTGCTTAAGAATAGGTGCACTAGCACATAGTTTGGTGTGTTTATAATTTTATTTCATGAAAATAGCCGTTATATAATATATTAGTCTTAAAAACATAAAAACACGAATTTGTTATAAAAATAAGCAGATTAGACTAATCACATAAAGTAAATAATCTGCATAAGAGTGGGCCAAGCCTACATTCTTATAGATTTCGCATTTTTTCCCTTTTCAACTCGCTTCCCTATAATAATCCACATGATATAGCTCTATACATTTATGGAAGCAAAAACAACGCTTATTAATGGAAAACACAGCATATGTTTAAGGTGTAAACTAACTTAAGTTAAGAATAGGTGCACTAGAGCTAATAGTTTGGTGTTTATACTTATTTCACAAAAATAAGAGTTATGTATATACTAGTCTTAAAAAATTAAAAACACGAATTTGTTATAGCTGAGCAAGGTGATTAATTAATCAGAGGTAAATAATTTAATCATATGTGGTGTACAAGTCATATTTCATAGGATTTGCATTTTTTCCATTTCAAATCGCTTTTTATACACCAACACGATATATCTTTATACGCATTGTGAAGCAAAAACAACGCTTATTAATGGAAAAACACAAGATATGTTTAAGGTGTAAACGAACTCTGCTTAAGAATAGGTGCACTAGCACATAGTTTGGTGTGTTTATAATTTATTTATGAAAAATAATGTTATATGCATATACTAGTCTTTAAAAACACAAAAACACTAATTTGGTTAGTAGCGGTACAAGGTGATTAGACTAACTCAGATACAAATGCACTAATCAGATAAGAGGTGTACAAGCCTATGCATTTCATAGATTTCCATTTTTTCCTCTTTTCAAATCGCTTCCCCTATACACCACACGATATATTCTTTATACGTATTTGCGGAAGAAAAACAACGCTTATTACTAAAACACAGAGACATGTTTAAGGTGTAAACGAACTCCTGCAGAATAGGTGCGCCTAGGACATAGTTTGTGTGTTTATAATTTATCATGAAAATAAGAGGTTATATGCATATACTAAGGCCTTAAAAACGTAAAAACACTCACTTGTTAGAAAAAAGGTGATTACACTAATCAGACAGTGGCAAATGTACCACTCCCATGCGGTGTACAAGTCACAGATTTCATAGATTTGCATTTTTTTCCATTTCAAATCGCTCTTTATACACACCAACATTTATAGGCTTTATAATGATTGTAGAAGCAAACAACAACGCTTTATTACGAAAAACACAAGATATGTTTAAGGTGTAAAACTGGCTTAAGAATAGGTGCACTAGCAATATAGTTTGTGTGTTTATAATTTATCGCAAAAATGATGTTATATGCAGCAGGCACAGTCTTAAACAGAAAAACACGGTAATTTGTTATAGTGCAAGGGCGTATTGGCACTAACTCGGTATGGTAAAATGTAACAATCGTATGCAAAGCAAGCCTTCATCACCGCTATCCCTTTCATTATTTCAAACATTGTTCGATGCGCATTGGTGTTGGAGACAGAATATGCTGCCCTAATCTTAAGCCTATACTTTGACATTCGGGTCTCTGCAAATAATGAGATTGGGTTAATCCAATTGTTTTTGTCGGGTAACAACATTATTTAAATATGTTTCATGATTACAAACAGCATACCATCAATGGATTTCAGACCACTGGAACTCCACGCTCCATGAATTTCATCGCTAAACCCACAATCATGTCAAAATAAAGTGTGGTTGGTTGATTATAATCACAACTAATAAAAGTCACAGACGCTATTAATCAATATTAAAATGCTTACTCATTCGCTTGGGAAGGACACAGCATGACGAAATTAAACCTCTCCAAATTAAATTCTCCACCTCCCTTCTTACGCCATCAGCAGGGCACCACCTAGCCTTAAAGACATCAAAAAATATTGTAAAGTAAGTTATGTTAATAAAGCAAAGATATAAAGTAAATAGAGACATGGCATAACAGCTAACTTAGGGTCATCAGAATAATGTATGAGTCATCGTGACACCAAATTGTTTTCAGGCCCCCCGTCATGTGCTGCTTTACGTCTACCAAGGTTTAATCAAGCAATTGTATTCTAAGTTCAGATAAAGTCTAACACAATAAAGGGTCCAATGGTTTTTATAAGCAAAGGCAAGAAGACCTAAATCCAAATAAGACATGAGTAATGAATAACCCATTTCAAACAATTGAAAAAATTAACTCATTTCTAGTGATATACATGCTTATACACGATAAATCTCAAAGTTGCCAACACTTATCGTGATAATGCCAGCCATGCATGTCATAAAATCGTCATATTGATTCAAGACAGAGTCCTGGGTTAATTTCTAGTTGTTTGAACCACAATTTCACATTAAACAATTAGGTTAAAGTGAGAATCAAGGAATATCATTAATCAGTAATAACACAACTATTTATCCATCATGAAAACACAAATTGACTTTTTATACTCAATGTCGGTGTAAGGCGATATAAATGTATTTTTGGTGTCGCCAATGTCCTCATGCTGAAAAATCTCACATGCGCCCATCACCTGCTGGAAGATAAAAAATTATAAATATATCCCATATAAATAATGGACTACTGGGATTAAATATGTGATTTAAATTAAATAAGGTTTACCTTTATCAGATATCCAATGATCGTCAAGCAACCCAAATTTCCCCGTGTAAGATGTGTCCCATATAATGAGACAAGTTCTCAATCGATAATGGAAAAGAATAATGACCTTCTGGACACATGTAAGATACAACACACATTGGTCGTACAATACTGGGTCCATATCAGATGAAAACGAAGGCAATAGCCTTTAAGTCCATTTGGAATACGATTGGACGAGTATGTGGTCAGGTACAGCGGGGACTTTAGTGACCGGCCATCGCTCGACTTCTATGTGTGCGTGACTTATGAGCTCAGTACCATCATAGCACGCAACGGCATCACATCTTCAGCACTATCAGCATCACCTGGAATTTGATGGTGATTACTATTTAATACAAACAATATAAATGTACCAGTATGGATTTAATTTCATTTAGGAAGCAAAAATGGTTAGACCTTTTGATATTTGGAATGTCTTGTGATGCTAGGCCGTGTGGTAAAATTTGTCGATGTAAAGGAGATAAATCTATGCTCGGTTTTAAAGGAATCCACAGGCAAAGACGTGGAAAATGATGAGATGACGGAAAGATTTGGGCTAGATCCACCGCATGCACTAGATCGCTCGTGAATGTAACCGCCGCATCACACGCTGCATTATGGTCAATTGATCGCGATAGTCCGGCTGAGCTGCATCATACCGTTGTCGTAATTCCCGTGAGTTTCATATTGCGAAATCGTAACTATCAAACTGGGTTCTTTCACAAATAGTATGTAATGCAAATAATGTGTTTGGAATATTAGATTCTTACATCTAATCTTCGACTTACATCGATGGAGTATCACACGTCCTCGAAGACCTTTATTGTTGAAAGGCAACCTATTGAATAAATATGTCAATGTGTGTACATATGAATTATAATCGAAAGGTGAATACTTGTGATATATGCGAATATGTACTTCCCTATGTCCAAAAGAATCTCGTAGTTGCAATTTTGCTGAAGTCTTATCTTCAACAAGTCATCGGTCCGCAACTATAGTACGTGACCGCACTTGTACGGGCCAGAGACTTGACCTTACCACATAAAACAACTAAGCAAATAGAAAATAAACACAAGTGAGAATATGTTGCAAATGGTTTGATGATGTAGCTGTCAGCAAAGTGAAATGAAGAAAAATGCTAACTCAAAGACAAGGCTAGCTATACCCAAGCAATTTGTGGATCGCTGAAAATGTCGATTCCAAACAAGTTCATCGACAACAAATTAAGTCAATTGATATCATTCCCGAACTCATCCCCATGGAGATATGCTATAGATTTCTGCATCCATCAACGTGAGGCTGGCCAGTATCGTAGCACATGCATACCAAATGAATGCCCTCCCAAACTCTTCTTCGCCATTAGGAAGCACACGGCCTATCTTCGCAATCACTAATCCTCCCAAAAGGATGCTCACCTGACTAAGACACTTCAAGGATCCTACCATGCATAGGCAATCCAAATATTTCATTAACCACATTAGGTGACTTCTAAGTGATGGGTAGAAGACAATTGAATCTTTCTAAGGCCAACATCAAAACGTCAATGAGCCATAAGCATATATTATGCCGGACTTCGCACGTGATAGATAGGATCCCCCAAAATTCATATCACTGACGCTTCTTGTTTACGCCATCAAGTCGACTCACACAAGCTGAGGAACTGCTGGTGAACATCACACAATGCTAAAGTGCACCCTACATGAGTAACCAAGAAAGGAGATGTTAGAATCTTGTAAATGATAAAAAAATCGGGGAAAAAACCGCAGTTAAATTAATATTAACATTGGCTAATATAAATGAAGATGATATAACAATTACAATACATAAGCTTATTAAGACAATGAGGTAGATGATGCATCTCGTAGTGCATCAAGGCCTTCCCTCAAGCCGATGATTTTATTGGGGTGCGAGAAAACCTCGCTTAACAAACAAACAATTATTAAAAATTCATATTTTTAATATGCGTAAAATTCAATCGATGGAAGATGCCTATTCACTACTTTGGAATGATGTTAATTGTAAAGTAAACGCTAATGCAATTAATTCAGGTGTTTGATGTACTAATTCATATCTATTGATTGTGAATAGGACATGGAAGGCTAGGAAAAAGGTAAAATAAAGCAAGTGACAAGATACCAATGGATTTCGTGTTGTCAAAGAACAAAAACAAAGTGCTAATCACGAAGTTCAAATATCAATCCACAACATCATAATGTTCGACCAAAGCAAATAAATGAAACAACAATAATTCAACTCAATGAACAAAATGACATGGACTAAATCTAACACTACACAAGGGAGAGATAGCTTTTCCAACATGAAAATGATTGCCTCACTGCAGAAAGGATTATTACATTTCAATCTTATTTGCGGCTCAACTCCATTGCATCTGCAGCAATGAATGGGGGCCTCTTACGGGCGGTAATCATGACTCAATGCACTTTGTCGAGGTCTTCCCGAGGTCGCTCACATTTGGGGTAGGAGGGTAGGATATGAATGACCTTCTCCATCTTGTAAACTTCCATCATCAGAAGGTTTAGGCATGTTGCGCGCCGCCAATGGTTGAAATTGACCATTATGTCACTCATGAGTTGAGAGAAGAAAACATAAAACCACATAGTCATAAACATTCCGTTTTTGAATAACGTATGACTCAAGACAAGCATGGGAGCATACGGTAATACATTTGCCATGACATGCAAGAACAAGATTGTTCGCTCATGTCTAATAACTGGGCATACCTCGCCTATGAACACCCTAAATGCACTAATTTAGTGGCATACCGGTATATCGGTCCGCATCTTCAATATTCGCCAAGAGCTTCCTTCCCTGCCAGGTCCAAATCCACACTTCTCCACTTTTTAGACGCATTAATGTGGCTAGTTAACCCAACAAGCTTATCCGATAAAAAGGCCAACAACAATGTATAAATGGTTTGATGACGCTTCCTTCTCTCAAATCCATGAGTTGAAGGACTTCGATGTTGCGGTCATTTTATCCCACCGCTGGGGAACTTAGACATCGCCCAATGTTCAGGGTTGTTTTTGGTAACCTATTTTCCTAAGTCCTCATTGAATTGAATGTTTGAAATGCATCATCAGAGTCACTAATCTCATGAAGCACCGCCATCTAAAAGCGCCAAGCATCTTCCTCTCCTTTCCTTTCTTCCCTCTAATATTTTGTCTATTAAAACAGGTGAAGTTTTCCTTTAAGTGGCTGTGAATAATATGCATGATTTTCTCGTCCCAAACAACTCAAAACACCGCGCAAGATCCCTGATGCTCATCTGAAATAATCACAACTTTACCATCATCCAATAAGATGCTTCACTTTCTCTAAGAACCGCATTTCAATCTCTTGTAATTTTCGAACCGATAACACCAATGGCTAAAGGAAACATCCCATCATCACCATCATATGCAATGGTCACAAAAAGAATTCTTTACGGCCCGCTAAGGTGGCAAGAATCAATAGCCAGTATTGGTCGACATCCTTGCATGAACCCTTGTATCGAAAAATGCACGTATGACAAACAATCACAAAGTGACCATCGTTGGAAGTATATTCGCCAAGCACCGAATGATCTCCCAGCCTATGGCATAAACTTGCCAAGGCAAAACATATAGAGTCACGTGAGCCCATAAATACGCTCCTAGCCTCTTTAATGTGCCAAGCTTGGTTATAAGTTAGTCCCACTCCATGATCATGAGAAAAGTCCTTGCATATCGGGCGGAGATAATCGATGTCCAACATCTCCTAGCACAATCCGCCCCGCTTCAACTAACCTTCAACTTAGATGAACATTTGATCTGCGCAATATGATTATGATTTGTCATGAATGTGAATCTCGCAAGATTTCACACCGGGCAACAAAGATGAGCCTTATCTTCCATGACATAACTCATCTGAGCATTTGACCGGTTACATGCTTTAGTGAGTCCCTTCAAGTACTTGTAATCGAACCTTCCACCTAAAGAGCACCAGACATCGACATAAACTCTTCTATTTTTGAAAGTATGACCTGAACCCAATATAGCTTCACTGAAACGATCCAACTCTAATGGGGTATAATCAGTTTCTGCACACCGGGATGAAAAACCTCTTGATTGTAGCATCACATCACATGTTATGTCGCTATTGGAGCAATTTATGAAGATAGTACTGTGGGCAGTTTCTCGCATGGCAGCAACAAAAGTAACAAAATTAATTCATAATAAAGGAATCTTTCAAAAAACTACAACGCTCATCTAAAATTACTAACCTATTTCGCCACATGTGTAGTCGGCAATTTTCTCAACACCTTCGAAACAGATGATTCTACTATGTAAACCTCAACAATATTATTATCACCAGAAGAGATCACACATTATCTAAGTCACCAAAGATCTTCCAAATCTGTGATGACTGGGATTGAACTTGAGGATATAGTGCATCTGTAGCAAGCCCATGGAAATGTCAAATTTCTCCAATATTCTACTCGTGAATTCGCATGACATTCCCTTATATGCATGTATACCTTGCTTCACCACCAATGTATTTCCATAGCCCATCATTTGCCAGCAAGTTTACCTCCCAAGATAAACGTAACAATAAATGTTTATCAGACGGCCCATCACTTATTTAAAATGTAATAAATTAATTTAAACTATATAAAAAATGTATTCGGATAATAAACATGTATTGTATATTTTGTAAATGAACTATGAACTTGAAATTTTCATTAAAAACCTTAAATTTGTTTGTTGTTATTACAAATGGAGGCCACCCGGTTGGTCTATCTACACTATAATAAACAAATTTGAGGGTTAGTTGTTATGTTATTTTCAATACAAATAAGTTTCCTTTGTCTATTATTTGTTTGGCTTAGGTGTATGATGATTTCTCTTGCAACACAATGTTATAATGCTCCACTCGCCTTGTATTTAATTTTATTTTTTACACCATATCATATGTTTGATATACTATCCGAATCCTGCCATGCCTAGCCGGCAAAATGCCTCATGACGTAACAATGCTCAAACAAGTAATACAAAACATAACTTTAACATCAACCCAAGGGTCTGAGCTTCTCGTTTCCATACTAATTGTTTGAATATTACAACCACAATACCGAAACTATTAATCATCAAAACATAATTATGGAACGTATAACTTGTAACTTCACCAAGCACCATTGAATATTCCAAAACCTAATCGAATGGGTAAAATGCAACAAAGATACGTGCGTAATTTTATGGAGTTGTTGTTTTTAAGGTAAAATTGCTGAGCACAAACCAACTTTTGGTGAATAGGAGCCAGGATCCATGGTCGTTAGAAATCTTAATCAATGAATCAATCATGTCTCACCGGTAAGTGTAGAAAGAGAAGGGTGTCTAACGCCCATTATGTGTGTAAAAATATATATACAAATCATCCATAGCATCTTGACATCTTGAGATCTCTCTTCCTTCCTCTTCCCTATATAAATGGCAAATCATTGTAGCTTTTACATGGTTACTTTATTTTATTTTATTTTTCCAATTTTCTTTGTGGGGGTGTTTACTGGAAAGAGAGAAGGGATATGGTCTACCCTTTCTTCTCGGGTTCTTCAACCATGGCCATTTATATTAATTATGGTCAGACGACTTGGCTCATGGCCCACTTTTCTTCGTAGTGGTATGCAACAAATAACCCGAACCGTATGCATATATTAAGGTCTTAGAATGATCAAAGAAATGATGGAGTAGCACTAAAGATCGCAAACGTAGTATAGGGTTAGGTTCGTAATTTAAAATTTGATCTGTTGTTAGTGGTTGGGGTGGTTGATGCTGAAATCTTATTAGATTTTGGATACTGACTTTATTTACTCTCTCTGGTATCAAAAAATAGCCGAAACTAAGCTTCAAATTCTTCCTCCGCTTGTTAGGGTTCTCTTCGTAATGATACAATCGCGATTTCCAAATTTCGCCTCCTTTCTTCGATCTATTTCACTGCTATATTACCCTTCTTCCACAAAGAAAACGGGGTCTCCCAAAAACCCTAAACGCTTCTGGGGTAAAACAGAACCTAATCCTCTGCCTCCTCCCACCCTCGCTCTATCACATCGTCGTCGTCCCACCCTTTGCTCACTCTTCATTCTTCCTTTCTCCTAACTCCTAAATTTCTCCGCTTTTCTGCACCCTGCCTTCGTAATTGTTGTTACCAAAAAGCAGATTCAAAAGAGAATTAAAAATAGATTTGAAACCCTAAATGATCACAAACGAGAAAAAAGAGAGAAGATAAGACTTTTTTTTCTCTTTCTTATTAAATGTAACATTTATTATTTTCCACATCATCGTGGGTAAATGAGGTATTATAAAATATTATATCCTTAAAATTAATTTTTGTTTGTTTCATACTTTTGAGGTCAAATATAGGTCTTATAAGGCCTTTCTATTAATTATTGGGGTTCCCAGGACCCCAAGACATAATTCACCCAAAGCAATATGCTTTAAGAAATAAATCCAAAAAACAAACCCAAAAACACGTTCGGAGACCCGACAGATTCATCATCCGACCCGGAATCTCATTCCAAGGCGCGAGAAAAGAGGGCTGTCGTGACGGCTCGCCCAGGCCTCCTCACTCTCTCTCTCTCTCTCTCTCTCTCTCTCTCTCTCTCTCCTTTGGGTCTGCTGGAGAATCTCTGCTTTTCTCTCTTAAAGCCTAAAACCTCTCATTACCTCTCTCTCTCTAGCCATCGGAGAACCTATCTCCGCCTCTCTCTCTTCCTGTCTTGCTTAACATTTATTTTTGGAGAATTTGGTGAGTTTTTGGGAAGGTTCTATAGGGTTTACAGAAGGAAGAAAAGGAAGGAGCATTGATGGCGGTTAGGGTTTCGAGCAAAATATGGAGGGAGTATCTGTTTAATAAGGTGAAATCTGGCGGTTTTGGAGCCACCCGGCACTGCTCTTCTGCTGCCCAAACTCCTATCGCTCCTCTGCCCAAGAAGATCCCTCATTCTTCCAAGAAAGTACTCTCTCTCTCTCTATATATACTATCATGTTAGATGTGTTTTTGTTTGCCTTTTGGATTTCATCTTACCCTATTGTTTTCTTTTGCTGTTGTTTTGGCATTTGGGTTTGTACGCATAAGAGTACTTGTGTTGCTGTCCTTTTTTGCCATCACAAATTTGCCTATCAAACACTATGAAAAATACTTTATTTTAGGATCGGTTAGAGGAATTTTGCATTTTCCAGCAACTCACATTGCAAATTAAATATTTCAAAATTAAATACCATTGCTATGTAGACTGTATATTGCATTTGTAAGACTGCTTATATGTTGAAATATTGGAATGGTATGATAAGGTAGATGTGGTTCACGCATTGCAAAGCCGTCTTTAGCCCTTATACAAATGTTTGCTCTATTGTGTTCTTTTCTTGTTTTTTGTTTTTTCTTTTATCCTGTATATTTGGGCAAGTCAGTTATTATTTTTATTTGCTACTTCAAATTTGTTTAATTTATTTTAATTGTTATGGACAAATTAAGTAATGTGAATGCGCATAAGTCTTTAACTTTTCTTTATTATAATTGATTTTCTTTTATATTTTTCATAGTGAAACCAAATATGAGAATATCATTTTCCTTAAAAGCTTTTTTTCTTAATTTAGTACCTCAAAGAACCAAATATAGTGCTAGTCTTTTTGAGTTGTTGTTTATTGTTTGAACTTTGTGGAATTCAATTGAATCCCAATAGTGGCAGGTCCTATTGCTTGTAGCCATGTGGCCTGTTGAAAAATAACTTGTATCCATGTTATATTCTTTTAGTTTAATATATTTGAAATTCTGTAAGTCTGTATCTGTCATATGAGGTCCTCTCCAATGTGGGGTTGGGATAGGAACATTAAGTTACATCAATAGTAGGGATACCCGGGAGAAACCTGCCATTTGTCATCCCTCTTGATTAATGTACATTTGGTGGGTCAAGTTCCTTAAGTGTGTTGCCTTGTTTAAGATAATGTCAGTTAGCTTATTTGATTTTCTGAGCCAAGTAAGGCAGCCCTTAGAAAAAAGGGTTTTGGGCATAAAACATTGAAACGGTCTTTTGGGATTGAAATTGAAACTTTAGAAGATTTAGATCTCTAGTTAATGTGGATATGGTGCTTTCTTGGTCCTTAATGGATCTTTTCTAAGTTATGTTGTAGTATAATGCATTCATCTGGGATAACACCTAATAGAGCATCATTCCATGTTTTACCGAATATTGAACATAAATGTTTTAGCAAAAGCAACAACCAGCCTTTAATAAGATGGGGAAAATGTACTAATTTTTAGCATTCCATTTGACATGTCAATCATGAATCAAATTCTATGTTACATATCCTGATTTTTTTTTTTTTTGCCTTCAAATGATCTTCAGTTGCACATTATCTTGGAGAAGTATGGGCTTAAATTTTATATATAGTTTGTTTACTTCCTTCATTCACCCTTTTTTTGGTTTTGTTTTGTTTGGGGGAATGTTTGAAACTCCAATAACACTACATGTGCAGGACATCGTGTTTGATTGTAAATGCTGTTTATTGAACTGTAGGGGAGGTTATTCACAGGAACTGCTATTGGCCTACTTATAGCAGGAGGAGCTTATGTGAGTACTGCAGATGAAGCAACTTTCTGGTATTTACATTGGATCTCCAAATGATACACTTTGATCATAGACACCTAAGATTCTTTTTTCTACTTCTCATTGATCTTTTTTTCTTTTCTCTACTACGATGGTGACATTCAATTGGATGCACACACAGAGACATGCATGCAACTTTCGCCATTATAGTATGCAAATTATGGATGCAACACATAGTTAGTAATTTTAAACTAACATAGTTTTTACTGAATGCCTGTCATAGTACCTTCTTTTAAACCTTGAGCACATGTTGATTGAAGAGGAATGTTTTAGAAAATATGTCAAACATTCTATAATAATTTTAAAATTAAAAGAAAAAATAAAAGAAGGAAAGGAAGCTCCACTATCCTCTAGATTGAATGGTAATGCCTCCATATCATCATTTAAATTAGATGCATGGAAAGATTTGTCTTAAGGATAAATCACTTATTAGGATAAGGACTTCAACATTTTGGTGCTTTTCTCAATTCAAACCCATACATTTTCTTCCAAGTCAAACACTTTCCCAATTGGGAAATAAAGACTGGAGCTCTAAACAGGGCCCCATATTCTCTAATTGTCGTCTCCACATTTCTAGAAAACATCCTTTTTATCATAGGAGGATTCTAGATGTGATAGAAGTCTAATTAATCAAACGAGTTAGATGAAACTGGATATAACTGAAATTGTTTTCTTTAGCTCGATTGATTAGAAATTGATCCAAGTATACATGCACAAAAAAATAAAAAATTACACTCCTTAGACAACCACTCTCCTATTTTTATCAGAAGTAATGGAACTAATATGAAGTTGATTATAATAAATGTCATTATCAATACTGCAAGCAACCATATCCTTTTAGAAACATAAAACCTGGAATCACTTGGAAAGGCGAGTGCAGGGAAAGTGCGGGACCCAAAGAGCTAAGAGATATAATTAGAGATTTTGAGCTTGAATTGCGCCAACACCAGAGAAGATATGTTTGCTATACATACATACATATGTGTGTGTCGTGATGATAGTATATATTGATCAGTAAAAAGCAATATATTGATAAAAAAAAGAACCAGAAGGTTGTAGAGAATATCCTAGAAGTATACAAAGGGGAACCAAAAGGAGGACAAAAAACAAAAAACTGTACCACCGCCCCTAGAAGTACACACACACACACATATATATATATGTGTGTGTGTGTGTGTGTGTGTGTATTTGTATTATCTTCAAAGTTTAGGTTTTCAAGTTCCTCATCATTCCTTTTCCACCAAAAGAAAGATTTAAAAGAGCTAATATGTTAGTAAAAGATTTTATTTGCTAATCGCCATAATTTTCACTGTGAAAATTCAAATAAAAAATTTTCATTATTCATTATAAGAATAAACTTGACTTCTAATACAACATTTGACAACAAGAATATTGCATTTCATATGAAATTATTTTATCTATTTCTCCTTTTTATGATAAATTTTCAATCTTGTAATATATTTTGAAAAATCAAAATTATAAATTCGTTTAAAAAAAAATAAACAAATTGTTTTTTAAAAAATAGTTAAAAATTTGTGTTGTTGTATCATAATATCAAGTATTGTATCATGTACTATACATAAATCATAACATACACTTTAAAATAAGATATAGATTCGGATACATATTGATTATTATAAGAAAATATATATAGTATCATTGTAGCATAAGCTCTAACAACTATGAGTAATCTTGTTTGAGAACTTAGAGCAGAAACGTTAAAAACTCTCTATATTTCAGTTTAGAAGTGAGTTTTTCAGAGGAGGAAGTCTCTACAGCCATTGCCGGTCTCAATGGAGAAAAGGCCCCAGGGCCGGACGGTTTCCCGATCGCTTTTTGGTCCTTTTGTTGGGATTTTGTTAAAGGCGAAGTTATGGAGTTCTTCGAGGAATTCTATGAGAAGAAGAAATTTGTGAAAAGTTTAAATGCTACCTTCCTAGTGTTGATTCCCAAAAAAGGAAACGTTGAGGATGTAAGATTCTGAGCCCATTAGTTTGCTGGAAGTTTATATAAGATCCTTGCCAAAGTGTTGGCGAATAGACTGAGAAGGGTGTTGAACAAAGTGATCTCTCCATCCCAACGCCTTTGTCGAAGGAAGAAATGAATCCTTGATCTTTAATCGCGAATGAAATTTGTGGATTCATGTTTGAGAAGGAATGATGGCGAGTGGTATGGGTTAGACATTGAAAAGGCTTATGATCATGTAAATTGGGAATTATGCAGTTTGAGGTCATGAGAAGAATGGGTTTGGTCAAAGATGGATATCTTGGATCTCCTTGAGTGTATGTCGAAATACTGCTGATCCCTTATCAATGGGTTTAGGAGCTAAATCTGAGGGATTAGTGGGATCCCCTATCCTGAGTATCTCTTTGTCTTGGGAATGGATATCTTAAGCGATTGGTAACAAGTACAGTAAGGAAGAGAATTTCACAATACGGATGTAAAAATTGAGTGCTAAGAGTGGGGGGAAGGTTGGAAGTGTCACACCTTCTCTATCACAGACCAAACATTATTCTGTAAAAATAAATCACGTGGCCTTTGTTTGAATGGATCTTGATGTGGTTTTGGCCTCAGTTTGGCATCAACTTAGTAAATGAATTTTCCCTATTGGAGGGCGGGAGGATATTGAGGTGCTGGCAGCGGAGTTAGGATGCAGAGCCGGCTCGCTGCCTACTATGTATTTGGGCCTCCCACAGGGAGCCTTCACTTTGTCCCGGTTAGGATGGAAGTCTTATGAGAAGGAGATTGCAGAAGAATATGATTGGGCGTGTATCTCTCCAAAGGGGAAAGTTACATATCAGTACCATCCTCCCAATCTATTTCATGTCGCTTTCCACAGGATCCAGTCTCGGTGGCCAAAAGGCTAGAAAAATCGGAGAGGACTTTACGGCAGGTGGGAACTGAAAGAGCCTCAACCAGTGGTTGACCTGATGTCTGAGATAAAGTTAGGCGGTTTTTGGGAAATTCGAGAGGCTTACTGAATCTAAACAAACATGTGGAAAATGGTTGTGGCGTTTCGCAAGAAAATTCTTTGGAGGAAGACTATTAGGAGCAAATTTGGGGGAATCGGGGTTGGTGCTCAGGGAAATTAGGAGCAGTTTTTGGAGACAGGTTATGGAAAGAAATTAGAAAGGATGGATTTAGTTGACCAATCTAAAATTGTAGTTTATTAATGTGCTGAAATCAGGATTTTGGAAAGATGCTTGGGGAGGAGGCTTTGTGCATAACGTTCCCGTTGTTGTTTAGCTTGGCAGTTCAGAAAGATGCGATGATTAGGGAGGTTTGGGATGTTTCGAATGTTGGTGGTTGGTCCCCTCGTTTTAGCAGACCTTTCAATGGTGGAAGTGTAGGGAGTAGTGGGTACCCATAAGTGGTCCATCACAGAAGTGGTATAGCAGGGAAGACAAAGGCGATACGAAAGGGAGTGCGCTGCATTTGTCGATAAAAGCTAACAGGTTTTGAATGATGGCAGACTCAACACTTTTCTGCCTCTCCGGTTTGGAATAATATGGTCCCACTTAAAGGTGGGTTTTGCTTGGGAGGTGTCTTGGGTAAGGTGATGACTCTGGTAACTCAAAAAGAAAGGAAGATCATATTGGATACTACCTTTGTGAAGAGGAGGAGGAATACAAACCATCTTCTAGTTCATTGTTCGAAGCGAGATGCAGGAACTTATTTTGGTATAGTGGGGTGGATGGGTTCCCTTTCTCGGTGCGGCGGGTCCTTCTAGCAGCGAGGAACAAAGTGGGCAAAAGCGCCGAAAGTTTGGAGGGCTCGCCTTTGTGCCTCTTAAAGGCGGTGTGATGCGAAATAGAGTGGTCTTCGATAATGAGACTTTCTCTGTATAAATTAAAGAATACTGTTGTAGTTTTTGAGTCTTGAGGCCATACTTAGCGATCTCTAATGGGGTGAAGACAGTATTTTTGGATTTTAACTTGGATGGAACATGAGTAATTGTTTTTGGTTTGGTTTTTTTCTTCATGTTTTGGTCCCTTTTCCAAGACTGTCCTTTGTATCTCGATTGTATACCCAGGCAGCTGTGCTGTTTTGTGATCAATGCATGCTCTTTATCATCAAAAAAATTTTAAAATTTAAACCCTGCTTATTTAAAGTAAAATTGCTCATAGTATTTATGTCATGAAGTGAATCCATTTGTGATTTGAATTTTGAAATTGACATGTAACTTTGGGAAATAAACCTTGTTGATGACAAACTTTTCTCCGCTAAAACTTGTGATCGATTGTACCCTTCTGGATCAGAGATTGCTTTCTACAGGCTTAGCTGTCTCAGCTCTGTATTAGTTTGGTTCCTAGAGAGAAAAGGCCTGATCCTTCAATATTGGGCCTGGAAGTTTGGGGAAGAAAGTTCTCCAACCCCATAGGTCTTGCTGCTGGTTTTGATAAAAATGCTGAGGCTGTGGAAGGGTTACTTGGGTTAGGTTTCGGCTTTGTAGAGGTTGGTTCTGTTATACCTTTACAGGAAGACGTCAAAACCTGCAGTAACATATTCAAATTAAATCAAAGGAAGGGGTAGAATGTATGTCATTATATTTTTGATTTAAATTGCACCTTGGTTTGTCTATCAAATTAAAAATGATGAAATGAGACCTTGCCTTCTTGAGTCAAGTTGCTATTTAATAGGGACATTGTTGAAGGTGCTCCAACTTATCAAGTTTCTGTTTCTGATTGCTTCCTACCTCCTAAAGTTTCCTTCTCTGACTTATAAGCTGTCAAACTGCTTATTTTTTGTGGTCAGTGCTATCATAAACCGCTGTGGGTTCAACAGTGAAGGAATTTTTGCTGTTGCAAAGCGATTAGGTGTTCAGCATGGTAAGAGGAAATTGGCTGAAACTTCAAGCACTTCATCTTCCTCTAATGATGAAGTCAAACAGGGAGGAAAAGCTGGTCCTGGCATTCTTGGGGTCAACATTGGAAAGAATAAGACAAGTGAAGATGCTGCTGCAGATTATGTACAAGGGGTTCATTCATTATCCCAGTATGCTGATTACTTGGTAAACTTCTTGTTTTCTCTAGTTCACTTTAATTCTTATGTCAGAATTTCCATTGGGCAACAAAGATAGTCTACTTCAGTTCTTTAATGTTGGACATGGAAAATTTGTTTGTTCTTGCATTGGAACCTGATGAATAAACTCCCTTATTTGTAAATGTATCTCGTTTACTGTGGTGTAGTGCGTATAATAGAAATTTCTATGTTTCAAGGTCTTAAAACATAAAAACAAGGTGACACTCTATTGTTTACTGATCCTAGTCAAAAGCCTTTTTAATTTCTTTTTTTTTTTTCATCTGAAGGATATTGGAGTTGGTTTTACGTAATATATCTAGCTATGTATCTTGTGAAAGATCTGAATGACTGTGAGGTGGGTGTCATGGAAGACTTTCTCTCTAAGATCTAGGGTTCGACAGTGAAGAGGGATGAGGAGAGTAGAGAAGAGTGGAAGGAAGATAAGAAAGGTGTCTATTCTATTAGAGGTCTTTACTCTTTGTTGGAGATAGATTATCCCATGCTCTTTCCTTTAAAGATGATTTGGAACTTGTGGATTCCAATCAAGGTGATTTTTTTTGGGAGGTTACAGAGGAGAGGTCTTGACATTGGATCAAAAAAGAGGGTGGAAGTTGGCTAATAGGTTTGCGCTATGTAAAGAAGAGTTAAAGTTCATTAATGATACCTCTTGCATGGTGTCAAGGTGAGAATTTTGTGGTAGCTATTGTTCTTTATTTTTGGTGATCAGGGGGTTATATCTAAGTCAATATGGGAGACTTTGAGGGTGACATGACTTTTTTGTGGATAGAAGGTGTGTTAAAGCTTGAAGAGCTACCTGTCCTTGTATTATTTGGGCAATTTGGGAAGAAAGAAATAAAATATTCTTTGATTGTGAGGAATTATTTGATCAAAGACTAAAGAGTATTTTCCTTAATTTCTTTATGTGGGTTAGGATGTATTCCAAAGAAGGGTATTTGAATTTGGTTGACTTCATGGATTGGTTGGGGCTTAGATGAGGGGGGAAAGCATCTTTTGGTTGTTTCTCCTTTCTTTCTTTGCCAAGGGCACATTGTATGCATCTTGTGTACTTTTGTGTACTTCTACCACATTTTCTTATTTATTAAAAACAAAAGAAATAGAAAAATGAAAAGAACGACATCCAGTTATGTCATAAAATGGTTTCTGATAAAAAAATGTCATAAAATAGTTAAATGCGGTAAATACAAATAACATAAAGGGTCATCATGATATCTTATTATCCATGGTTAACTTATAAGTGCTAGGCTCTAATGTTGATAACTCACTTTTAATTGACAAATGTTTCTTTTATCCCTAGATCACAAGATCAAGGAGGACTAATGGCTCATAATAAAATTGGGACTTTTGGGAGATTTGGTCATGGGGAAGAGAGGAAAGTTATATGGCATGCATGCTTCTATCAACATCTAGTTGGAAGACATGCTTCACTTAGGAGACTCACGAAGTATATTCTATCATGATCAGAAAAAAATGCAGAGTTTGGTAAAACCCAAATGGGGTTTTCTAGAAGAAGATGAATATTATTGCAGAAAAAAGGTAAGCAGCCAGGTATTCGAGAGACCTGGGCTCTCCTAAGAGCCTAAGCTTGTACAAAAAAACAGAGAAATTCCAATGATTCTTCCCACAGGCAAGGACTACTAAAAATACTCTGCCACTCACGATACAACACCACACACCATGATTTTAACAGCTGTTTCCCCAAAAATACCTCCTTCACCCATGCCCAAAAAACAATTTACATCTTAGCCCCTGATTTCCTCCTAGCATATGTGATATGAATGGGAGGTCTAGTTTCACCTTGTCCTCAAGGTGAAAATCCGGGAACTGTGTAGTGATGGTGGTAAAGTCTTCCCATGTGGCCTCAAAGGAAGGTAGGTCCTTCAATGCAAGCCATACAATATGATCTACAAATATTCCAAATATGTGCAGATTCTTCTAGAACTTGAATGAGCCTGCTGATTGCATCGTTGGTCTTCTTTCCTTGTTCTCTCTTAACCTGCCTAATTGGAACTTTGACTGCATCCTTTGAAGTCATGCCTTGATTTGCATAAGTTCCTCTCATAATAAAAACCCTAACTATTTGATTGTAGGCAACAATCCTTTGTTGTCCTGCATTAGACCATGAGTCTGTATTGTGTGTTTTATGTATGGTGGTTGTTTCTGATTTCTATGACTTTGGATCTTTGACCATCTTAAAGGAATCAGAGAAGTTCTTCATTTTTGTGACAGTTGGAGGGAATTTCTTTAAAGAGATCCAACTTTTTCTGGATTCTGGAAGATTTCCCATCTCTTTTGAGAAATTGCTTTATATTTGTCCGTGATGGAGGTTGAGTGCTGTCTAGATGCTAGAGCCACTGATCATCAATTCGATTGTCCATATTCTTGCATCCCTTTCATATGTTATTCTTGTGAACAATTTCTCCTACCATTTCCATGATCTTAATATTTTTAGTATTTTTTATTTTTATTTTTTAGATGCCGGATGTATATATTAATTCTGTTTCAATTATGTGTTAACTCTTTGTAGGTTATTAATGTTTCATCACCCAATACCCCAGGATTGCGGATGCTTCAGGGACGAAAACAGTTGAAGGACCTGGTTAAGAAGGTATTTAGTTGCAGGCAGAAATTTATTGTTCTATTTATCCTTTTGATCTGTTTTCTGATATTGAATTTAACTGTTGTTTCTGTCAAGATTCAAGCTGCTCGTGATGAAATGCAATGGGGTGAGGAGGGCCCACCTCCATTACTTGTGAAAATTGCTCCAGACTTGTCTAAAGAAGATCTTGAAGATATTGCAGCGGTATACATTAGCTTGTGCTGTGTCATACACACATAGATATATCACTTCTGCATACAAAGTTTTTATACTTTCTTTGCTGCATTTGTAGGTTGCCCTTGCTCTTCGCTTGGATGGATTGGTATTTTTTTCCGCAAACCTTGACTATTTACCTTTTGTAGCTCTGATTAAAACCATTTGGTGCTTAGAATTCTTGATGCCTTCTTAGATTACACTCTATATACTAAATCCGTTCATGGCATGTTTATAGTATGAGATGTAACCTTGGCTCATTTTTGTCCCTCAGGGATCTTTATTAGCATGTACAGATTCCAGTTGTTCCAGAGAATTATATTATTAAGATGCAGTTTATTTGTGTTTAACTGGTTCTTTTCCCCTTCTGTTCTAGATCATATCCAATACCACCATTTCAAGACCAGATTCTGTCAGGCAAAACCCTGTGGCTGAGGAATCAGGTGGCTTAAGTGGAAAGCCTCTCTTTAATCTGTCAACCAATATTTTGAAGGAGACGTATATTTTGACAAGGGTATGTTGGCTATTCTTGTCAGCTACAGCACTTCTCTTATTCATCGATTGTACTGTATTAAACATATGCTATTTTTTTTGGTTAGGATTTTTTTTTGATCGGTAAAAGAAGAATATCATTAAGCAAAAAGAAGCAAAAACAAGAGAGAGCCTAGTAGCATGCCCATGCGTATATAGGAAGTATACATAGGGAGACCACAAGACCTGTACAAAAGAGGGCTAAGACAAAAACTTACCAGCCTAGCAACTAAGCTACAGCATACAAAAAAGAATTCTTACAAGAGAGGTCCACATTGGAAATCAACCTAGCCCAAGAGCTCAGGGAACGTAGGAAGGAAAGTTTCAGTCTTTCCAGGGAGAAATCCTCATTTTAAAAGACTGTTCTGTTTCTCTCCTTCCAGATAGACCAGATAGACCAAAGGAGACACAAAGGGACTATCCTCCAAAGAATTTTCTCTTTTTTCCCCAGAGAGGGGGAGTTCCAGCCAGTAAATAAACCATTCACAGTAGAAAGGCAGACCCAGTCCCCTCCTAGTAATGAGCCTAGAACTGACCAAATGCCCCAGATCTTAGGACAATGGATGAGCAAGTGTTCAAGTGTTTCTTCAGCCTTTCCGCTTTGGTTAGGAATTGGTACATGCATTATTAAAAGTTTTCCTAAAATTCTCACAAGCATTATCTGTCAGTAGATGAATTGTCATAATTTGTTTGCTTTGTTCATTCTATATAATTTTTATTCCTTTCGAATGGTTGCTTCATGATTTATAATTCTGATGAATTGTCTTATTTCAGGACTTCAATTGATATGCCTTTAATTTTTTTTCTTTTCCTTTTCTCTCTCCTTTTAGATATTGATGTTTTTATGTTGTTTTAGTAAACATATAATGTGCCTTAAAATAATAACTACATGCAATACTAAAACCAGAAGTTGATTTTAATTTTAAATTTTTGTAGTTCATTCCACTCTCCTGAAGTTTGGGCTACATACGCTTAGCCAGCACGAGTTTGAAATCTCATCAAATACTTTTTAGTTTTTACTGTTTTCTCTTACCATTGATTTAATCTATAATAAGGGAGGTATTTGATGAAATTTCAAACTCATTGGTCAAGTGTATTCAAATGTCATATTAGAATTCCCATTACAAAATTTCTTTGATGAATGATTGTTGCGAGGTTTGATATGAGAAGACGAGGAAGATGTTGGTTTACTGTTGAATCCAAATCTTTCAAAATCTCTATAGAGGAGAGAGGAAATCTGGTGGGATGTATTTTGGAAGTAAAGGTTTCTGTGCTTCGATTAAGTTTGGGGAAAAGAACCTTGGTCTAATTTTAGAGTGAGTGGAAGCTTGTCACATGGAAGTAGAAGGGAAGTGCTGTGATAATTTCTGGGTGGAAAATGGCAGGGAGTTCCAAGTTAGGAAGCTGCTATGAAGATGGTGGAGGCCAAGAGATTTGCCTTACGTTTTCCTGAAGAAAGGGAGCTACCAGGATGGTGGTCAGTACTTGCGAAGAAACTTCTTTCTTTGGGACTGACCATGATGAGGATGAATTTCTAAGACATAAATCAAGAAGAGAATTTGTATTAGTTGCAATTAGAGTCAAATTTGCGATAGTAGTTGGAGTCGAATAAAGATCAGTAGAAGGTTAGTAGTTTGATCAAATTAGAATTAGAGTCTTAGCAGGTTATTAGAATCATAATACACTTTGAATTTCTTAGAGAACCTTATAAATAAGGCTAATTGATGTAAATCAAAGGAATAAAGATTTGATTGACTAATAATATTTTGGTTTTTGTGAAAATAATGTAATTCTTTTAGGTACTCCATTGATTTTTTTTCTTCTTAAGGTGAGACTCTAGAAGGTTTTAGTGAGATTCTAAGGTTTCTATCCGTTCCATTCTTATCTCATTTTCCCTATTTTGTTATTTGTTTTTCTATACCATAAATATTATTCTTTGTTCCTCTCCTTAAACCCTAAAAAAAAAAAACCTTGGCCACCTACTCTGAGTGTAGGCAACCATTATAGGGTTGTTCAACATCATATCCCTATGGTCAAAGGAGATTTGACTACTCTGGTGAGCTTTAGAGATATGGGAAGCAAGGTTATTTTGGAAGAGGGTGTTAAAGTTCCTTTTGTTGAGGCTGTGTGGAAGCCTCTTGGGAGAATTGATGATGACATCTGGATTCAATTGGGGTCAGAAGAAGCTTAGCAATGAAGGGTTAACTGCGATGTTGTTTAGTTGGGTGGTGGGAAAATGGTTCTTTGACAGGAAAATCTCTGAAGGGATGGCTGAATGTGAGGTAGCCTTTACAAGGTGAAGTGAAATGTTCTCTTATGGGGGAAGCTTGAAAGTTGTTCGAATTCAAGGTGTTTTTATTTTTCTCAAATTTGTTCTCTTTCAAATGTTGAGAAAATACTCCAAAGAGGTGTTCGAAAGTTTAAGGGGTGTTAAACTTGCAGTGGTGGTATGCAAAGGTAGGTTGTTTTACGATGAAGGTGCATGTGAAGGAGGTGTGAAAGTAAGAGTGTTGGGTTACCTTTGGAATAGAGAGTTCTTTAAAAAGGAAGGGATTGGGTGTGGTGGTTTTATATTAGTGGATGAAGATTCTGTGAGCTTTAGACACCTGTAATGGCCTAGAATGCCCGTTTGCTAAAACGGGAAAGAAAGTCTAACTTCGTTGCATCTGGTTGGGGCTCATTATGTTATGCAACTATGATGGGAAGTACCACCATAGTCTTAAAAGGCGCAAGGCGCAAAGCGCACCATAGGCATGGGCTTTGGTGAAGTGAAACGTGCTCTAGGATGCACATCAATGAAAGGCGAGGCGCTATAACTAGGGAGTGGTTGTACCTTGAGCCTAGATGCGCCTTTTAAAACTATCTGTACCACCTTGGCCTTTTAGGATGGACCCAATAAGCAATAGCAGAAGGTGGAATACTGGGAAGGAAGGAGTGGGTATGTCACATTCGGTAGAGAGTGTGAAGCAGCATCCTTTAAGGAGTAGAAAGGAGCTCTGTTTATTGTAGGAGTACAAAAGCTTTTGAGAGTTCTGAAAAGGGAATGGCGGAGGCAGATGGAATTGACAAAGGTGGGTTGTACCTTAAGGAGTGGGTGTTAAAAAACAGATCATTTTTGTGGTGTGATGATTTAGTTCATCATTTTCCTTTGTTCAGCTTTAAGAATTGTTCATTGTTCAATCTTTATGTTCCTTTCCTCTTCCAGTTCATTTAGATTGTCTTGCATGAATCCCTAATGTAACATTTTAATTATTTTTATCAGGGAAGAATACCTTTAATTGGCTGTGGGGGCATTAGCAGGTAAAATTTCAGCACAATGTCTTATTATAATGTCAGTTATTCGTCATTTATATATTTTGTGAAACCCTTTTTTCTAAAAAAAACTGTAATATATATGATTGGTTCAGTGGTGAAGATGCATATAAAAAAATACGAGCAGGAGCAACTCTTGTTCAGCTTTATACACAGTTTGCCTATGAAGGTCCTGCCCTTATTCCTAGAATCAAGGTATTTACTCTAATGCTTTTCTAACTTCCTAAATTTTTGGAGTTTCAAGGACATATATGAGATCTATTATTACGTGTGAATATATATATATATATATATATATATATATATATGCTATATATATGTCTATATATATAGATATATATATAGATATGGATAAAAGGGAAATGCCATTGAAAAAATAAAAAGCAGGTTTCTTCTCATCAGATCATATAGGGTTGATTTCAGTTTCACAACCCCTACCGCTATTAGCAGTTGGCTATGTTGTTTGGACTTGGGTGTATTCATTAGATGTTTTAGGGTTGATTTCAGTTTCACGAATTCTACCCGTATTGGTGGTTGGCTGTGTTTCTTGGAGTTGAGTATGGTTACATGTATAGAAGTCAAATTCTTTTATATCCAAAATTTAAGATTCTTGGAATCAGATAACATGGGTTCTGAATTTAGATAATGGAAATGGGGACCCTTACAAATGAACAATTCGTCAAAAACATTATAAATGACCATGACCTTATAAATGGAATAAGGAAAAACCAATTAGAAATCAATCAAAGTAAAATAACGTTGCAAGGAATTTCCTTTATTTTATATTTTATCTTTATCTTTTTTTCTTATTCATTAATCTTCTTAAACTCTCCCTTTTTTCAATGTAATAATCAAACAGCGTAAGTTAAGCAAATTAGAAGTATCGCATCATATTTCTAACTTGCGAATAAGATCAAGGTGTGTAATCCTAAACCTCGTTCTTCCAACTATCATATCATTCTTCCTTTTTTTTTTTTTTTGATCAGAATATCATTCTTCCTCTATTTGAACTTGGACATCTTCATTCTTGTTCTCCTTGAACCAATCTTAGGTGGCGTTTGTTTTGATTATCCTTGAAAGTTGAATAGAGCTTTTTGTTCATTGTTTGTTTTTAAAATTTTCATGACTTATTGTTTAGAATTTTTAAAAAGTTAAATAAAAAAAGTGAAAATATTTGAACTACACATTCGAAAAAAGTCATTTTCCACCAAAATAAGAAAAACTCCATCATTAATACGAAAAGAAGAGTATGGCAGCTGTCTTAGGGATGATAGAGAGGGTTTGGGACGGAGGCGTCTATTTCAGCTAGTTTATTTTTAATTCCCACGAGCTATCTCATTTAAAAAATTAAATGGAGGCGAGGCGAATGGGAAAAATTCCCGAGCCAGTCCATTTACATTTGATTTTTTGTTTTATTTTTTTATTTTTATTTTTTATATTTGTTTTTTTAATTTTTATTATATTAAATTACAATATATCATATAAAATCAAAAATTATGAATACATAAATTATTTATTAAAAAACATTCTAATAATAATAATTATTAATTATATTAAATCTTAGTAAAATAATAATAAAATCTTTTAAAATATAATCGGTGCGGGGTGGGGCAGATAACAATCGCGAACACATCACGGCACCGTCTGGTTGAAAATAGCAATCTACTAGAAACCCGATTCTGATTCATCAGACCCTTCCCATTAAGAACGGGGCGAAGCGGGAACCCGAAATAATCCGTCCCGTTGCCATCCCTACTCACTACCTAATGTTAAAAAACAAACAACTTAATACTTAATGCTATTAAGTACTATTCAGTATTAAGCTCAAAAAAAGTTCTATTCAGTATTAAGTGAAAAAAACAAATATAACCTTAGCATCCATGGGATTAAATCCTAAATCAAATTTCTTTGGAGCCACTGGCAGTTTGTTCTCAACTTTGTCTCACAGCTCTGTATCTTGCAAGTATCAAGCTTTTGTCATTTGAATTGGCTCACCTAATAAGCTGAATCTGGTTAGGAAAATAGAGTTGCTCTTCTCTGTCCAAAGATGGGATTGACTGTGGTGCTCCAGAAATTGGCTTTGTTGAGTCGGAGTTGGAACTAAAAACTGTCATAGAGACATCTTTTGCATGATGCCCAGCACAAGAAGTCAGCTAATGATCTACTTTCCAGGAAATGATGCAGGGCGGGACGGTGGTAGATGATCTAATGGCTTGGATGAGTTAGGGTATCGATTTGTGGTATTTTAGGGCTAGAGGGTGTTACTTTGATGGGTAAATGATAGATTTGGTTTCAAAGTTTCTAGGGCTAATTTAGGGTTATATATATGATGGAATTATGATTTATAATGAAAGATTTTAGGTTTAGGAATGTTTGGGTTCGGTTTGATGCAAAAAAAGCCTTGCTTTAAGCTAGTTTTGATTTTTAAGGTTTTCTAAGGTAAGGTTAGGGCTATGCACGAATTTGGGATTTCTCTGAGGTTAGATAAGATGATATTTATGGTTTCTCAGGTAAAACAAAGTATTTGGACAGGTTGTAGAAGTATGAAACCAGATTTGGAAAGTTTTGGATTTGTGATTGAAGAATTGGATTTGGAAAGTTAAAAAGAAGATGATGGGATGAGTTGAGGGTGAGGCGGATAGGTACTTACTTCATCACTGAAGGAATCTACCTGGGGATAGCCATGAATTCAAGAGAATCCACCCAAAAGATAAGAGAATAAAAGAGAACTTGAAAAATGAGAAACGTGAAAATATTATTAAACTTCCAATTGATGATGAAAATAGTACATCAGGGGAGGGATATATAGGTCCCATACTTTCTAAATCAAATATAGCAACATCTAAAGACATTTCTTTCTGAAAAGAAATAAAGCAACTCCTAAAGCAAATCTTCCTAAAATAAAGCACTCCAAAATAGTAACATGATTCCAAATCACACTAGGGTCTAGAAAATACAAAAAATATCCATATGTTGACATAGTCAAACTCTTTTTCAAACCTTGACCACGTCCTTGACTCATCTAAGGCCCAATTGAAGGCCGACCAAGACATTTATTATGCTGAATTCTCAATGTTTGCCCCAATTGAAGTCCAACTCATCTAAGGCATATTTATTGTGCCTCCAAGGTTTCACAACCTCCCGAATACAAATTTTCCATAGTTCCCAATGCTTGTTATAGAAGCTTCTGAATCAGGAAAGCCAAGCTATGATGAACTAAAAGTACTAATATTAGTATTAATGTTAGATTAGAAATATTAACTAATAGACCTTATCTATCCTGAGGCAGTTAATATACCTAACAAAGAATTGATTTCCAGCTTTTTTTATGAAATTCATCAGTTGATTTCAGGATCTGCCCGTTACCTGAAAGCTTAAAGTTTGTTAGGATTTGGTTCGCCTTTACCTAAGACCTTCATCTGCATGTTGTACGCACAGAAAACGAACAAATCATAAGTTTGTAATTAGAGGTTATTAAACAGACAAATAAAGTATAGAGGACTTGATCCGAAGACTTCCAATAAAACCAGATATTTAATACCTTGTTTAGATAGTAATTTTCTTGAATCGGAAAGTACTAAGAAAAGAAAATAGTGAGGAAAGAAATTTTCAAGGAAAATATAAAACAGGTTTAAACTTAATAAATTAATTCTATATGTTTTATTCAAACATATTTTATTTGTTTCTTTTATTATAGCGTATTCAAGAATTTAAAATACGTAAAATTTTGATTATATTTGATTTTCTTTTATATTTTATACTGTGAAACCAAACATGAGAAAATCATTTTTCTTAACATTTTTTTTCCTTTTCCTAGTGCTTTCCGGGTCCCAAACGGAGCCGAAAAGTTTAATCTATTATGATATGGATCCACAAGATATATCATGTTATATAACACCCATGGTCCATGGTGAGAAAATCATTTTTCTGCTTAGTTCTTAATATTATGGTCTTTGTGTTTTTGTAGGCTGAACTGGCGGAGTGCTTGGAAAGGGACGGTTTCAAGACCGTCCAAGAGGCAGTTGGTGCTGATTACAGATGATATTTGTTCCCAAGTCTCCCAAAATGGTTTATTTATTTTTATTTATTGAGTAATTTTCTATCCTACGGGTTTTCTTTTTTAACTTATTCTATCTCTTCCTTCTGCCACATTTCTTTCTTCTTTTTTTTGTTGGAATGAATAAGGGCAGAAAATTTTGAATTTTTGAAGTTTTGAGAATGTAGATTTGATCGTAGGAACCATTAATTGTTTGAAGGAAGGAGGAAATGTGGCTAGGTTAGGGTTTGCTTGGCAATTGGTTTTGAAAGTAGTTTATTTTCTTCTTCTTCTATTTTTTTTTTTTAATTTAATGAACAGAAAACAAAGTTTTCCTGACGTAAAAAAGCATACTTTCTAGCAAATTGAGAAATTCAATGCTTTTCTCAGTGACTGTTTTCAAAATAAAGTGCTTTTATTCTATATATATATATATATATATATATATATATATATATATATATATATATATATATATATGTACTTTTAATGTTGTCTTGTCCTATAAAAAAAATCTATTACTCTGAAAGACAATTTATAGTCAAATTAAGCATTGGCAACGAGTTGTCTATAGAATTGTTAAATTGTTAAATTGTTGTATGAGACGAAAGGGGCGAAGAAATAAACTAAAAAGGTGTGATATTAATAGTCCCTTTTTGGAGAAAATTTAGAGATCTACAGTATCATTTGACAATGACGATTGATCCTGAATAATTTCTATAATAATTTTTTTTTCTATAATAAATTTCTTTTTTGATAACCTTTCTCCTTTGATATAAAACTTTAGTAGGCAAAAGAATATAATGTTTTTGAAATAAACGTTGTTTAATTTGTTAGTGAAATATGTTCAATCAAATTTTGGGTAAATGAGAAAGAGAGTAAATACATCCATATGAACGCTTTTTTTTTTCTGTTTCAACAGTGGATATTGTGGATGGAAATACTTTTATGAAATTGGGGTCTACAATATTCAAAATTAACAATTTGTAAAATGTTACCTCTGCTTCTAGACACAAAAGATACTTTGTGCAACATTTGATCTTGATTATTGTCCTTTTTATCAACAATATTTTTTCTTAAAAGTTCCTATTCCTACCTCTAGTTATTAATAACACTGTCACCTTTAGTGATTAATAATACTGTGTCAATTTTTTGTTTTTTCTAAAAGAATATTATAAATCTTTTTTTAAATATGCATAATTTTATTTAAAAAAAATGAACATTTATAAATTATTTAAAGATTATTTCAGATTTTTTAACAAATATATATAAAGTACTATTAGCGATGTAATTGTTGGCTTGCATTTATTGTATTATTAGTGATGTAATGATGACTTGTGTTTATTTAAGACCAGTTAGGCACTTAGGCTCATGTAAATTAAATGTATGGGGCCATATCATAGATCTATTTTCATGAATAGGAAAATTCATATATCTATGTATAGGAAAATGTCTCCAGTGGAGCTACACCCCTGTAAATGCCAGTTACATCATCAGATCAAATTGTATAAATGCAAAGCTTATTTATAAAATAAAGGAAGAATTATGTTTTTATCCAAAGTAATTTAATTTTAAAAAGTGGTGGCCCAAAATTCCATAAATAAGATGTTATTCATTAGGAGGATTTAATCCCATAATGGTGTGCATAAACACTAACTTGCCAATATTACCTTCTACCAACCAGGCCACTCACCCACCCCACCCCCGAACACTCCTCTCAAACCTATGCAAAAATAGGTTGCCCATGTTTTTAATTTTTTAAAATTTATTTTTAATACTCTATAAAATTTTAATATATAAATATATAAATATAAAAATATAAAAATATAAAAATATAAAAATATGAAAATAAAAATATTATATATATATATATATATATATATATTAAAATTTTGGAATTTAGTTATTAACTTGAATATTGTTTCATTATTTATGTTTTTTAATAATTTGCATATTAGATTTATTGATTTATTGCAAGTTTGAATCAATAACATTATTTTTCCCTTTAAAAAAAAAATTAACCTTTTAACTTTTAACTAAATTTTAAGAAAACAATTTATAACTAAAAACCAGACAATTTTTATTTATTTATTTTGACAATTAAACACTTTCTAAAAATGTAGTAATCTGTGTAAACTTATTTTTTAAGGATTTACAGGTTTGGTATGGCAGCATTAACGAGAACCTTGAGCATTCTGGGATCTTAAGATTTCATGATATTCATTTATGCAAAATAAATATTTGTTGTAACTAACACGGATCCATAATGACAACGAGTCTTCAAGCAAAATGTGCTCTATTTATCATTTCTGCTTATTTTCCTTATACAGCTTTCGATTCGTGATGGTGGGAATTTTCTCAAGAGAGACTTTTATGGGCAGGGAGAGGACCTTATTAAATGGATTAATTTAAAATTCAAATTTTAAATCCTTTACCGCTTCCATCAAGCGGTGCCACCTTAAACCAATGAATTAAGTGATTTATAATATTAAATCTAATATTATCACATGAGTCAACTAAGAATAATTGAAAACATTCTTACATTCTCCCACATGACTCATGTGATAATCGCATTACTCATTCATTCATTGGCTTCATCGTAAAATGCGTAATTAAAAATAGGCCCAACAAGAGTCATGTGATTATCGTCGTTATACGACATAGTTCCTTCCATGCACCCATATACCAATTCTCTTCTTTACGCAACCATTATTCATAAGTGAGATATATTTCGAAATTAAAATGTTATTATCTCAGTTTAAAGTAAGTCACATTTACCAATCATCATCAAAATTATGTATACACATAAGGTATAAACGGGAAAATTAGCCAAACTTGTACTTTAATAAACTCAGTGTCAATAGACATTATCTTTTGAATCGGTGATCATAAATAATTGAACATGAGACCCATTCTTTCAACATGACCAATAAATGTTTTGGGTGGTAACCCTTTTGTGAAAGATCGTAATCATAAGATTGGTCTTTGATGTGTTCTATTGACACTCTTTGTTTATGAACCTCTTCTTTAACAGCAAAGAATTTCAATTCCATATGCTTAACACCTTTGGAATACTTATCATTCTTACTAAAGAAGGCTAGCTGAAATTGTCACAAAAATTTTCAGCGAATGCAGCTATCACATCAACAATCTGAGCCACGAAATAAAGTTCCGCGACCATTTAAGCAGACCATGGCCTCAAAGTATGCCACAAATTCAGCTTCCATGGTAGATGTAGCAATCACTGACTGTTTTACACTCTTCCAAGAGATGGCCCCTCCAGCTAAAAGATACAGATAGCCACAAGTGGACTTTCGGTATACCTGATGACTTATAATCCCGGTATGAATATCCAGTTACTTCAAGATGATCGGATCTCCACATAAGTAAGCATGTATTCTTTTGTTCCTTGCAAATATCTTACAGAACCTTCTTTGCGACTTTCCAATGATCTAACCCGGAGTTACTCACGGTATCTTACCAACATTCCCAGCTGCAAACATATGCGGTCTTGTACAAATACGAGCATACATTAGACTCCCAACAGCCAGTTAAAACGGAATTGCCTCCATTGTTTTTCGGTTCCAAATCATTACGTGGACATTGCATGAGTAAGATTTGTCTCCTTTACGAATTGGAGCGGGAGGCGAGCAGTGCACTGTCCCGAATCTCTACAAACTTTATTTGTATAGGATTTTTGAGACAAACCTAACATTCTTTGTGATCTATTCCGGAATATCTCTATTCCATCACATACGTCGCCTCACCCATATCTTTCATTTCAAAGTTATTAGAGAGAAACCTTTTCGTTTCATATAAGAGATGAAGATCGTTAGTTGCTAGTAAGATATCATCAACATATAGAATCAGAAATATAAACTTACTCCCACTGACTTTAAGATATATATATACATCGATCAACAGTGTTTTCTTTAAACCCAAAAGAAACAGTATCATTAGACTTAAGATACCATTGTCAGGCTTGTTTAAGTCTGTATATTGATATTTTAAGTTTACACACCATATGTTCCTTTCCTTTTTCTATAAAACCCATTGGTTGATCCATATAAACTTCTTCATTTAGATTTCCATGTAAAAAGGCAGTTTTCGCATCCATTTGATGTAACTCTAAATCGTAATGAGTTACTAAAGCCATGATAATTCTAAATGAGAATCTTTTTAGAGACGAATTGAAAAGGTCTCCTTATAGTTAACGCCATCTTTCTGAGTAAACCCTTTGGCATCTAATTTGGCCTTGTAACGTTCTAAATTACCACGGGAGTCACGTTTGGTCTTAAAGACCCACATTTACTAACCAACCTTTTTGATGACCTTCGGTAATTCAACCCAAGATCGGACTTCATTACGTACCATAGACTTTAACTCATCTTTCATGGCTTCTAACCATTTATCAGAATTAACATCATTCATGGCTTGTGAAAATGTCACTGGGTCATTTTCAATTCCTAAATCACTTTCTGACTCGTGTAGGTATACCACGTAATAATTAAGAATAGCTGATCTCTTTTCTCTTTGAGATCTCCTTAATTCTATTGGTTGTGATTCATCTACTCCAGGTTCATTAATCACAATTTCATTATGAGTAATGGGATCATTAATTTGTCCTTCATGTTGTTCATGAGGTTGTGTCGGTTCAATAGCGAGGAACAATTGGAGGAGAAGAATAAACGATTAGGGATACAAGTCAAAGGAATACGTACCCTCATTTCTTTAATATCCACTTTTCGAGTGTTTCTCTCCCACCTTCATCATTCTCAATGAACTTAGCATTCCCAGTTACATAATCCTTGTAATATGGTTAGGAACGTAAAATCTAAACCCTTTAGACTTTTGGATAACGATGAAATAATAACTGATTGTTCTTGCATCAGTTTCTTTTCTTGTGTGGATTATAATATCTAATTTACGGGGCAACCCCCGAGCATGTAGGTGCCTTAAATTTAGGTTTCCTTCGGAGTCCATAGTTCAAAAGGTGTTTTGAGCTTGCCTTACTAGGAACCACATTTTGCAAATACATGGCGGAGTCTTTAAAGCATAAGTCCACGATGAAATGGTAAGATGCGTACTTACCATACTCCTAACCATATCTAACAAGGTTCTATTACGCCTTTCTGATACACCATTTTGTTTTGGTGTACCTGGCATTGTGTATGATTCACATATACCATGCTTTTCTAGAAATCTAGCAAATGGACCAGGGTGTTGTCCTTTTCCATCATAACTTCCATAATATTCACCACCTCTATCGGATCTTACAATTTTCACATTTTTATTCAATTTGCCTTTCAACTTCGTGTGAAAATTTCAAAGAGCATTTACGGCTGAATTTTCATGTAGCAAATAGACATAACCATAATCATTAATAAAAGTTATGAAATATTTTTCTTTATTAAAAGAACTGACATCAAAAGGTCCACATATATCGGTGTGTATTATTTCAAGAAGTTGTGTGCTTCTTGTGGCTCCTTTCTTTGTGTGTTTTGTTTGTTTACCTTTAATACAATCCACACATACACTTAGATCAGTAAAATCCAAGTTTGGAAGGATTTCATTCTTTACTAATCTTTCCATTCGTTCTTTGGAAATATGTCACAATCGTTTATACCACAGTAAAGCGAGACGTTCATTAGCTAAACCACGTTTAGTACCAACATTATGATGTAGGGTCATAAGAGTTTCAGCATATAGATTGTCAAGAGTTACTTTAAATAAGTATCCTGCCAATGTACCACCACCAATCATACATGTGTTTTGTAAACTGAAGCAACCCTTTACCAAATTTAAATACATATCCGGCTTTATCGAGTTTGGAAAGTGAAACTAAATTCTAGATATACAAATTTACATAAAAGGTCTCGATAAGTCAAATGATGTCCAGCATCCAAGAATAAGGCGATAAATCCCAACGGCTTCACTTTGGAGCTTTCATTCGGTTATTAGGACAAATTTCATTCGGTCTTGTGGTTTGATTGAAAGGAACTCCCGCATTATATTAGAAACATGAGTTGTACATCCAATCAAGCCACCAAGTGTTAATAGGAACTTCAACCAAATATGATTCAAACATATATAAGCATCATGTTTACCTTCTTTTCGAACTGCTTCACGTCCGACAACTTTGGAAATGCCCGCCTTTCTACAAAGTGCATCTGTCAACTTTAGGCCCCTTCTTATGAATCTTTAAAGTGTGCTCTTCGAACTTTGGTGGCCCTTTTCCTTATTTCTGTATGTTTTTCTTTCCACTCATTGTTACATAATTAATAGTGAATTCCTCGTTTTTAAGTCTGGTCTCTTCCTGAACTAGCATACTATGCAGTTCATGCACATTCCACTTGTCCTTCATGGTATTATAGTTCATTTGGAAGGGACCATACTCACTTGGTAAGGAGTTCAAAATGAATTGTACAAGGAAACTCTCATCCACCTCCATTCCTAATGACTAAGCTCACGGCAAATTAGTCATCTCAATTCACATGTTCATGCATAGTACATGAACCATCAAATTTCATGGTGGTTAAAGTACTACTATCGTCCCAAGAAGAGACTTATCACTGCTTGGGAGCGCCTTCTACAAACTTTAACATTTCTTAGCATTATCGCTTTAGAGAGCCGCCTTAATGTTGTTTGTTAGTGCTCATTCGCATGTACATCAAACTAATCAAGCCACCTTCCTGGGTGTTTTATAATGATTCTTTTCTTCAAGAAGGTTCAAAACAAGCATTATCTTCCTATGCCACTTCTGAAAAGCCAAATCTACATCCATTACCCTAAGGTAAAAATGGATTTGTTCACCTTATCTTAAAAAATTAAGACCATTAAAATCGGGAATGACGAGAAATGCGAGTGCACATGATTGTTATTGCAAGAAATATCATAACATTACTGCTGATCTTGATATTAACATGCTTAATAGACTAAAAAAACATATCGTAAATAGAGGTTAATCATATATTGATGTTCACCAAGTAATCCATCAATATAATTACATACAAATATAATGATGTTAAGAAATTTATCTTACTCTAGAAGATAAATGCAAGAGTTAGATGTATTTACTATCTTTGGATATATAAACACAACATAACTTACTGTTGCATTCATATTACCAAGTACCAATATTCATGTTCAAGGTTAGAAATCAAACAATCAACCTTTTGGGTGATCCTTAATTGTTCTAACAATGAATCACAATCATTCACAAAATTATTCATATCACATCATTATAAAGTATCCATTATGAGAACAATTGTCATTTTAAATAAATAAACATCATAAATAAATAAATTAAACATTCAAATTGAAAATTATAACACTTATGGTACAATTTCGTGACTAACCAACCTGACATGCATTTTCAATTTATTTATTTACTTATGTATTAAAAGAAAATTTTCCTTCAAATGTTTCACATAAAAGGTTATATACATAAATATTGCATAAAATGATATAGCATGTATTGTAGCCTGATGGTTTTAAAAACCCTTATAATCAAGGAGAGATACCATTGGTCATGGGTTCAAATCCTCTTTTTGTTAAATTTTTCAAATTCAAATCTCTTGCTTCCATTGAAGTACGGATTATTCATAACAAAATTTGGATAAAACCAAATTAGGATATAACAAAATTGGTATAAAGGATGGGTCACTCTTGAAGGATAATTATTAATAATTAACCGGATAGTTATTCAAAATGAAAACGCCGAAGATAATTATAATAATTAAAAAAAAATTACTATAAAACACTATAATTATACCATACACCAGATTCTACGTTTCTGGTAGAGTAATCCTTTTTTTTTTTTTTTTTTTAAGATAATCTTCATAAAACACTATAATTTGAATTTCAACAAAAAAATAGATAATCTCCATAAAACACTATAATTTGAATTTCAATAAATTCAAGAAATTTAACAAAAGGAAGGAGATCGCTTTTAAAGGAACAATAATGATCTAAATCATAAAAAATAATATTTTAAAACAAGCCCTATAAAGCCTTATCTATTAAACTTTCAGTGAAAATCATGAATCCCTAAACCTTTGCTCGATACTTCAAATGTAAACTTATTTTTATGATTTTGTGTTTGTGTAACATATTAATGTAACCCGTAACATTACAGACTTTTTAAGATTTCATGATATGTTCACATTTATGATATTCACATTTATGCAAAATAAATGTTTGTTGTAACTAACTCGATCCATAATGATAACGAAGTCTTCAAAATATTATCTATTTCTCATCCCTTACCCTTCTTTTTCCTTCTCTGTTTTCGGGCCAAGGACTGAATTTTTCTCAAGAGAGACTTTATGGCAAGAGAGGACTTTTATTAAATGGATTAATTTAAATTCAAAATTTTAAATCCTTTACCGCTTCCATCAAGCGGTGCCACCTTAAACCAATGAATTGAGTGATTTATAATATTAAATCTAATATTATCACACCAGTCAACTAAGAATAATTGAAAACATTCTTACAATCTGCCCCTCCTCTCCCTAGAAGTCCGTCTTTTTAAACTTTAACGGTTTTACTAATTGAGTTAGACATGTGGACCACAACAATGTTTATTTAATTAGCATGAAAATGAATCATGAGTGTTTTAATATCCATGTATTATAATAAGATTTGTGAAATTATATTGAAGATTTAATTAAAAAACCCGCCTTCAAATATATATTCTTTTAAAGTTAAATATTCTTAAAAAAGGATTATTACTTTTAGTTGAAGAAATTGAAGGTAAGTTAATATTTGTTTTTATATAATTTTTCTATATGAAGAAAATAAAAAATTTTAGTATCAATTTATGTTGTTAATTTTTAATTTTTATTTTACTTTAGATTTAATATTATATTATATATAATGAAATTCGGAATATGAAAATAATAAATATCATAAACAACAAACATATTTTTACATTAAAATAAATTTTTAGATATATTAATCAGATATGGTAATAAAATAAAAATTTAATAAAAAAAATGATTGAATTAATAATTATACTTGTAAAAAAAATATAATTATTAATTAAGTAAATGTTCACAAAATAGGAAACATGGAGGATAATTTAGTAGCATAAAAAATGGTTCTAACATTGGCTTCAAAAATTAAGAGAGAACCGTTAATTTAGTATTTACTCTAATATTAAAACATAAAAAGAAAAAATCCGAAATATGGATATGTGTATGAAACCATATACTCTATAAAATCATTCTTATATTTATAAACTTTAAATAAGATTGTATTATTATCACATTTTGAGTCTAATTATGACACCCCTCATCTTCTCTCATTATATATAGAGCTGCAAAGATTAAATCTTTACTTTCAATTTTAAAGAAAAATTTTGTATTATTTCTTTGCATCATGAAGCTTTCACAACTTTTTATCTTCTCTTTTATTTTAATTTCTTTTTTCAGAAGTGTTATTTCACATCAAAATTTTAAATATGAGAAGTTAGAATTGCCTTTTGGGGTGTCTGACCCCGAAAGTATTGCCTTTGATTGTAATGGTCAGGGTCCTTATACCGGTACATCAGGCGATAGAATTTTTAGATGACAAGGTTCGACACATGGATAAAAGGAGTTTGCCATCACTTCTTCATTTAGGTATGAAGTATTCTTATAATTTTCAATTCAACTTTCTTTGTCATTGTAATTTTTTATATTCTATTAAAGAGTATGAAAATTGCTTAAAATAATTTATTTATTTTTATCATTCTCCTTGACTAGGATTCCTAAATTTTGTGGTGGATCAATCAATCCAATTATGGAACAAATATGTGGAAGATCGTTAGGTCTTAAATTTAATGAAGCAACCTGTGAGCGTTACATTGCCGATGCTTATTTTGGGTTGATGGTTGTTGGACGCAATGGTGGAGTTGCCAAACAATTGGCGATTAGTACTGAATGTAAGAACCAATTTTGTTCGTTTGATCTTCGAGGCACGGCCACAAGAATGTGAATCTCGCAAAAAGGCGATCCTGGCCATCAGAGGTATGCCGACCGCCTCTCCGATGATTAAGTCAACAATGGAGAGGAAGAAGAAGGAGGTTGAGATAGTTGGAATTGCATACCTTTTTCTGTGGGGATCTTCCCAATTTATAGGGTTTGGTTCCCACATCTTCGTTCTTATTTTAGGAATAATATATGTTTTTCCTTATTAATGATTATCCTTTTATGGGATAAGATATGTTTTTCCTTATCAAGAATTATCATTTTAAAGGATAATATCTGTTTTTCCTTATTAAAGATTATTCTTCCAAATAAATAATTTAGAAATTAGGAAATTCAGGGATAAATATCTACTTTGCGTATTTTCCCATAACAAATTTCCCATATGCGATGAGACGGTCGGTCAGGGGTTCGGACCTGCACGGTTCGGGACCTGCACCGTCTAGTGTCTCCCCGTGGTTTTAATATAGTGGTCGCCCATGAGGCGGGCCACAAAGGCGTGCGCGGGCGCCGGCCCATTGAACGGTCTCGCCTGGTGCCATGGTACTAATAATGCTCTCTCTTTTTCCCACAGCGTCGGGTACTTCTTCAGTCGGGAAAAATATGGTGCTTTTAAACCTTGAGTGGAGAAAGTTGAAGGGACTGGGAGAATTAATGCGTGCATTGAACGTGTGTTTGGATATAAAGCACGTGTGAACCACATGTTTCTCAACATCCGTCGATGGCTCAAGATCACTGAGAGAGAGCGCAGTGAGCTCCTTTTGTCTGTGAAGAACTCCTAGAAGTTAGGCTCCAGCCCCTTTCCTTACATAGCCCTCGTCATACCCCGTCCGTTGCCAGGAGAGATCGTTAGGGGTGAACATTTTGTTCTTGCTGATCTTTTGAAGTCAATCTCAGGTAGCTCTTCCCAAGCGGGGTCAGCTCGAGAGCCTCAAGCCAAGATCACCGAACGGCCTTAGTTGGGCTTCGTCCAAATTCTCGATCATCACCTTTGAGGGAACAAGACTCACAGGCTGCCCCCCAAGTGATAAAGAGAAAGAATGCACAAGCTGAGAGCCATTGTTGTGTTTAAACATGTGCCAGCGGGTTAGGAGTCTAAAGTCTAGTCTTTTAAAAGTGCCAGCAGGCTTAGAGCCATAGTCTGGTCTTTTGAAAGTGCCAAACGGCTTAGAGTAAGAAGTTTGACATTAAGGATGTGCTAAATGGCATAGAGACAAAAGTCTGGCATTAAGGAAGTGCCAGACGGCTTAGAGCCGGAAGTTTGGCATTAAGGAAGTGCCGGACGGCATAAAGCCGTAAGCTCCAATATGATGTGCCAACAAAGATGTAGCCTAAGTCTCTGCATTGCGAGGTGTTGGACGCTAGAGTCGAAGTCCTGGGCATTAGCGAAGTGCCAAACGCATGTGCCGTAAGTTTGGCACAAGGAAGTGGCAGACGACATAGAGCCAAAAGTCTGGCATTAAGAAAGTGCCAGACGGCCAGGAGCCGAAGTCCGCACAAGAAAGTGCCGACTTGCCTGGGAGCCACAAGTCCGGGCTCAAAGTGCCAGACCCGCCAGAGCCGTAAGTTTGGCACAAGAATGTGCAAAACGGCATAGATCCAGAAGTCTAGCATTAAGGAAGTGCTAGACGGCTTAGAGCCGGAAGTTTGGCATTAAGGAAGTGCCACTGGCGATAGAGAGCCTAAGTCCGCACAAAGAAGTGCCGACGCCTGTGTTCTAAGTCCGCACGAAGAAAGTGCTGGGACGGCTTGATCCATAAGTCTAACATTAAGAAAGTGCTCGACTACTGAGCCACAAATCGTCTTTTTTGAAAGTGCCGTAATTCCTCTTGAGCCGGTTCGACATTAAGGAAGTGCTGCATACATAGAGCCGGTCCGGGCATTAAGGAAGTTCCAGATCGCTGTAATCGAAGTCTCGTATTGGGCAAAGTGCTGGGGACAAAGATGGATCCTAAGTTCAGACAAGAATTGCCAGACGGGGCTGAGCCATGGGTATAATTTTTTGAAAAAGATGATGGCTTAGGAGTTAGAAGTCCGAGGCCACGAAGTGCCGATGGCCAGAGTTAGAAGTCCTGATATTAATGAAGTGCCGACGACATGTAGCTGTAAGTTCGCATTAAGAAAGCGATGTCATAGAGCCGTAAGTTTGGCATTAAATGAACCAAATTGGGCATCAACCATACCGGGCTTCCGGAGACATTTCCCGGATCTTCTAGTAATGAACCGCCAGGCATCGACCATGTCGCCTGGACAAGGCAATAGCGCCATCCGACTCTTTCAGATCGCCGCTGGCATTACATGCCCGTCGAATAGGGCATTTTAGCACCATCCGTGACTTTAATCTGCCTGAGACAGCTGTTTGGCCTGGATAGCATTTCTAGCGCTATCCTAGCTTTCAAGTGACCGGCTAGATGTTGTTTATACCGCCCGATGTGTCATTTTACCGCGCATTCGCTTTAAGTGGATCGGTTAGATGTTGTCTATACCGGGCCGGACAGGTCATTTTACTGCGCCATCTGAGCTTTTAAGTGGACCGGCTAGAAGTTGTATTTACCGGGCTGAACAGGTCATTTTTCTACGCCATTTGGACTTTTAAGTTGACCGACTAGAAGTTATCTTTAACGGTAGACAAAGTCATTTTATCATAACACATCCCATTCCTTTTAAGTTGGATCGGCTAGAAGTTATCTTAACGGTCGGACAGTCATTTATCGCGCCTATCCGGGCTTTTAAGCTGGGATTGTGGTAAAAGTTATTCTTAACGCCGCATGTCATTTTATCGCGCCATGCTTTTATGGACCGTTAGAAGTTATCTTTACCGAGCTGGATAGGTCATTTTACTGCACCATCTAGGCTTTTAAGTGGATCGGTTAGATGTTGTCTATACCGGCCTGGACAAAGTCATTTATCGCGCCATTCTGACTTTAAGTCGTAATTCACTAAGGTTATCTTTACCAGGCCGGGCAAGTCATTTTACTGCGCCATCCGGACTTTTAAGTTGATCGGCTGAAGTTATCTTTAAGGGCCGCACGTTACTCCCATCGCGCTCATTCGGACTTTGTTGACCGGCAGAGTTATCTTTACCGACAGATAGGTCATTTTACCGCGCTCTATCCGAGCTTAAGTGACCGTTAATGTTGTCTTTATCGCTAGACATGTCATTTTATCGCGCTCATCCGACTTTGTTGACCGCTATAAGTTATCTTTATCAGTCGCGATAGGTCATTTTACCGCACCATCCTGGCTTTTAACGTTTAATCAGCTAGATGTTATCTATATTTATATTGGGCTGGATAGGTCATTTCTTTGCGCCATCCTGGGCTTTTTAAGTGAATTACATTGCAAGATTGATGAAAATGCTTTAAAGAAAGCTTTTATTGATAATACATCTTGAGTTTGCGACTTTCTCAGTCGGTCGCGATTGGTCACTGTTTCTTTGTGGCCTTGACATGACTTTGCATCCTTGTGCTCGCGCGAACTCTTTGCTTTCTCTCCATGTCCCACCATTTTCAATGGAAGAATTGATTTTTAAGCGGCCCAGGTCATTGATTTGCATGACATTGTGACTGCCTCGGATGAATCAGATGTGGAGGGCTATTGGACAGCGGTTGGAGCCAAGCTCTTGCCAATGTTGATGAAACTTTTGTTGTTTCCTGAGCTTGTATTGTGTAAGAACTATTTTGTTTGTTTGATCTCCGGGGCATCGGCTGCGCAATGTGAACTTGCAAAAAGGGCGATTCGGCGACGGTGTGCCGACCGCCTCTTCGATGATTAAGTCAGCAATGGAGAGGAAGAAGAAGAAGGTTGAGATAGTTGGAATTGCATACATTTTTCTGTGGGGGATCTTCCCTGATTATGGTTGAGTTCCCGAATCAGTTCTTATTTTAGGAATAATATATGTTTTAAGGTAGTACAGGATTATCCTTTTATGGGATAAGATATGTTTTTCTTTATCAAGGATTATCCTTTTAAGGGATAATATATGTTTTTCCTTATTAAGGATTATTCTTCTAAATAAATAATTTAGAAATTAGGAAATTCAGGGATAAATATCTACTTTGCGTATTTTCCCATAACAAATTTTCCATATGCGGTGAATGTGCATTTAGAGGTCTGGGACAGACGGGTTTAAGGCTACAGGTCTGGTGGGTTAGCACATTGGTTTTAATATAGTGGGGCTGCCCCCGTGAGGTGGGCGGGCGTGGGCGTCTTGCGGGCCTGCTTTGATGAGCAGTGGAGTGCAGACTAAAAGCCCATGGTACCCTTAATGCACACTTTTCAGTTGAGCGGTACTTCTTCAATCGGGAAAATATGGTGCTTTAAACCTTGAGTGGAGAAAGTTGGAGGAGGCGATTCGTGCCACGATAGGTGTACCGGAATCGACAATATTTGTAACTAAATTCCTCCTCACAGGCGCCAGCTCTTTTGCGATTATAGCAGTTCTAGGGTCGAACTTCAGGATGAGTTTTCTTCTTCAATGATTCTGGGTGAGGCTCAAAAAATAGTGAATTTAAATTTGGATTTTTAAGGTTTTACAGCAAAACAGGGGTTGTTTATTTGAGGCTGAAATTAAAATAAAGAAAAAAAATGCTAAATAGAACCCCTTAGAAGTGTGGGCCTTGGTTTTAGAGTTCAGACACAAACCTCTCCTCGGGTCTTTTCCTGTAGCGTTGGGGAGGATGACCTTCAGTCTTTGAGCGGGATCTTCATTAGCTTTAAAAACTAAACTATGAGTTTTCCACAGAAAGCGACATTTATTGAACATTAATGCTCTAGGCGGTGGCGTGCCTGCACAGATCTACCTCTGGCGTCTGTAGAAAGCAACTAATGAATCTCAGTGGATCTAGCGATAAGCATCCTTTGAACCACTAAGATTGCCAAATCTGCAGTCGGCTGTCAAGAAGTTCTAACCTAGAGTGAGAAATAGGAACATAAATGAAAATAAATGCCTCGTTAAACGGGCCAGTTAGTTTACTCAAATCTAGCCGGCTTAGCCTCTCTTGAGAAAAGTGTGTAAGCCATCTCTGGTTGTCATCTCAGTGTTTGGTAGCGAAAGGAAGAAAATGAAGAAAATGGAAAGGAAGCGGCGGCTAGCCATCTATTACTTGACGTGAAGTGATTTGAAGTTTGTCTGGGTGGGGCTTATATGTTTTCGGTGTATATGAAATTAACAAAAAAACCAAAATCGGAAGGCTATTACAGGGTTAAATTTGGAAGAAACAACAAAAACATCAAAGCGTTAAAAGCAGGTGAATAGTGGATGGGAGGTGAAACGATGTCGGTAACATGAGCGGTCTTGGCGTCAGATGTCCTGCTGACTCAAGGTACTACGCATTTACTATTCTTTCCTCTTGGTCTTTGGTCTACAATGCTGAGTTTGACTCAAATTCTTCATGCTTGGATCGACTCAACAATTTTGGCACGATTAGCTCGCAAAAACTACAAAATTTGCCACAAAATATTATCAGTAGTACAATAAGGACCCGAACATGTCAATTGGGTTAATTAGAATGATTAGTACACAAAAAGCACTCAAAACCTATAATAAATAGGGTTGAATATTTTGAGCCTTAACCGAGGGAGCCCAGGAAAATTAAATGCGTCATTGAGCGATTAATCATTTGGATGTAATGCGCGTGTGAACCCACGTGTTTCACCAGCATCGGTCGATGGCTCGAGATCAGCGAGGAGGGTATGATGAGGCTCGTTTTGTTTGTGAAGAACTCTAGGGTTAGGCTCAAACTACTTTCCTTACATAGCCCCAGTCATACCGGAGTCCGTTTGCGGGAGAGGTCGTTGGGGGTGAGCGCTTGTTCTTCGATCTTTTGGAAATTCGATCTCGGGTAGCTCTTTAAGCGAGGTTGGCTCGAACCTCAAAGCTAAGATCGGGATGTAGTTAGCTTAGATCGGCTGTCAGGTCACCTTTGAGAGACAGACTCCTGGTGCCCCCAAGTGGTGAAAGAGATGCACAGGCTAAGAGTCATTCTTTGTGTTTAAACATGCGTATTGGCTTGAGGAATCTAAGAGTCTAGTCTTTTAAAATTGCCCAGCGGGGCATAGAGCCACAGTCCCAGTCTTTTAAAAGTGCCCGGGCGGCAGAGTCGAAGTCGACATTAAGGATGTGCCAAACGGCATAGAGCCAGAAGTCTGGCATTAAGGAAGTGCCAAATGGCCTAGAGCCGGAAGTCTGGCATGAAGAAAGTGCTAGACGGCTTGGATCCATAAGTCTGGTATTTTGAAAGTGCTAAACGACTTAGATCCAGAAGTCTGACATTAAGGAAGTGCCAGACGACATAGAGCCAGAAGTTTGGCATTAAGGAATTTGAAGCGGCGCAGAGCGAAGTGCGGCATTAAGGAAGTGCGGGCGGCCAGACCAGTCGGCATTAAGAAAGTGCGAACTGACATAAATTTAGAAGTCGACATTAAGAAAGAGCGGACGACTTGGAGCGGAAGTGCGGCGGTTCAGGCGGCAGGCCCGCAGAGTACGGTCTTTTGAAAGTGCGGGCGGCCCCAGAACGGGGAAGTCTGACGTAAGGAGGTACGGACGGCATAGAGCCAGAAGTCTGGCATTAAGGAAGTGCCAGACGGCATAGAGCCAGAAGTCTGGCATTAAATGAACCAGTTGAGCATCAATCATACTGGGCCGGAAAGGACATTTCCCGGACTTAGTAATGAACCAGCTAGGCATCCACCATGTTGGGCCAGACAGGGCAATAGCGCCATCCGGACTTTGTACTGGGCCAGTTGGGCATTAGCCATGCCTGGCCGAATAGGGCATTTAGCACCATCCGGACTTTAATCTAAGCCGGTTGGGCATTAGGCATGCCGGGCTGGATAGGGCATTTAGCGCTATCCGGGCTTTCAAGTGGACCGGTTAGATGTTGTCTATATCGGGCCGGACATGTCATTTTACTGCGCCATCCGGGCTTTTAAGTGGATCGGTTAGATGTTGTCTATACTGGGCCGGACAGGTCATTTTACTGCGCCATCCGGGCTTTTAAGTGGACTGATTAGATGTTTTTTCTATCTTAGGGCCGGACATGTCTATTTGACGCCATCAGGTCTTTTAAGTGGGCCAAGCTAGAAGTGTATTCTGGGGCCAGACAGGATCATTTCTAACATGGGCCATTCGAGACTTTTAAGTTGGCCAGTGAAGTTATCTTCTGGACCAGGACATGTCATTTCTTATCGGGCTTTATGGATCGGTTAGATGTTGTCTTTACCGGGCTGGATAAGTCATTTTACTGCGCCATTCGGACTTTTATGTTATTAGGCTAAAGTTATCTTTATCGGTAGGACAGTCGTTTACTACGCCGTATGGACTTTTAAGTTGGCCAGGCTATAAGTTGCTCTTCTGGAATTTGGATAAGTCATTTTCTTTGCGCCATTCGGACTTTTAAGTTGGCCAAATTTAGAAGTTATTTGCGTTGCCAAAGTAGGACAAGTCATTTTTTAACTGCCATCGGACTTTTAAGTTGATCGAGCAGAAGTTGTCTTCTGGCCAGGACGGTGTTTCTGCATCATCACGGACTTTTAAGTTGACCGGCTAGAAGTTATCTTTATCGGGCCAGACAGGTCATTTTACTGTGCCATTCGGACTTTTGAGTTGACCGGCTAGAAGTTGTCTTAAGACCCCGGACATGTCATTTTCTTTGCACCATCAGGGCTTTTTAATGTTGACCCCGATTATGTTATCCCGTCTGGTCGGACCGGATCATTTTCTTGCGCCCGTCAGACTTTTGGTTCTGGAGCTAGAAGTTGTCTTTGCAGGAGTACAGACGGGTCATTTTTATTGCTCCATCCAGACTTTTAAGTTGACCGCTAGAAGTTGTCTTTACCGTGTCGGACAGGTCATTTTACTGCGTCATCCAGACTTTTAAGTTGACCAGCTAGAAATTATCTTTATCAAGCCGAACAGGTCATTTTACTGCGCCATCCGGGCTTTTAATGTTGACCAGTTAGATGTTATCTACACTTGGCCGTATAGGTCATTTACTGCGCCATCTGGGCTTTTTAAGTGGGCTATTGCAAAGATTGATAGAGAATGCTTTAAAGAAAGCTTTATTGATAATACCTCTTCCAAGTTCGCGACTTTCTCCGATCTGAGTCTGCGACTGGTCATTATTTCGCTTTGAGCCTTCAACATGACTTTGCAACTCCTTCACCTTTCTTGCTTGTTCCTTTTGCTTTCTCTCCATAATACGGCGCCAAATGAAGGAGTGATTTTATGGCCAATTTGGTCATTGGGTTTGCATGACATTGCGGCGCCGGGGCAATTCGGATGGAATGGGGATCGACTGACTTGACGGAGAGACTCTTGGACAACAGTTAGACGAGCTCTTGCCAATCGTCGGTGAAAATTTTTTGTTTGATTTCCCACAGACCAGCCAAGTAAGAGCTTGATTATGTTCGTACGATCTCGGGGCATAATTTGTATGATAATAGTCTGCAGAGTATCCGGCGGCGGTGTGTAGCCTCTCAGGAGAAATGATTAAGTCGGCAATGGAGGAAGAAGAAGGAGAGGTTGAGATAGTTGGAATTTAAATACGTTTTTAAGTTGGGGATCTTCCTAATTTATAGGGTTCGATTCCCAAATATCCGTTCTTATTTTAGTAATAATATATGTTTTTCCTTATTAAATATTATCATTTTATGGGATAAGATATGTTTTTCCTTATCAAAGTTATCTTTTAAGGGATAATATTTGTTTTCCTTATTAAGGATTATTCTTCGAATAAATGATTTAGAATTAGGAAATTTAGGGATAAATATCTACTTTACGTATTTTCCACAACAAATTTCCCATATGTGGTGAGATGGCCAGAGTTGGGGTCTCGGGACCCCGGATGAGTTCCACAGGGTACGCGCGGAGTACAGTGGGTTTCCGTGTGGTTTAAAGCGTTAGGCGCTTCTTAATGCGGACCTGGCTCACATCGTCACGGCACTTCATATCTTCGGACTTACGGCTCCTAAATTTGTTTGGCACTTTGGAGCCGGACTTGTGGCTCAATGTATGGCGCTCTTAATGCCAAACTTGGCTCGAAGCCATGACACTTTCTTAATGCCGGACGCCGGCTCTGGCCGTCGACACTTTCTGTGCTAGACTCGGCTCTAAAGCGGTCGACACTTTCTTAATGCTGGGCCACGACCACATCATAGTATGACACTTCCTTAATGCCGGACTTAGGCTCTGTATCGACACTTTCTTAATGCCGGACTTACGGCTTTTGTAAGTTGGCACATCAGCAATACGGGCTTGGCTCTAAGCCATCGACACTTCCTTAATGCGGACTTAGGCTCTGGCGGAGTCTTGCGCCTGTGTCTGCGGACCGTCTATGCAGATCATGCACTTCCTTAATGTTGGACTTACGACAAGCCGTCGACACGTTCAGACCCAGGACTTGTGGCTCAGGTCGGTCGACATTTTCTTAATGCTAGACTTAGGCTCTGTAGTCGGCCTTCCTTGTGCTAGACTTACGGCTCTATCTTGGTTTGGCACATCCTTAATGCGGACTGGATGCAAGCCGTCTGGCTTTCAAAGGCCAATTGGCTCTAGCTTCTTGGCACTTTTAAAGATTAGACTTTAGACTTTAGCCGGCTGTGGCATTGTTTAAACACAATGATGGCTCTCGGCACATTCGCATTCTTTCTCTTTACCACTTGGGGGCGACTGTGAGTCTTGTTCCTCAAGGTGGTAAATAAAGTAGGACGAAGCTAACTAAGGCCCCTTCGTGATCTCGACCAGGCTCTCGAGGCGATCAGCTTGGGAAGAGCTACGAAGTTGACTACAAGATCGAGAGAGAACAAATGTTCACCCCTAACGACCTCTCCCGACGGGCGAAGGGTATGGCGGGGCTATGTAGAAAGAGAGCGGGCCGCTCCGAGTTCTTCGCAGACAAAGGAGCTCATTAAGCTCCCTCGGTGATCTCGAGCCGCATCGACGGATGTTGAGAAACATGTGGTTCACCGCGTGCTTTATATCAAACACCGTTGATACACGCATTAATTCTCGATCCCTTGACTTTCTCCACTCGGGTTTAAAGGACCATATTTTTCAGGCGAAAGTGCAAACACCAGTAGGGAAAAAGGGGGAACGTGGAGTTACCATGACTTTTGGTCCGGAACCAGCGTTCGATGGGCGGCGCTATCGCCCACTACACAGCGCCTCGTAGGCCGGCCCTAGGCGACCTTTGTATTAAAACCACAGGGCCACAGACGGTGCGATCCTAGAACTCAGGGTGAGACCCTCGGCCAGGCAATCTCCTACCACTATATGGGAAATTTGTTATGGCAAAATACATAAAATTGATATTTATCCCTGAATTTCCTAATTTCTAAATCATTTATTTGGAAGAATAATCCTTAATAAGGAAAAACATATATTATCCCTTAAAAGGATAATCTTTGATAAGGAAAAACAGATCTTATCTCATAAAAGGATAATCCTTAATAAGGAAAAACATATATTATTCAAAAAATAAGAACGGAGATTTGGGAATCGAATACTATAAATTGGGAAGATCCCCCACAGAAAAAGGTATGCAATTCAAATTATCTCAACCACCTTCTTCTTCCTCTCCATTGCTGACTTAATTATCTGAGAGGCGGTCGACACACCATCGCCGAATCACCCTTTTTACAGGTTCACATTTCGCAGCCGATGCCCCGGAGATCAGACAAACTCCCATCTATCAAGTCCTGCATATAATTTTTTTTTTTTAAAAAAGTTTAGATATAAAAAGCTTGTTCTTATATGAAAACGAACTTTACATCGTTGAATGTTGATTTTATTTTTCGAGATATGTATTTTCTCAGACAAAATTTTAATCTACACAGATCTCAAGAAATAAAATCACCATTTAACGATGTAAAACTCGTTCTCATATTAGAACGAGTTTTTTTTATAGTTGAACCATTTAAAAAAAATGTTGTTTAAATAAAGTATTATTAAAATTCAATTGTTTCAAAAGAAATATAAAATATTTTTAATTACTTCTCATCACTATATAAAACTTATTTTTAAAATTAAATTGTCTTATGCAAAAATATTTCAAAATTTATATTGAATTTTAAATACTTTTAAACTTATTTTTATATTGAGTTTGTATTTTGAAATGACGAGTTTATATTTTTTTGGAGAAAATATTGTTTAAATTCTGAACTTGCTATTATATATTGAAAAAAAAGTTGGTATTTAAATATAGAAACTTTTATTTTAATTGTCCGAAGTGACAACGACGTGGTATTGATGACTTTAAACACCCAATTCTTGAGGATTGATTGTATTCTCTACAATCGTCTGATCCTTCCTAGAAACCGATGCAGCTTCATTGTCACTTGACCTCTAAAAATTTTTTGTCCACATCTACTACGGATATTCACGATTCTTCTTTTTTGCTTATGAATAATTCTGTATTTTCTACTACTGGTTCTCCATCGTCTATGTGTACTACAGCAACTACTAATAAAAATTCCTCTCTTACTTCTTTGGACAGTCTATCTTACACTTGTGCTCACTTCTACCACCACTAATTCTTTCTCTGATATTAATGTTTGGCACCTTAAGTTTGTTGTCACCTCGACCGTCCAAACCTATGAGCATCATCAGCACAATGTAAATCTGTAAAAAGGACGATTCGACGATGGTGTGCCAATTGCCTTTTCAATAATTAAGTCAGCAAAAGAATGAAGAAAATAGAATATAATGTTACTCTGAGTTGGAATTGTTTACCTTCCCATCGTGGGGAGTCTTTTGTAAGGATATTCTCATGATCTTCGTGATAAAATCCACTCCTTCCTTATCGAGGATTTGTTATGGTGATAAACTTTGCCCTCCCTTTCCCTAGGGTAATTCTTCCTTATCAAGGATTTACCTTCCGAGAAATAAGGGGTTCAGATATATTTACCCATAGCGAATTATCCATATTTGGTAGGGCTTGGTTTACAAATCTCCGTTCTTGTCTTTGGAAACTATGAAATTTGTGAATAAATATTTTTTTTCGTATTATCCATAATGAACATGTCATATGCGATAGGATGGCCGCCTAGGAGACTAGGGATCCTAGATGGACCGCCTGAAGCAAGTCCTAGGAAATTTTCCTTGGCGCTCCTTTGTCCCTGGACCCCATCTAGTATGTATCAGAATCGGGCTCGAGATGAGGTAAAGATTGGGCGCTTTGCAACACGGGATGGAGTGGGCCTCGGCTCGAGTGGCCGTTGATAATGGGTTGGAGATCATGGCACTTACGAAGTTGGGACATCCAAATTACAAAGTTTAGGCTACTGTACTCAGAAGGCTCAAGGCTTGGTGTGCCCTGTTTTGCTAGTGACCTCATGTTTTATGAAGCTTGCATTTTTTGTAAGAGTCGTTCACAACCGTTTCCTCTGTCATCAGCACATGCCACTGCTCCTCTTGAACTGGTTCAGACTGATTCATGAACCTTCGAGAGATGACTTTCGCTATTATGTGCATTTTATTGATGACTTGACTTCAGTTGCTATACTTGGATATATCAGACTAAAGATCGGGCATTTGGTGTATTTCTCCAGTTCAAAGTTTTGGTCGAAAATCAACTTGGCACTTCTATCGAGAAGGTTCTGTTGGGACTCTGGTTTCCACAAATTCCTTAAATGAATGAAAAGATGTGTCCCTCATCGAACATACACTTTGCTTGGTTCATACCTTCCATTAGACATATCTGTTCGTGGAACACTAAACTATTTATACTTCCCGTTTTTGTCATTTTTAACAATAACAACAAAAATATTCTCCTCACTATATCATTTCATTTTTGTTAGAGGCGTACGCAAATTGAGTTCGCGGGGTCTCGTCCGTACCACTTGATTGGAGCGAGATCCAGTTCTATCTGGGAGGCGATTGTCATTGTCCTCGGTCTGAGTTAGAGGGACCAAATTCGTCTTAAGATTGTAGTTCATTCGACAACATGACCCATTAATTGGCATGCAATACTGTTTGGTGCTTGTTCAATCCATAGAGTGACTTGATAACGCGACGCCACTTTCTTCTCTTGTCGGGTGTGAAACCTTGAGTTGTTTAAAATATATTTCTTCTTCCAAATTTCCGTTTAAGAAGGGCGTTTTACATCCTTGATGGATTTCAAGCTTATACACCGCTGCTATAGCAATTAGCATCCTTATAGATGTAATTCTAGTAATAGGTGATTCAATGATTGTATTAACATGTATATCTGGGATCTCTGATTTGTGAACAAGAAAACGATATGCTTCGAAATTTCTTGGAAGATATTCCTAATTGGCCTAAACCAGTGCCCGTTGTATGTATACATTGTGATAGTCAAGCGGCAATAGGAAGGGCAAGGTAATGTGTATGTGGTAAGTCTCATTACATACGTCGAAGACATGACAAGTAAGGCAAACTTCTTTCTAGTGGAATTTATCCTTAAGTGACTATGTGAAGTCAAAAGATAATGTGCGGATCCATTGACAGTGACTAGAGATGATTGCAAAAACATCAAGGAATGGGTTTAAGGCCTCTAAACAAGTCATCATAGCGGACACCTACCTAGTTTCTTGGAGATCCCGAGATCCCAGGTTGAAAAGGACAACTAAGTTATGAAGGCAGTCTTGAAATCTTGCCTAATTTGTTTACCCATTCCCGAGATAAAACTGATGATAATATGTGAAGGTTAGCAAAAAACTTTAATAGTTATGAAACTATATGTTCATAAATCACCTATGTGAGTGTGAAGTGAGGGCAGCACGTGAATTGCAAAGTAGAATTCTCTAAAACACTCATGGGACGGGCGGTGTTCATGGCCAAAGCGAACCTAGCAGTGAGAACCAATTTTGTTCGAAATAGTTGTGTGATTTCTGGTATCCTGAAGCTTACGAAGGTCGGCGTTCAAAGACATCAAGTCTTGATTGGCTAGGAAGTAAGTCGAATAGGCTCACTAGGAAAGTTCAAAGTCTCGGACCACTTATCCACGATGCGGCATTTCTCCATGGAATAATCGTACTTTGCATCGTACGCCTACGGGAGTAGTGATATCAGAACTTTTCATTCATGTGGGGTGTTGGGACTTTGAACTTTCCCTGGAAATTCCTTAAATGAATGAAAAGATGTGTCCCTCATCAAACATACACTTTGCTTGGTTCATACCTTTAAACTGACATGTCTGTTCGTGGAGACACTTCACGGCTTGACATACTTCCGTTTTGCCATTTTTTTAACAATAGCAACAAAAATATTCTCCTCACTTCATCAGCGTCATTTTGTGCGATTGTTACCTGAAGTTGAGTTAGGTAGGATCTCCGATCCGTACCCGCCGGAGGAACGAGATCCGTTCTATCCTGGGAGACGATTGTCCACTATCCTCGGTACAAGTTGAGGGGCCAAATTCGTCTTAAGGACACAACGTTACCGTTGGGCTTGGATCTGCTTTCTAATTATTGTTTGTACTGCAGGTTTGTTTCCTTTATTTTCATTGTTTCTGATTTTTGAACGAACAAGAAGAACTACAGGTTCAATCTGATTGGGTGGGTGAATGTCGTTTGTTTGCTAGTTTTCTTTGTCATAATGGTATCATATTCTAGCAACCTTGTCCTCACACTCATCAACAGCGTAGTTGGGCTAAGAGGAAACATCGTCACATATCTGAAACTGGTATTACCCTTCTTGCTCATGCTAGTCTCTCTTTTGAGTTTTGGTGGCATGCTTTTCAGACTGCTGTTTTCCTAATCAAAAGACTCCCATCTTCACTCATTGGCGGTCTTTCTCTATTTAAAAACCTTTATTCCAAAAAGCTAGATTATTCATTTCTCCAGCCTTTTGGATGTGCCTGTTTTCCCCCATCTTCGACCTTATCTCTCTCACAAGCTCGCTTTTTGTTCTGAAAAGTGTCTTTCTTGGATATTCCTTAGCACACAAAGGATACTTGTACCTCAGTTCTCTTGGTCGCATTCATATTTCTAGAAATATGGTTTTTCATTTCCTTTAAATAAGTCTCCATCATTACCCCCTTCTTCTGCTGTTATTTCTTCTCAACTTCCTGTAGTCATTGGCACACTCGCCATTGATCCCTCTCATATTTTTCCTTCTCCATCCACACTTTCTTCCTCTCCATCACCTGTGTCAGCCGTATCTTCACCTGCTCCTTGCCCCTATTCCTCTATAAATACTAATCCTATGACCACTCGTGCTAAGGCTGGTATTTTTAAACCAAAAGCTTATATTGCTACTAAGCATCCCCTCCCTGAAACATTCCTTCCTCGTGAACCTAAATCTGTTAAACAGGCCCTGCAAGATCCTGTCTAGATCACCTCTATGCAGGTTGAGTTTCATGTCTTACAGCAGGCTAAGACTTGGACGTCGGTTCCATTTGATCCTAATATGAACATTGTCATCAACAAATGGGTTTTTTTTTTTTTTTTCCGCGTAAAATTGAAGGCTGGTGGATCTCTTGATAAGCATAAGAGTAGATTGGTTGTAAAAGGCTTCTTCCAAACACATGCCATTGACTATTGCGAAATATTCAGCCTTGTTAAACTTGTTACTGTACGACTGATTTTAACTCTTACTCCGTCTCATGGTTGGCCAATTCAGCAACTGGATGTGAGTAATGCATTTCTGAATGGTATGTTATCTCAAACTGTGTATATGCGTCACTTGGAGGACTTTGTGGATTCTCAATTTTCGCACCATGTTTGGTGGCTCAATAATGCTCTTTATGGCCTTAAACAATCTCCAAGAGCTTAGAATGATATGCTTCACGTCACTCTGCTCAAATGGGGTTTTGTCAATGCCAAGGTTGATACATCTTTGCTTATTTTTGGTAAAGGTGACTCTTTGCTCTTACTCTTGGTGTACGTGGATGATATTCTATTTAATGGGCCTAACAAACAGCTTGTTGTTAAGTTGGTTTCTGACCTTATGCTACCTTTGCTTTGAAAGACTTGGGTGATATCCATTATTTTCTTGGCATTGAAGTTCATCGTAATCCGGCAGCTTTTTATTTTACCCAATCCAAGTACATCACTAATTTGCTTCTTAAAACCAATATGGAGGGTGCTAAGCCCTCTTGGTCCCCTGCCAAGGTTTTTCCGAAATTAGCTCTTTAGGACAATCCTTCTTTTGACGATGTTCATCTTTATCGGAGTACCATTGGAGCTTTACAATATCTTACCTTAACCAGGCCATATGTTGATTTTGTCATAAATCGCTTAAGTTAATTTATGCATGCTCCTACTGTTCTACATTGGCAGGCTTGCAAGCATCTTCTTCGTTATTTGAAAGGTATTCTTACTCATGGGTTGGTGCTTACTCCCTCTATGTATTTAAGTTTGGAGGCATATTCTGATGCCGATTGGGCTAGTTGTTCGAATACGCGACGGTCTAGTTGTGGATATGTTATTTATCTTGGGGGCAATCCCATTTTCTGGTCTTCAAAGAAGCAACAGGTAGTTTCCAAGTCCAACTCGGAGAGCACTCCCTTGCTCTTACTTCAATTGAGTTGATTTGGCTCCGATCTAGGGATGGTAATTTGCTCCAAACCCAATGAAGAATTCGATACCCGATCCGAATGTAGAAGGGTATGAAAGAACATTTTAAGACCCAATTAAATATTCGGGTAATTCGGTGATGGGGATGGGTATGAGTATATCTTACCCGTCCTTTACTCGAATACTTTGATTATATATATATATATATATATATATATATATATATATATATATATATATATATATATATATATATATATATATATCACAGAAAAATTCAAATTTTCGAAAATGGTAAAAACGGTAATTTCGGTCAAAATCGAATTTTCTAGATCTCGGATAATGAAATGAAGCTTGGCGCTGGAATCGATACCATGAGAAATCTAGGCTACGCGCGTCAAGGCTATTTGGTGATGGTAGATTTCACATTTTTCGAGGCACCGAGAGTGACGCGTGACATGTGGCAAGTGTTGAGTGGCTCACATTGAGCCACATGTCAAGCTATGAGCAAGTCAAACAATGAGAGCTCAAGTGGGACCCATGTGGACATGTGGCAACCCATGAGTGGAAAGAAATCTACTATTAAGGACAAGTGGCATAATGACGCTTGACATGTGACAAGTGTTGAGTGGTACCGCGATGGTACGTGTGTCCACTATATTGAGTCGAAGCAGTAGAGAGCTCGAGTGGGACCCATGTGGACATCTTGGCCCAACCCATGAGTGGAAAGAAATCACTATAAAGTGGATAAGAGGGTAATCTTAGGTATCAAGGTTGGACATGTGGCATGAGAGGACAAGTTCTCTTGACCCCATCTTGACCAAATTGGTTGGGAGAAGAGAAGGAGAGAGGGGGAGAACGACAATTGAGAGAGGAGAGAAGGAAGAAGAAGAGTTTTAGAGAGAAGAACACCAACCTGCCATAGATTTCTAGATGATCAATTGTGTGGACTCAGATGGAGGCAGAGGAAAAGGCTTTCCACCGCAGCTAGGAGCTCTGGTAGAGGCAGGAAGCAAGGGTTTCGTGGCTCGGGGTAGGGTTCTTCTTCTACTTGGATATTCTTTATCTAAAAAGACATGAAAATGGTTTTGGGTGTTGTGAGGTTAGAAATGGCCATGGATTCCGGTTCCAAGAAGTGGAACTGATGCGTGATGAGGCGAATCAGCAGACAACCCACGGACTAGTTTGGGAAGCATTAAGCAGGTCTGATTTGCTGTTGGACCGTAAATCATAATTTTCTTAAATTGAATGGCTTGAAATGTGTATGGAAAATGATATGTTAATGCATGCTAATTCGATGTGCTAATTCTGATTGTTTGAATTATATGAAATATAATTGTGTATGAGCTATCGAATTGGATATATGAATCGCATCAGGTCGCATTCATGTGCACGGTGACATCGTGTCGGTCGCGCGGTGCACGGTATTGGCAGCTCATCACTGCGGACGTGGATCAGCTTGTTCGGGATCAAGGCCCAATAAAAACTCATAGTTCAAATCATAAAATGAAAAGTGCAATTAATGTGCTAGGGTGAAGCAAGAAGGGGGCTGTTAACTCTCTCAAGTGAAAAGCCTAGAACTCGTGTAAGAGACTCATGACGGTCCGAAAAGTTCCAGACGGGTGTAAGAGACCCGCACATCCTAAAATTCGTCAGTAAGAGACCCGAGACATGTCAAATTTCAAGGCTCCAAAAACACACGGCCATGTTTATCACTCAATCAGAGTCGAAGTGACAGGAGTCGATCGACCTCTGGATCGCCACCCAGACTGCAAATCGTGATTGGTGTCAGGAGCCGACAAAGGCTCAATATATGGGTGTCATTGAATACTCAAGATGATTGCCACACTTGGCATAGGCATGTGTGAGGAGCCTGCATGGCACGGAAACATTTCACGACGATATAACCATTCCATGTATGAATTGTAAATTGTATGGAATGTGGATGTTGTGATGTGTCATTGCATGTGCATTTTAGGTGGGGAGTAGCCCTCGTAGGAGAACTCAACTACTTGGCATTGCTCACCTCATCGTGGGAATAACCATTTCAGGTACTGAAGGCACACCTGAGGATGGGATGCATCTGAGGCCTTAGAGGTGAAGAAATGGCCGCACTGGCCTTATTTCTCAGATTAGAAATCAATAAGACCCAGTTTTTATTGTAATTTGTAATTAAAAAAAATTGTAATCAAACTCGTTTTTTTTTTTTTTTGTATAATATATGCATTTCAAGGAAGTTCTCCAAATTTTATTGACTCAGAGGGAATAAGGTTAATTTGTGTTAGTTTTAATACAAGAAGTAGAACAAAAGGGAAAAGAAAAAGAGGTGTGGAGAAGTTTGAACGGGCTACTCGCCCATTTTCCGGTTGGGCCGCGACACAAAGATGTGGTGTCGCGATGTGCACGGCCGTGCGCGCACGACGCGTTGCAACACGCTGGTTGCGCCATGCTCACACGACGGCCAAGATTCAGATGATGAGTCGCGACCGCGGAGCGCAACCCGATTTTTCGGTTTCAGTCGACACCATTCCTCAGGTCGCGACATGGTGTGGGCAGATTGGGTCGCTCTAGTGTCGGGACACCAAATTTGCATCAATGAATGTGGGTGAGGCGTCAGGTCACCGGTCATGACATGATTGTTTGTGCTCAATGGTCAGGTGGCAAATAAACGCAATTTAAAGCCTCACCGTGGGCTGAAATGGTGTCGCGACACAATCCTTAGTGTCGCGACCCAGATTGGGAGTTTGATGTCGCGACCTAGTTTTTGGTGTCGCGACATGGTTCAAAGGGAGGTGAGTCGCCACTGAATCAGTGTCGCGACCGCCCGCCTCCGGGCAGAGACCGTGGCGACCGGGCAAGGTCTAACACGCTAACGCTCACAACAATGCTTCGCAGCAGGCGACAAGACAGACATCGCGACCCACCCCACAGAATGCACCGGTCGCGGTACTCGCTTTTGGGTCATCGCTTAAACACCGTTCCCGAGTCAATTGCTCAAAAAAAAAGACCCCGGATCGCTACAATATATATTAAAAAGCCCTAAAGGTAAAAAAACAATGGGATTTTCTAAAACAATTCATTTCACAAATTGGAACATGGTATTTGGGTAGGGTATGGGTACCCTATCCTCCGATGGATGTGGAGAGGATAAAAAATCTAAATCCGACGGGAATGAAGATATAAATAATAAACAAAGATGGGTATGTGAATCTAAAATCCTACCCAAATCTGACCCATTGTCATTCCTACTCTGGTATCTTTTACTTGAACTTCATCTATCTCTGCCTACTTTTCACATTATGTGGGTTAATAATCGAAGTGCTATTGCATGGGCTCATAACCTGATTTTTTATGCCTGTTCCAAGCACATTGAAATTGACTATCACTTTGTGCGAGAGCAACTTGTTGCCGGAACCCTTGATGTGCGATTTGCCCCTGCTTTGGATAAAATGGGTGATGCTCTCACCAAGGCCCTGTTTGTTGATTGCTTTCTTTATCTCAAAGACAAGCTTTGTGTCATTACCTCACCAGTTCACTTGCTGGGGGCTATAGACGACACTTCTTAACCTTGTTGTTAATCAATCACTTGTTATTTAAGCTTCCAATTCAAATGATGTGTTGGAAAACTAACTAAAACTAACTAATAGGCAAGGTTCAAAAATGATAAAACAAAGAATAAGGCTAACACATACTTTCACACAAGGGAATGAGATGCTAGGGTCGATTGGTATCCCTCAATGTCATTAATTCATTTTAAAAAACCAAATTGAGATTTAAGCACTATGATTATTCGTCGAGGGGATGAATTATGTAACCTCAGCTCTCGCATGTAAGTTACAATTTCTCACTTCCTTTCCCTTAGTCACCTCCTTGTCCTTGTAAGGTAATAAGAAGCATTATTAAAGAATAACCTCTCTTAGCATTTTATCAATCACCTTCGGCTCCTTACGATGAAAACCTAAAACTATATGGAAAACCATTCACCTCCTGGTCCTTCTAGATTCCATACAATGCTATTGCAATCTGGTAATCAATTATTTCAATCAATTGAAACAACCTAAAATCTATCCAAACCATGCCACATTTGAAATAGATACATTTAAAACCAAATAACATAAATAATTTAGCAAATACATCTCAATAGCATAAAAGATGAAGAAATTAATACACGAGTTCAACTAATCTACCCTAAAAAACAATTTAGCCTAACATCCAACCATTAAAAATCCAAAACAAAGTATTCCACATGAACAATATGGAAAGAAGAGAGAGAGATAGAGAAACAAATGTATTCAAAAAGCTTGCTCTACAATCCCCCCATTCAATGGTGGATTTGGATTCGCCCTTATTGAAAATTTGTTCTTCCTTGTGTTCTTGAGGTCCCAATTCGTTCTAGCCTCCCAAACCTTAAAAAATAGGGTTCCTTATATAGCTTTTGGGGTTATGGGCTTCAAAAAGGGCTAGAAAATCAGTTTGGGGGAGTTGGGCCCCGAAATGGGCACTGGGCGCCGAGTCTGCTGATGGCCGGGTAACTTTCGGTCTTTTAGGCCCCCTTTGCTCTTGCTTTTACTCATTTTGCTCCACAGATGACTTAATCACCAAAATAAACATTAAAACAATCATAATCATCTGAAAAAACGTCTAAACGATAGGTAAATCATGATGATATAATAAGAATATAAGTCACCTATCAACTAAATTGAACCTTCACACTTAAGACATGCGCTGAACTCCTCACATAAGAATGGCAACAGATGAATAAAGCTGCAGATGTAATGGCAAAAACTAGCAATGGAAATTCAACCAGGCGAGCTTCTTGAATGGCCAATTTGCTTAGACTTGCGTTATTGTACAAATTCGATGGAATTTATATGGACACAGATTCTGTAGTATTGAAGAGTTTTTCAGGTCTGAGAAACGCCATTGGAGCACAGACCATAGATCTCGAAACCAGCATTCGGAGCACATGCCATATCCTTTTCTGACCATTTTCTTATTTTCTTTTTTTTATTTTTTTATTTTTTATTTTTCATTTTTTTGGTGAAATGAAACTGAACGGAGAAAGTCCATCACAAACTACCCACAGTCTCTGAATAAAAAACATCTTCTTCCCGGAGAAAAAAATGGATGAAGAGCACTCTAATGGTGACCCAGCGAGGCTTGTTTCAAGGAAGTAGGGTATGGTGATTTTGAGCTAAGAAGCATGGAAAATAATATGACCAGAGGATATGACGGGACACGGGGACATGACAAATTCCAAAAACCTAGGACACAGATATGGCAAGTACATGACATAATAAAATTATAAAAAAAATAATTATCCTTAAAAAGCAATTTCGATAAATAAAAAACAAGTGTTTAAACATTGTTTTTACAAATATTCAAAGACTAAAATAAGTAATACTAAAACTAAATACTAGGAGTCAAAACTATCTCCTCCAATGTCTCACATTTTAGATTCACCTTCATTGTAGTTTGAAGATCTCCTTGATAGATTTCGAAGATTGTTATGGACATAAACCAAGTCCTCAGCTTTTTATGGTGTAAACTTGTTTCTTTTCATAGAGTGAATGAAATTATTTGTTCTCAAATTTCTCTCACAACATAAGGATGGACAAGATTGAAGCATTGGTGTGGAAGTTCCATGAACAACCCACCATTTAACAAGACTCATGTACCACTTGTCATTGATAGAATCACTACTAGAAAATCCTCAAAGCATGCAAAAAAACAGCATACTCCTCATTCACTCGCCTCTTATCAACTTCATTTGAAAAATATTTGTCAAAACATTTTTTTTCTTTCTTTTCTTTGACTTCCATATCTAGATGTAGTGGAACACGACCAGGAGACTCATCAAGCCATTGTTGACTATAATACCTACAAGTTGAGTTATGACATAATTTATAAAAAGTATCATAGAATATCATTTATACTTAAATCATCAAAGCCTACAATTTAAACTCTTAAGGTTACCTTGGATTTAAGAAATGAGCTAAGCAATGTAAAGGTGTGTGGCTTTTAGTCCATCTTTCCACAAAGATTCCATTAACAATATCAAAAAACCTACAAGTATAATTATGAAACAATTCATATAAGTTCAAACATAATAAAACTTTCTATCAAAACTCGAGTATTTAACTGATAAATCTTAATCATACCTTGAATTTTATATGAGCCTTTTCTGTTCTTTCTTATAAATGACTTCCTTCACATTTTCGATCATCGAATCCCACCACTCATAAATATTGTGAAGGCAATGTCTGTCAGTGTTAGCTAATCGAAGCATCTCAAATATGGGAGTTATAAAGCTAAGGATATAATCAACCTCCATCCAAAAGTCTTCATTTAGAATTTTATCCTTTACTTCTTTAGCTTTCACTACATCATCTTCTTTATACATCTCCCATTCTTCACTTATCACTAATTGCTCTAAACCTCTTTTTTTTTTGTCTTCAATCGTTTAAGCATAACAATAATGAAGCAAAATGTGTATCGTCCACTGAAAGTAACTTTAACTTGCAATGATTATTAAACATTGACAATCTCATTACATGATTCATAATGAAATTCTTGATAAAAGGGGTATTCCTTAAAACCCAAGAGATCCAACCATATTGTTCCATGACATCATCATATCTTGGGTGTGTTGATGGTGCACATATGTTCTTTAAAGCAAGATTGAGAGTATGAACCACACAAGGGGTCCAAAAGATATGCTAAAACTTTGCTTCTACGATGTGTCCTGCTACTTTGCAGGCTGCAAGATTATCAGTTATAACTTGAACTACTTTTTGAGGACTAATCTCTTGTATAGTGTTAATCAACAAATCAACTATAAAGTGTTTGTCCTTAGTCTTCCCTTCACAGTTTATAGCTTTCAAAAACATTTGCCCACCTTTTGAAACTGCCATGACGTTAATAAGTGGTCTTCTTTGAGCATTTGACCACCCATCATTACAAATGCTCACTCCTTTCTCATTCCAAGTCTTCTCTTCTTGATTGGTTATAATAGATTCTCAATATTACTCTTCATATTACTCTTCTCCTTCTACAATAATGTAGTTCTCAATGCATGTTAGCCTGATGGGACATAACCTAGAAGTTGACTTGCACTTTTAAAGGCACAAACATAATAAGGATTTCTAATAAAGTGACAACCCCCCCAGTGTAAAACATCCTAGCTCTCTAACTGTCACCTATTCCACGTGCACCCATAATCAATGCCTTCTCAATTGATCTAATAGCTCCCTTCCTCCTTTTTGGATGAATTGATGGAGTTGGCAATCCATGGTAACGAGCACCACTAGCAGTATTACTTGTAGAGGAATTCTCAAAATTAGTTGCTTCGGCGCTTGGTATGGGTAAGGAACTTGCTTATGATTAGATTGTTTCACCCTTTGTTTAGCTTCCATCACCACATTTTGCATTCCAACTAAATTTTCATTCGTTACTTTAGTATAATTTGCAACCCCTGTTAATAGAAAGCTATATAACTGCAATAGAAGCGAAGGTGATGAATAAAACAAACAAACAAAAATTACAGGGAAGGATAATGAACCAAGTCCTGTGCAGCAACAATCTTCTTAAAGCAAATTCGCCTTATCTCTTTGACGATGCTCCAAGAATGACTCGGCGTTTGTTTCCCAGGATTTAACGGTTGTTCAGATGACGACGACAACACCCTTGTTGAAAGTCACTCTTGACAAACTCCGATGATGTTCGTAACTTTATCACTTTAGGACGGAAATGAAAACTAGACAATATCTTCGAGAGAATCTCAAAAGAATTTTCTTTCTTTCTTCATACAAAGAGAGTCAAAACTCTCTATTTATAGGCTTAAGAGGAGAAGAACAGACAATGAACCATAAAGTTTTGACGGTTTCACGATTGAATAGACAAAATAAAACTCATTATGGTATTAAAAGATTTGAATGTTTCACATAAGTTCGTTCATCCGCATAAGGTGAGATTAAATTTCATTCAAACCAGATAAAACTCTAACAAATCCCCGTATGAATGAAATTGACACCCAAAGACATAAGACCTCCCGAGTGATAGAGTACTACAGTTGAACTTGCATAGGATAGGTATGTGTTACCCTTTGATCATTTTCTTGTAGAAGTATATCTACTCTACTGACTAAATAGTAGACACGATGTCTCTGAATCATTATGTCATTTGTGTAAATGATGGCATACCTCACACAGGAATCTTCTTAACATCTTCTAGTTCTTAGTTTTATGTTCGTTTTGGCCATGAACATGCGCTTGGTTCTACAAGAACTTAATAAGAATTGTGCCCTATTGAATTCCCTTTAAAGCGGCCCCACTTTACTCTTACATAGGTGATCTCCTAACTAAGAGTAATTCATATTACTCTTATATGACCTTCCATCACATAGGAATCATTAAAAGCATAGCTTAGCCTTTTCCTGCGGAGTATCACTGCTTTCATCATAAAGAACTGGGAGGAAGCAGATCCTCATGATTCTTGGATCAAAAGTCTTTACAATTAGCTGTCTTTGTAACCGATCTTTGGGAAATCTACCAACTAGTTTGGGTATCTATTGTATCGACTTATTCTTTATGGGCTTTAGTCCCATTCCCTTCGATGATTTTTCAACTAACTCTCTATTTAACCCTTTGGTCAGCGGATCCACAATGTTGTCCTTAGATTTTATATAATCTAGAGAGATAACTTCAATTGAGAGTAGTTATCTAATGGAGTTGTGTCTATGGAGAATATGTTTAGACTTACCATTGTACATACTATTTTGTGCTGTACTAATGGCAGATTGATTATCACACTGTAAGCATATTAGAGGCATAGGTTTTGGCCATCTTGGAATAGTCTCTAGGAAGTGGTGTAGTCATTAAACCACTTCCCCACATTTTTCTAAGGCTATAAACTCGAATTCCTTTGAGGATATGTTAATAACTGTTTGTTTTGAGGATTTCCATAAGATTGTTGCTCATCCCAATGTAAACACATCGCTACTTTGGGATTTTGAGTCTTTAACATTAGATATCTAATTAGCATCATTGTATCCTTCAAGTATAGCATGATATCTTGTATAGTGCAGCCTATAATCACTAGTAAATCGTAAGTATTTTAATACTCTTATAATTCCTTACCAATGCTTGGCTTTAGGATTACTCGTGTACCTTCTCAATTTATTGACTGCGTAGGCCATATATGGTCTTGTACAACTCGTTAAGTACATTAGACTGCCTATTATCCTAGAGAATTCTACTTGAGAAACGCACTCTTCTTTATTCTTGGATAAATATAGAGTTACATCTATCGGTGTTTTGACTATACTAGAATTATCCTTGTCGAACTTTCCAAGAATATTGTCAACATAATGTGATTGATTTAGAATGAGCCCATCTAATGTTCTTTTGAGTTTTATTCCCATTATTACATCATCAAGTCCTAAGTATTTCATGTCGAACCTTGAATTCAACATGTTCTTAGTAGATGTAATCATCTTATCATCTCTACCAACAATAAGCATGTCATCTACGTACAAACATACAATAACATATCAATGTTCTGTATCTTTAACATACACACACTTGTCACATTCATTAATTTTGAAACCTTGTGACATCATGATGTTGTCAAATTTCTCATGCAATTATTTTGGTGTTTATTTTAGCCCATACAACGATTTAACCAATCTACAGACTTTCCTTTCTTGTCTCCGAACCCTCAGGCTGCTCCATGTATATTTCTTCATCCAATTCTCCATTTAAAAAGGTTGTCTTGATGTCCATTTGATGTACTTCAAGATTTCTCAGTGCAGGAATTACAAGCACCATCCTTATGGAGTTTATTCTCGACACAGGAGAATATGTGTCAAAATAATCTAGGCCCTCAATTTGCCCATAGCCTTTGATCACAAGTCTGGCTTTATAAGTGTCTATTGATCCATCTACTTTTTTTTTCCTCTTGAAAACCCACTTGGAACTTAGAGGTTTGCACCCTGGTGGAAGATCCACTGGTTCCAAGTATGATTTTGTAGTATGAAATCAATCTCACTCTTAATGATCTCTTTCCACATGAGACTCTCTAAAGAGTTCACTGCCTCTTTAAAGGTCTAAGGTTCCCCTTCAAGCACATACGTCCGAAAATCTAGACCAAAAGATTTTTTTGTCCTTCCTCTTTTGCTACATCTAAGTTCTACCTCACCATCATTATTTCCATCATGACTATTTTTGTGAATAGTCTGAAGCCCTCATTTTGATAACTTGACTCTTCCTTGGATCTATAGGGAAATACATCTTCAAAACATGATGCGTTCCTTGATTCCATTATCGTGTTCTTGCGAATATCAGAGATATTCGACTCATGAAGAAGAAATCGATAAGCAACATTGTTATGTGCATACCCAATAAAAATGCAATCAATAGTTTTAGGTCTTATTTTCACATTTTTAGGTGGAGGAACTGCCATTTTAGTCAGACATCCCACACTCACAAATATTTATAGGATGGCTTTCTTCATTTCCATAACTCATATGGAGTCTTTTTTTCTTTTCGTTTAGGAACCTTATTCAAAAGTTAATTAGCAGTCAAGATGACTTCTCCTCACACGTGTTGCGACAAACTTGAGCTTATTAGCATTGCATTCATCATTTCCTTTAGAGTGCGATTATTTCGCTCAGCCACTCCATTGGATTGAATAAGGTGTTATGGTTATATGTATAATCCCATGTTGAGCAGAAAAGTCAACAAATGGCGATTCAGACTCACCACCTCGATAACTCTTCTTAGCACTTTAATTTTCATGTTGAGTTGATTCTCAACTTCTGTTTTATAGAGAGAAAATTTATCTATTTCCTCATCCTTACTTTTGAGTAAGTACACATAACAATACTTGGTGTTATCATCAACAAAGGTAACAAAATATTTATTACCACCTCTTGTTTGTACGAATTTCAAATCACATATATCACTATGGATTAAGTTAAGAAGTTTAGTGTGCCTTTCAACACTTTGAAAAGATGACCTAGTAAGTTTTGCCTCAACACAAGTCTCACACTTATGCTTTGCATCAATTTACAATATTGGTATATGATTTAAGTTAATAAATCTATGCAATGTATTATAATTAACATGTCCTAATCTACCATGCCATAAATTAGATGACTTAAGCATGTAAGTAGAAGTACTAGCTTTATTCATGTTCGACTTAATTATAATCAGTACATTCAACTTCCACATAACATTGTTCATCTACCCTTTCCCTATGTACATTCCACTTTTTGATAGTACAAACTTGTTTGACTCAAACACTAACCTTAATCCTTGATTATTCAACAATGAACCAGATACCAAGTTCTTTTGGATTTCAGGCACATGCAAGACATTTGTCAAAGTCATCTCCTTTCTAGAAGTCATCTTCAGGATTCCTTGCCAATGCTTGGCTCTAGGATTACTCGTGTACCTTCTCAATCTATTGACTTCGTAGGCCGGTGTTGTACAACTTGTTAAGTACATTAGATTATCTGTTACCCTACAGTATTCTACTTGAGAAACACTCTCTTCTTTATTCTTGGAAAAATGTAGAGTTACATATATTGGTGTTCTGGCTATACCAGAATTATCCTTATCGAACTTTCCAAGAATATTGTTAACATAATGTGACTGGTTTAGAATGAGCCCATCTAATGTACTTTAGAGTTTTATTCCCATTATTACATCATCAAGTCCTAATTATTTCATGTCGAACCTTGAATTCAACATGTTCTTAGTAGATGTAATCATCTTATCATCTCTACCAACAATAAGCATGTCATCTACGTACAAACATACAATAACATATCCATGTTCTGTATCTTTAACATACATGATGAGTATCTTAAATACTCATTTTATCCCCATGTATTGCTTAGGTTTTAATACTTTTATGAGATAAATAAGTGCCATAATTCTTTCTTTTCTCAATTTTTTGATTAGGCCAACCATTGAGTGGAAATGAGTGAAATCGAAGAAAAATCGGCAAAGTCATCATGCAGTCGCAGCAAACATGTGATCCTTTCACCTACATGATATCCTTCTATGACTCCTTCATTAGCATGGATATATTCTAGACTCTGAGGGTTTTTCATAGACACTAAGATTGTGTGATTCGGAGTCCGGATGAAGAAGTTATGAAGGAAGGAGTGAAGGATGCAAAAAGAAGAAGCTACTAGCGAGTTGAAGAACAACTCACGCTAAGGCGTGAGTGGCTTCATGCTAAGGCATGAGTGGCTTCACGCTATAGCCTATTCCACTCATGTTGTAGCGTGAGTGGCTTCACGCTATAGCTTGAGCCCATTCACTCTATAGTGTGAGTGTTCTCACGCTCTAGTGTGAGTGCACTCACGCTGCAGTGTGGATGCTCACTCTTCAGCATGGTTTGACTTCGTCTCTTCCAGTAGCTCCCCATTTTTTGCAACTTCGCAGTGTCAAATCCACCACGCTACAACGTGGATGTTGGGGCACAAATGTGATAAAGCCCATTTTCTAAATTCTCTTGGTCGGCCATAAAAGGGGAAATTAGGGCATTTGACGAGGGGAGTTTTGGAAGAGAGTTCAGGAGTTGCTCATGGAGGCAAGAAGGAGAAGATCATTTGGGTGGAAACATCCAAAGGAAAATCTCTCTTAGGGAGATCAGTTCTTGGCTTTGAAGAAGAAGAAGAAGAAGGATATTTGGAGAGAAGAAATAAGTTTCATCTATCATCTTCTCCTATTTTCTTGCTTTTCTTCATTTTCTATGATTGTATTTCTCCCCTCCATGAACTAATCAATTTTCTAGGGTTTTGATGTAGTTTAAACAATGAACCATGATGTTTAGTTTTGATTTGTAATATATATATTAAATGTTCTATTCAATTTATCATGCTTGTTGATGATTGATCACCATTAACATGATTTGTCACCTACTTTGAGGTTGAGAAACAATAATTAGTTTAGACCATGAATAGAATGTCATGTTCTCTCTATAATAGAGATATTCAGGTTACATGGCTTTCAGGATTTCTACGTTTGTGCAATCCTTAGTTATGATGGTTTGAGGTAGGATACATTAGAACCTTTCCAAAGGTAGATTTCTATCATTGAGAAAGAATAACATGTGCCAGTGAATCCGCCATTAATATATAATTTAGGCATCATTGGGACCATTTCGAATCTCACCATAGGAATTTGTTAGATGATATCAAAACCCTAGGATTTCTTGTAATTACATTTTCCCTTTGCATGTTAGACATTTTAGTTTAGGATTTATTTAGTTTAGTTTTTTTTCCATTTTAACTTCACCTTTAAGGTGAAATTTATGTGGGAGGAAAATACTCTATTATGATATTTATGGAATAAAATCATTATCTCAAAGTTGGCATAATGGGACTAATTTGGGAATATGCAGTTATAGAATATTAAGGAAAGATCCTATGAAAATCGAATCTAGAAGATTGGATCTTATTCTAAGAGATTCTATGGAAGGAAGATATTCCACTATGCTGAATATGGAATGAGATAAGATTCTTCCAGCTGGATTGTTCAGTCAAGTTAGGTAACATGAATATTCTAAAGGTTGAGAAGATCTCCAAGGGGCTGCTTAAAAAAGAGACGAGATGTTTCTCTGCATTCATTGAATTATACGTGACGGAGATTTTCTCGAGGAGCTATTTATGGTCTAAACAACAGCTACAAGTGAGGTGGGCAGTGTTGTGAGATGTTCATTGAATTATACTATACTCTAAGCCCCGATCATGAGCAGCGTTGTTACTCCGAGTGAGATGGGGTTATTGGGCGCGTAGGAGTCTAGGTGTTGTATGAGAAATAAGGGGAGCTTATTTATATGTTTCACTATGAGAGAGTTAGAGGAAGACAAGAGTAAGAAAGGGGAAGCCTTGTTTCACTTAAGACCAACATGTAACCTAATTGATATATAGTGAAATTCCTTGCATCTGGGCTCAACCGCGTGGACATAGGCATTTGCTGAACCACGTAACTAGTATTTTTTTTCCTTACGCATGTGACAGTTTATGCTTGTGCCTTTATATCTATTCATATTATACAACTCTAGTAGATGTCTCATGACATGATGCAGCATGTTCCATAACATAGTAAAACACTAGTTGTAACACTAAAGACATTGTCACATCACTTGATGCAACATCTAATGAATCACTGTCAAAATAAACAATCTTTATTTTTCAATAGGTATCAAAGCAGGTCACTGATAGGTGTATTTTGTGATGTGTATTAAAAATATGCGATAAAATATGTGATGAGTGTCTATTATGCGCAAGTATACGCTTGTCAAGTAATAACGTGTACCTAAGTACGGATATCGATCCACAGGGAAAATGGGGATGCTAAGTACCTAAATTAGAACGCTTCTCTAATATTCAAACGGTCAAAGATTGTTTAAGTAGAACTTAAATTAAACTAAACTAAAGAAAACTTAATAGACTAACAAACTGTGCAACTACTGGACACCAAGAGATACATATTAGGTATTCGTGCAATTGGACATTCAGATATATCTAGATCAATATTCCACTCTATTGTCTCATGAAAATGCATCCAAGGCGCTTCATCTAATGTAATTAAAGCCTTTCAAGGTCAAATAATCTACCATTTATCACTAGGTTTCTTGCTTGGGCCAACCCCACTTGTTAAAGGTGCATTAAAATCAAAGAACTACCAAGCTTCCTAATTATCGATAACTTATATTATCAAATTTGCAGTTAACTCATCTATGTCTAATTTCTCACTCACTTCTCAGATCTCATGAGAAACCACTCTCTATATTGAGATTAGCTAGAAATCAATATGTAAATATCAACCAAGAATGAATTAATAGATATACAATCAAAAAAAGACAATAGAAATAGGAAAATCAACCATTAGATATAAGATCCATGTCCAAAATACAACCAAAACCTAGAAACGAAAATCAGTCCATCAATGGGAAATATACAACCATAAAGATAAGAGAAAACATGAAAAGGAAGAATAAATAGCCTAATGTGATGAAAGAAGCCCAAATCTCCTCTTCTATCCATCTTCTTCCCCAAAGAGAACCATGCCTTAGAGTGTTTCCCCCCTAACAAACCTACTAAGAACGTTCCCCCGCGTCTCCTTCGGGTTTGAGCTTTAAAACCCACAATTATGGGCTCAAAATGGGATCAAAATCGACCCAAAACCAACCTTGAACGTCGCGACGTCGAGATGCTGCGTTTCTGCAGCTCTCTACAACGTTGCGACGTTGCTGCATCTTTCCTGTTTTTGCTCCAATTTCGTAAGGCCATAACTTTGTCATCCGAACTTCAATTTGGGTGTTCTTGGTGCAATTGGAAAGCTCTTGAAGTGTAGAATCTAGATATATCCATGAAAAACACTTTAGGAATGATTATAAATACTTAATGTACAAAATGATCCAACTGGTCACTTTTGAGCCCTTTTCTCTTCTTCCTTCAACTACCAAGAGTCATAACTTGATCATTTGAATTCCAAATAGAGTGAATAAAGTCTCTTTGGAAAGAATGAGAAGTCTCCTATCCATCCATATAAATATTGTAGCCATTTGGGATCATCTTATAGTTGAAAACATCAAAACATAGTAGTTGCTGCTACATGTGTAGTTTGTTGATTTTTGGGCTTTATCTCTTTGTTTTTGCTCCATATTGGCTCATAGTTTTCCTAATCACAAATTGAACATTTAGAGCATTAGATCACTTATTTATATAATAAAACTACTAAAAATATAAGCAAAACATGTTGATGAAATGAGTATAAAGTATACTCATCAGTCACTCTAAGTATTGAGTGAGACCCAAAGTATTTCTAACTATTTGTCTTTGAGTGCTAGATGGATCTATTGAATGAAGGCGGTTTAGTTGTTCGTCCCCCTCTGTTGGATGGAACCAACTATGGATACTAGAAAGCCCGAATGCGTTCATTCATCAAATCTATGGACAAACTAGCATAGAAGCAATCTTGATTGGTTGGACTCCTCCCACCAAGAAAGATGAATTATGAAACGACGTGCCCAAGAGCGAGCTTGAATGGCCGATTGAAGAAGATAAACAGTCATCTAACAATTGGAAAGCTCTCAATGCCATTTTCAATAGGGTTAGTCCTACGTAGTTCAAAAGCATATCAGCCACCAGGTCAGCCACTGAAGAAGATAAATAGTCATCTAATAATTGGAAAGCTCTCGATGTCATTTTTAATGGGGTTAGTCCTACGCAATTCAAAGCATATTAGCCACCGAGTCATCTAAGGAAGCGTGGGACATTTTTCAAATTGAGTTTGAAGGAACAAGTGTTGTGCGGAAATTAAGAATAGAGATTTTGTTCTCTAAGTTCGAGAATCTTCAAATGGAGGAGAATGAGACAATTAGACAGTACCATGCCAAAATAAGCGACATATCAAACAAGTCATTTATCCTGAGGGAGAAGATTCCCTAAGAAAAGCTCATACGGATAATCTTGAGAACTCTTCCAAAAAGGTTGGCTTACAAGGCTGTTGACATTGAAGAGGCAAAGAATCTTGAAACCATGAAGCTTGAAGAACTGATTGGATCTCCTCGAACCTTTGAGATGGAACTTGAAGACGATAAGAAACTAAGGAAGAGAACAATGGCCTTCCAGGTTGAACCACAACAAGCTCAGGGTGAAGAAGAAAAGAATCTTACACAACCCATGGCATTGTTAACAAAAAACTTCAACCAAGTGGCTAGGAAGATGAACAAGAGATTGAAAGGTACTTTTCAAACTAAGAATATAACTCATGTTTCTAATCCTTCCATTGTCCCTTTTAAATTGAACCAAATTCCTAAAGGAAGTGCATACCCAAAGAATAAGAACAAGGGAATTCAATGTAGGGAATGTGAAGGCTATGGACATGTTTAGGTTGAGTGTGCCAAAACTAGTAAGAAAAACAAGTCTTACACAACAACCTGAAGTGATGAAGAGTTCGAGAATCGAGAAGAGCCCTTTAGTGACCCTATGGTCCTAATAAGTCTTGTTGATGTAAGGGTTGCTTCTGCAGATGTCGCACAATTTGTTCCATCATCCTGCAAATCACTTGTTTCACTAACTATAGTTGCTACAAAAGATGTTGTGAAATTGGTATAGCAACATGTATGTGAAATCAGGATTATGTCAACGAACAAGGTATCGTGACAAGGTACTTCTCTACTATGCAAGGAGAAAACGAGCTCATTTTCGCACAAAAAAAAAAATGTGTCATGGGACGTAACGATCTTAAATCAAAGGGAGAGTCTTTGAACAAATTGGAGCATATTAAGAAAAATATGCACATGATGAATTCTAGTACCTCGGCCCTATAATAGATTCTGGTGATGGGAAAAAGAATAAAACACCATGAAGGTATATGGTTCAAGGGAGAAAGTTCAAAAAATAACTCTCCTGCCCCTATAAAAACAGCCTAAACAGGCAGAAATCACTATCATAATGGTAGTAGGAATAATGAATCATCAAAGAGACAAAATCTCATATGCTATTATTGCAAGAAACTAGGACATATTCGGAGGGAATGTTCTCACTTCTAAATGCATTAGAAGGTGGTGAGACAACAAAAGCAATACCCTAAAACAAAATAGATTTGGGTGGTAAAAATGGATGGATGGTGCTTGGTGGCATGCACATGTCTCAAGGTGAATGTCGATAAAAAATGGTGCTTTGACAATGGAAGCTCCAGACACATGACAAGTAATGAAGAATTTTTTACCAATCCACCACCTTGCAATCTAGAGTCTATGACATTCGGTGATGGTGCAAAGGTACTGTTATTGGCAATGGACTCCTAAAAGTTCCAAGTATGCCTAAATTAGAAAATGTTCTTCTTGTGAATGGGTTAAAGGTCAATTTTATTAGTATTAGTCAATTGTGTGATCTGGGTTTATTTTTCAAATTCACCAAAAACAAGTGCTCGGTGATTGATAGCTTGATGAGTATATTTTATACTCATTTTATCCCCATGTTTTTGTGTTGTTTTGTATATAAATAAGTATTCTAATGCTCTAAATGTTCATATTTATGATTAGGTCAACCATTGAATGCATATGAGCAGAATCAGAGCAAAAACAAAACGAAAAAGTTTAAAAATTAGCAAACTCCACTATAGCATATAGCAGTAGCTACTGTATTTTGATATTTTCAAAAGTACAATGATAAAAAATGCTCATCTTATGATATGAATGAGTTATAGCTTTTATAAGCTTTCCAAAGAGCCCTCATTCACTCAATTTGGACATCCAATGATCTAGTTATGACTTTTAGAAGAAGGAGGAAGAGAAGAGTACTCAAAATCTGTCCAGTTGGCCCACTTTATTGATTCAGTATTTATCATAAGCTCTAAAGTTTTCTCTCTAACCATATCCATATTCTTCACTCTCTAAGATTTCTAACGAGACCAATATTGCTCAATTTAGAGTTCAGAAGAGAAAGTTATGGCATCGGGAAGCAAAGGAGGAAAAACAAGGCATGCTGTGAATAGTGCTTAGGCTATGGCGTGAGATTTTCCACGCTGCAGCGTGGATGTCAGGCCAACACACAGATTTGCTGGTTTTTTGCCCATTTTGAGCCCAAACTCGAGGAAGACCATAAAAGGATCATTCTAGGGTATTAAAAACAAGCTTTTGGGGTGGAAACACCCTAGGCCACAAATCTTTGAAGGAGAAAAGCTTGAAGAAGGAGGAAATGGAGGAAAAAGAGATTTGAGGACCACTAAGATTTGTCTATCTCTCTCTTCCTCCCTTTGTTTTCTCCTTTCTTTGATGGTCAGATTGTCTCTTAAAGATGTTTTAGCTTGTTTTCTTAGGGTTTAGATGTAGCCAAAGACATGAAATGTATGGATTTTGCCTAATTTCTATCGATTTATGTATTATTTCTTACATATATGTCGAAAGTAATTCCATTTAGTCTTAATGCTTCGTGGTATTTGGCCACATTTACATGTCCCAGTTCATCAGACCTATTGATTGATTTAAGCTACAGATCGCTGAATATTTACCATCTAATTTTCAAGATATAGAGATATAAATGAGATTAGGTGTGGTATTTGGATTTCTAGGGTTTAATGCACTTTTCGAAATATGGGGTCGAGCAGAGATGCAAAATGCATAATCCTAAGGGTAATGAGCGGATGCTCGAGAGAGATTCGCATATACATTAGTGAAATTGCCATCTTCATATGAAAATGAACATTGATTGATTGGATTAGGAGGTTCATACATGATTGTGTAGGTGAAATCTATATCCTAAGGCTTTTTAGTCTTTCTTGAGTCGTTGTTGTTAAGATTTTGCATGCTTGTTTAGTTTCTTTTCTAGATTTTCGATCATCAAATAGAGCCTAAACTAGATTAGAGTCGATAATTAATAGTCAATCATCGTGGGAACGATACTCTTACTTTCTATATTACTTGAGGCAACGTGTGCACTTACGCACGTAGGCGTACATTTTACAACCACCCTCACCTCCCATCATAGCTCTAATATGTGTGTCATAGAGGGAGAAAGATTGTCTGACAACTATTATCCTCTAACTTGTTTAGGAACTTGTTATAGCACCTCATTGAACAACTCGGAAATCTAGCATAGAAGATTCAACCACATCAGTAAAAAAGGCCTTAGTGAAACTATTGTTGTCGAGGTTGTTCTCAGAATTCCAAAGATGAAGACTGATCTTGGAAAGGTGTGTGATCCTTGTCAAATTAGGAATCCGATCTTGATGGCTCATAAGATGGTGCAACATCCCTCTACCATAAGAGTCTTAGAACTTCTTCACATGGACTTAATGAGACTAATGCATGTTGAAAGTATAGGAGGAAAAAGGTATGCATTTGTTTGTTTTGATGACTATTGAGGATTCTCATGGGTATACATTCTTAGAGAGAAATCCAACACATTTAATTTCTTTAAGATATTGTTTCTAAAGTTGATGTGTGAAAAGAATAGACAACTCAAGAAGGCTATCGGGATAAGGAGTAATCATAGGAAGGAGTTTGATAACTCTCTTCACTAAGTTTTGAAATAAACATGGGATAGACCATGAATTCTTTGCTCCTAAGACACCTTAATAGAATGGGGTGGAAGAAGGGAATAACAGAGCACTACGAGAAATGGCTCGAGTTATGCTTAAGGAAAAAAAAATGTTCTAGTAAAGTTTTGGGCCGAAACCTTGAACACATCATGTCATACTTTGAACAAGGTCTACCTTCACCCAGATAAAACTATGACACCTTATGAAATTTGGAGAGGTAAGAAACCTAACCTAAAGTACTTTCATGAGTCTGGTAGTACATGTTTTATCCTCAATGACAGGGAGCAAAGGAGTAAATTCGATGCCATAAGTGATGAAGGCATATTTATAAGATATTCCCTAAACAGTTGAGCCTACAGAGTCTACAACAAAAGGACCAACGCAATCATGAAATCTGTTAATGTTGTGGTTGATGATTAGGGATCAAAATCTACTCCAACAAGGTAAGACGATTTAGATGTTGAATTCATCATACTTAACTGGTGCAACATAAACAAGCTCGGTCCACTACAGTAATGAGACTAGTCAGAATGACAGTGTCTCAGTGGATGATGCATCACCTAGCAGCAGCACCAACCCTATCGTAGAAGGTGATCTACCATTTGGTGACTCATCCCACCAACAAGGAGATCTTGAGACTGATCTAACCACTGATATCTTAGTTCGTGAGCCTTCTAAACAAGTTCAGAAGAATCATTCAGCCTCTAACATTATTGGAGATCCTTAATTGGTGTTTAGACATGTGGGAATTAAAAAGGTCAACTATAGATAGATGATTAGGCACATATGCTACACTTGAAAAACAGAGCCAAAGAATGTCAAAGAAGCATTGGAGGATGATTGTTGGTTGACTGTTATACAGGAAGAGCTGGGGCAATTTACAAGGAATGAAATTTGGGACTTGGTGCCTAGACCTAAATATTAAAATATCAATGGAACCATAGAGTCTAAACTATGGTACACTCATGACTCTACTTCCGGCTTAAAGGGTTGTTGTGATGTAGATTGGGCAACAAATTATGAAAGCACCTCGGGCTGATGTTTCTTCCTCAACAACAACCTGGTATCTTGGTTTATTTAGAAACAAAATTGCATATCCCTCTCTATAATAGAAGCAAAGTATATAGTCGCTAGTAACAACTAGTTTGGATGAAAAATATGATGAAAGATTATGGTGTCTCACAAGATGGTGCATCATCTGATATGACACTGTACTGTGATAACATCCGTACATTTAATTTCTCCAAAAATCCAATGTAGCATTCAAGGACTATACATGTTGACATTGGACATCATTTCATCATAATCTTGGTTGAAGATAAAGTGATCGAGCTCAAGCACATTCCCATTGAAATATAAATAGTCGATATTTTCACTAAAGAACTTGATGCATCTCGTTTTGAAACACTCAGATCCTCTATTAGACCGTGTGTTCCTTAAAAAGTTTAAGCAAGTCCATGGCCAAGGGGGAGAAATCTCTTATGAAAAGATGACCCACTCCTAAAAAATCATGTATGAGAAGCTGGTGGAGACTGTTAATAAAAATAGAGGGTTGCTCAAGCAAATCTCTCAATTGTGTAGAGAAAAAAATGAGCTCGACAAACAAGTCAATGTGTTGAAGAATGAAAATAAAGAGTCTTTGAACGAATTGGAACATATTAAGAAAGTATGCGAATGACTAATTCTTGTACCACGACCCTAGATCAGATTTTGTTAATGGAAAAGACAACAAAAGACCATGAAGGCCTAGGATTCAAGGGAGAAAGTTTAGAAACTAAATGTCATGTCCCCACAAATGTTATCCAAACAGGCAGAGCCCACTATCATAATGGCAGTAGGAAGTGAAGGGTTTTATAGGTCTGAATCATAGTTGGAGCACAAAGGAAAAAAAATAATTTAAACCCTAACACAAGGATCCTCTTGGATCATCGAAGTCGAACAACCATGCCATAGAGTGTTTAGAAGATCATATCTTTTGGTCAGTGCTTCTTTCTTGAAGAAGATTCGATAAGGGAAGCCTCTTGGAGTGTAAGTCCACAGCACACCAAGTGTTCCAAGGATAGGAACACTTCTAATGATGATCCAAATGAAGGCACAAAGTGAGAAACCTCCACGAAATCAGCAAAGATCAAAGACTCAGTGCCAGCCAAGTAAGTGATCTTCAAGAGGACGGCTAGAGATTGGTTTTGACTCTAAAAATCTCTCTCTCACCATGGTGGGCTTCTTCTCCTTTGTCATGGTGGCTAGGGTTCTGATCATGTGATATATATAGACCCCTAGCATGCACAAAAGGACGAGACTACCCCTCATTAAATGAGGGATGCATACATGCATGTAGCGTGCAGCCTATGGGCTTATGGCCCATATGTGAGCCAAAGAGCCTTCTCAAGGCCTCTCAATGGATCTAAATGAAGTCCTCTTGCTCTCGGGATTACACTAACCCCTAGCATGTCCAATTCCATAGCTTTCCACTCATTGGATCCAATCCAATACTATTTTACTCTCTCTTTGTACCTTCTAAGTGTGTGACCCATTAGGTTTCTGGTTATGTTGGCCACTTGAATAAACTCTTGATAAGAGCAAGTCATGAGCGGTATCTAGCAACACATCATGATCCCCAAATAACTGGAGAGTCAAAGGTTTGACTGTGAACCTTCCCACATGCAATATATTATGCAATGTTATCCTTTCACTCCATACTATACTCGACTTAGTTGTGAATAAGGAAAGTATGTTATTGCTTTGCTTGAGGACAAGCAAAATACTAAGTTTGGGGGTATTTGTTAGGTGTGCTTTAAGTTAGCTTTATATAGTGCAAAATATAGCATGATGCATAATTTTGATGCTAACTAAGCACTCCTTTAGAATATTGTTCAACTCGTTAGAAAATATGAAACGAAAACGAGATTTAAGAAAGTAATTGATGAGAATTAAATAAAGATAAGGTCACTATTTAACAGATAACAGGAAGAGGTGGGTGAGATTTGATCATGAGCACGTATTAACATATATCACTATGAGAGTATTTTGCGGCAACCACAAGATCGCTCATATGTTCAGAGATCAACAACAAAGGCAATGGGATCGACCACAGATCGCACGATTTAGATATCACACGATCACAGCATAACTGGGCGAGCAACTATTCTCAGTGTGGTCACGACCACAACTCTTCCTGTAGCAAATTTGTGCTTCAATTTTCTGTGTGGTTGCGACCACAAGCCAGTTATGGTCATGACCATGCGACGTTTTGAGCCCATAACTTTCCATTTTTGGACTCGTTATGGCCTATTTTTCGAGGTCTATTTAAGGATCTTTTGCACACTTTTCTAGGGTTCGAAATTTTGGAGAGGAGGCTCTCTCCTAGGGTTTCTTCCTCTTGAAGTTTGTTCCATTTTCAGATTAGGTTTTTTTGTAGATTTCTTAGTCTTAGGTTTGTATTTGTGAAGAGCCTGGTTTGTAATCGAATATTGTTGGAATAACAACCTTATGAAGTGAGGATTTCAGCTTAGAGTTGGGGTTTGAATATATTTGCAGCTTAAACACTGTTTTGTATCTCTATCTCTTCTCCTTCTTTAATTTCTATAATTTTGTGTTTCTCGACAACATGATTTGTAGATTTTAATAGATGAAATGTTAGGAAAATCATTTTATAGGGTTGGTTATCAGATTTGATGATTGCGTTTGTCTAATCTTCAATTGGTTGGTTGATTTATACTTGATTTGTTGTGTTTGGTGTTAGATCCTTGGAATATTAAGATCTTGGTTAATTAATTTGTGCTGAGAATCGGATCTTTGATCCTTTTACTAGGGTATCCTTGGTGACAATTGGATTAAGCCCTAAAATCTGGTTCTGATTCTCTTAAGGTGTAAATTAATTAATCGGGAGTCTAATTAACCTAGTTAAAGAGACTTAGGGAATTAGAAATGCCTAGTAATAAGTAGATTTCACTAGGAGGGGACACCAAACAAATTAAGTGAGGATTGCAAGAACGTAATAGTGACCAATTCAAGCTTAGTCCAGGTAGCTCTATTGCAAGGACGTAATTGTGACCAATAGAGCTACCGAGGAAAAATGTCGTAGAAAAGTATCGCCTTAACGACCTAGAGAACACGAAAGTGGGATCCTTGTATCGTTTCCTCATACCAACCCAAGTCATAATTCATTCAACCCGAGCCTTACCTAGACGAATCCTTAGGCATCAATGACGATAACCAACCTTAATTCCTCTCTAAGTGGTTTTCTTCCGGTTTTAGACAATTCAATCAAGTTTTCACAAATCAACCGTTGTTTTAGTTTAGTTTAGTTTTTATTAATTTTTACAACTTCTCTTCAAACCATTGAGTAGCTCAAATAGTGAACTAATCTTGTAGTCGGGGTATCCAATCCACCATAAAACCTACAATCCTTATGGGAACGATCTCGGTTCATAATTGAAAATCATTTTATTACTTGTGCGACCCGTGCACTTGCGGTAAGCAAACAAGTTTTTGGCGTCATTGTCATTGTCGGAGACTTAACACAATCTTTGGCAGCTACGCCAATTACTTAACATAAATCATATATAGCATGTTAAGGCAAACCCATTAGCATCAATAAAGTTTATTTCTATTGCTTTCCTTTTTTTCTTTTATTGATGTTTTGTAAAGGACCGAATGTTTAGGCATACAACAAGTATGTAACTGATGCCCTTGCATACAACATCGATATTAATTATTCTCATGATTCTTAGAAGGCTTATCCCATATACACTTTCCATTTTACCTCAATAATAATCCACTTCTTGTGGTGAAACTTTTCTTTTCCCAAGGATTTGAGGGATTATCAATATGGCATAAGTAATTTTTTTCATGATTGTGACCATGAGCCATACTCATCCATGCCTATGAATTTGGGATGAAATTGCATTTGATTCAGGGAATCAATTTATACCCAATTGTATTAGACTGATGACTTTTTATTAAAATTTGAATAGTTTATTTAGCATCAAGGATCCAAGATAGACGATCCCTTTTCCAAATATCAAATTTCATGAACTTGAATTTTGTGAGATTTGACATTATGAAAAAATAATGAGAATCAAGTATATTATAAATTGATAAAAATAATAAGGATTTTGACTTATAACCAAAATCAAATATTTTCTTCCAGATTTTGACAATATATAATAAAATCAAAACTAATATAAAAACTTAAAATTTAAGCCTTGAGATCCTAGAATTACCTTCGGAGCATAGCAATTCGTGCTAATAACGTGTTGTAAACCAAAGAAAGTATGAAGAAAAATCAAGAGAAAGAAATCTCAAGAGAGAATTGGAGAATGAAGTTTTATTCTCTTTAGTTCGATATATTAAATACAAATAGGAGAAGATTATTTATAAGTGGTTGGGAGAACCTAAATCTGCATGTAATTTCACTGTTTATGGCAACTATTATTTACTTTAGAAAGATGATCAACATTCCTTATGTAAATTGATTGTTGTTCACACATTTTCTTATAATAAGACTGGATGAAAACAAAATTAAAAATATTTCATGTTTTTAAAATATTTTGAAATATTCTATGTGTATTTTAAAAGATTTAAAATATTTTGTAAAGTATAGCATTTATTGAATGGAAAAAAACCAAATATTTTGGTTTTTTCTATTTAGAAGAAAATTTCAAAAATTCAGAAATAAGTTATGTAAAAATGAAAAAACAAACCATCTAAAGTCTGAAAGCAATTTACTTTTAGAAAAAAAAAAATTCCCACTCTTAGAAAAATGATTTTTTTATTGTATTTTTTTTTTCTTTTTTCTAGCATTTTCCGGGAACCAGACAATGCAAACATAACCTTAAAGTTAAAATTTCTGTTGTTTGTTGCCGTGGGTAGAAATGATGTTGAATAAGGATTAAGGAACCCCTTTTTTTCATCATGCATGGACTGGGCTGAATACTTTCTGAATTTAATCAATTTATTATTGATAAACGGGCAAGTTGCTTTTTCCGGTAAAGTAGTTAACACTTACAGTGTTAAAACTTCAGAGTTCAGACTTAGAGCAACTATGTAAATTAGCTAGCAAAAATATATATATTTTATTATATTATATATTTTAACCAATCACTTTTTCAATTTCATTCCACGTTATTTATTTTAGCTAATCATTTCAACTAATTTTAACAAACTATTAATTATTAAAATCTAAAATACTATATAGTATGTCATGTCATCACTACATTGATAACATCACATCCTGATGTGTTACGCCACATCATCACAATTTTAAAATTTTGATTTTTATTAATAACGGTCATATTTATAACGGTCACGAAATTCAAAATTTTAAAATTTGAACTTTTTCAACGATCATATTTATAACGGTACCTGAAGCAAACAGTATCTGCTTTCTGAAGACGATGAAGATGATCTTTTGTGATAAAGCCCCTGGAGTGTTGTTGGCGCAAGAATCAGAGTAGCTAACGTCTTTGCCCTAGCTAGAATTAGCTAGCCAAATGGAGGTAATGATAAATATTTAGCGTGATAGCTAGTAGGGGTGGCAATTCGTGTCGATAGGTTGTGTTCGTGACGTGTCAACGCATCGACCGCACAACATTTCACAATCCCAACCCGACACGACACAACGTGTCAACATTCGCTAACCCAAAACTCCAACTCATTTATTATTCGCAAGCAGCAGTCAACACGAATATGACCTATTTAATTTGATTATTTAAAATAATAAGAATTATAATTAATCATTCATGCATGTTTAACACAAATAACCTATTAAATTTAACATGTTTATTAATTTTATTATTTAAATTAATAGGAATTATAATTAATAACCCATATTTAACACAAATAACTTATTAAATAGGTTAATTAATTAATATAATAATTAAACTGGGATCATTCGATCAAATTCGTTGGGATTGTGTCAACACGAATACGACCACGGTTAAACATAGGCTGGCCAACACGAATACGACAAGAATAATGGTCTAAGCCATTGTATGGACATGGTATTTGACTATTTATGAGAATTTCTATTATTATATGATGATTTATGTTTATTATATATAATGTCCTTGAATAATATTATTAATTATTCTAAATGTCCATAATCGGTTATTGTTATAATAACAATTAGACCAAGACAGATAAAGTTCGACGATATTCATGGGATGAATATGTGTATGAGATACAAATCAAATTTATATCTATTTGTTGAGAACAAATATCGATGCAGACTGCCTCGAGATTAATACATGCATCAAACATAAGTTAATCTCTAATAGTTGTGTCATTAAACTCTTCGACCGAGACGCTTATACTATCAACATGCTTAATATTGTGTGTCGATATAATCAAACATTGTCTTTAATCGTATGACTATAAAGGTTATACTTGAACATAATAAGAATTATGTAGCGAGATATGAGCGATTAAGATGGAATTTGTCTCTATTATAAGAGAGATATCTTCGGGGTCCCCGACAATCGGTGACCGGTAAATGGATGTCGCGCTTCAAATGAATCACGGAGATCAATGTCATTTGTTTAGTTAGTCTAATCAGTTTCGAGTAATCAAAGATAGAACAATATAAGTGCTTTGACTTTGTCCACGCCTTATATTCTATCAAGATATCATGAGACAAAAAGGATTATGTTGACATTATATTGGCATTTGAATCCTGATCACGAGCTTCTTTCATTTAACTTGGGTAGTCATAATGTCTTGCTGTAGTGCCACCAAGGCGACTTGTAGGATCAAAATGTGATTTAGGCCTACTGCCAATGTTAATTGAACATATAGGGTCGCACATTAAGAACAAATAATAACGGTTATGGTTTTTCACTCTCTGTAGTAATTTAAAATGATGAGATTATTTTAAATTACAAATAACAATTAGTTGTTATTTAAATTCAAATTTAATTTTGAGAAAGTTTAAATTATAACAAATAATTAATTTGTTATATTTTCTTATTGGATAAGGAAATAATCTGTAAAGGGTTTTTTAATAAAAGAGTTTTAAATATATAATAATATAAATTCGTTTCCTTATTTGATAAGGATTTGAATTTAAATTGTTATTATTTAAAAGAGTTTTAAATATATAATAATATAATATACTGCTTTCCTTATCTCGATAAGGATTTGAATTTAAATTGTTATTATTTAAAAGAGTTTTAAATATATAATAATATAAAAATTCGTTTTTGACTAAAAACCCTAGCAGACTTATATATATATATATATATATATATATATATATATATATATATATATATATATATATATATATATATATATGTGGTATATACACACTTATAGTGTCGTTTGCTCTAAGAACAACCAAAACAGTAGAGACTTAATTGCTTTTGAGAAGACTAACCTCGAACTAGCATTCAACAAGATCGTTTCATTATTTGTTCGTGTGGATACTTGTAAAGGGTGGTCGCTTCGTAAAGGTAGCACCTGAAGATCCGACAAACCAAGACAAGCAGACTCTGAAGCACTTGACGACCGGGATCTACAAGAGGTAAGTTTCACACTCTTCCTGGTTTTTATGAAACGCATATGAGTCCTTGTAATGCTAGCTTCTGATAAAATTATAAATTCCGCTGCATTTATGTTCCAACCAGATTGGATATTCTACCCGTAACCCAACATATGACCAAAACACAATTATACTCAACTCAAACCCGCGAAAACTGTGTTGGGTTCGTATCGTGTTTACGTGTCGTGTTAAATTTTGTCAGCCCTAATAGCTAGTCTCTTGAAGATAATATTTAAGGGTCAGTTATATAAAATAACTAAAGGGGAGAGTTTAGGTAGCACCTTGGAGATGCTGTTCAAGAAAAAGTTGGAAAAGATGGTCCTGTCTCAGCCACTTCAACTCAAAAACTCAGCTAAAAGAAAACTCCACCTTTTGGGGTTTTAGAAAACTCAACTCTGGGTTCAAATATTTTAGAATCTTTCATTGAATGGCAAAGTGGCAAGAAGATGAAGGCCTGGATTGGGGGGTATGGGCTTTCCCATTGGCCCAGTGAAGAGGCCCTACCTAGTACCTAAACCCAACCCCTGTGAAGAAATGTTCAACCCACGCTCAAATAAATTTTGAATCATTGTGGAATATCCGAGGAATCTTTCCTCACATTCAGAAAATAATTGGTGCTTAAAAATCTTATAATAATATAATATACCTGTACCATGAATCAAACTTCATTTTTTTTTATTGATAAAGTCAACGCATCATGTAAGACTAATAATACCAATAAAGATGTTTCACAAAGTCAAATCATGAGATAAGCCCAATAAAACGTACATAGATTTCAAACACTTCTTAAAAGTTGACAACCTCGATAATTCGTATAATATTTATGGAAAATGTTTGACGACACTATTTCAAAAAATAAAAAGTTTTTAAGAGTAAATTTGGAAAGTATGAAAGTTAAATGACATAAATACCTATCATCCACTTTTTTCCTTTCTTGCAACCCATCCAAAAATCACTATCTTTATAAAATTATAATGACTTTTTTTTTACACCAATGGAAAAACGTTTGAGGACACCATAGTAACATACCATTTCAAAAAATAAAAAGTTTTTAAGGATAAACTTGAAAAGTGTAAAAGTTAAATAACATAAATATTCATGTTAATAAAATAATAAATTACTACTAATTTGATAATATAGTGACTAAAAAAATCTATATTCAAGTTCTTCAACATACTGAAAACCAAAAATTTGATATTATTTCAAGTCAAATCTGCTTTACTTGTTTGAATCCACACACATAAATAAAGATTCACAACACCATCTCATAATAAGTTTGCGATAAATTAAACGTCCCAATAAAAGGGAGGCAATACAAAAAACAGGAAAAAACATAAATTTGTATAGAATAATCACTTTATTAAGAGATAGATCCAAAAAAAAGAGGTATAGAGAAGTGATTTCAAGCCAAAAATAGACAAAAATCACCCCCTCTCTGTTTAAGGAAGATAAGCGATTAGAGAAAAAAGAAAAGAAAGTTGAGAGAAAAGGATATTATGGTTCTTTAGAGCAACTCCAACGGGAGTTGCTATTAGGGGTGTCATCCCCATAACCGCTAAAATGACAACTCAAAAACAAAAATCAAGCCCAACGAGAGTGCCGATATCAGGCGAAGAAAATGTCATCCACAGGTTTCGGCGCGACATATCTTAAGAACTTTGGCAGAATGGTGAGGTTGTAAAATACCGTCGCGCTACATTGCCTCTCTCAACGGCTATATTTAATCCCATATTTGGAAAGTTTAATTATATTTTTTAATAAAAAACATTGAATTATTAAAATGACATCCCATTTTGACACATACCATTACCCATTGGAACAAAAACATTGTTCATGGGTGCCAAAACACTGTTCAGGGTTACAAAATGGCATTTGGTACCCCATTTTTGGCAACTCCCATTGAAGTTGCTCTTAAAGAAGTTTTGCAACATTTGGTTAAAAAATTATATCCATAACAATTGTTTTTAAAAAACAAATAATAATATGAATATGCAAAATAATTAAAAATGAAATATTAGGTATAAAAAATATTTAAAATATTAAAATAGGAAAAAGTGTTTTAAATTTTCAACCACACTTTTGGTGTAACATATTGGGTACTAGTCATTAGTCGGAGTTCTATTGGAGGCTTACCTCATTGTTAACTTTAAGTCTATGGAATTAGTTAAGGCACAGAAAGCTAGTCAGCAAAAAAATAGAATAAGTTGAACAATTATCAAAAACTACTTTTTAGAACCATTATAAAAAATATCCTTATTTTGTATCCATATTAAGTAAATAGTTTGATTAAGTACTTATTTAATAAGAGTTTATTAGACGAGAGCTTATGTTATAAGTGTTTTATTCAAAAAGTTATTTGTGTTTAGATGCATATTTTAAAAAGCGTTTATGCATTACTGTGTTTGGATGTATTACTATATAAATATTTATAATAGTTGAAATTACTAAAAAGACCATCACAAAGACTTATAAATATTGAAATAAACTCCCAATGTCTGGCATGTGCTGTAAGACACTTGAGCCAAGTCTTATTGACAAAAAATTTAGTTAAATATTTTTATTTAAGAAAATGATTTTTAAATATTGAAATATTTTAAACTTAGTATATGGTAAACTTAGGACTTGTTGGATAATTATTTTCAGTTTTCTATTTTTCAGGAAAAAAAACGGAAATTAGGTGGGTAATAAAAATTATTTTTATTTTATGATTTTAGGAAAAGACGACATGACATTTTTTTAAAAACAACTTCAATGTGTCTTTTACTCTCTTTTTTTGTTGTCATTTATTTCATAACAATCGTTTTAAAAAATAATAATACGAATATGTAAAATAATTAAAAATGAAACATTATGTATAAAAATTATTTGAAAACATATTTTTTTGAAATAAATTTAAAACATATTTAAAATATTTTTTTTGGACAAGAATAATTCAATTGATTTAAACTAACAATACATTCTATAAAAACACATAATCAAATTTGTTAAAAATTATAGAGGATGACGCAACATCCAAGTTAATAACACAATGAATCGATTAAAGCCTATACATCTGATAATTGTATGATAATTATAATATATATATGACTCCAACATATTGACGGCTTGATGTCTTTGTTTGATCAAATCTATTTTGTCGTTCTATTAACCCACACACAAAAAAACATGCAACAAGACAACGAAAATCAAGTTGTCGTACTAAGACGACACAAACAACACAGCGCATAAGACAACGATAAAAACACAAAAAAACAAATAAAAATATCTAGATTTTCGTGAAAGACCAACTTTATTAAGAACAAAAAATGGTAGAAAAAGATATAGATATGTAATTTCATATCAAGAATGACGAAAAAAATCATCTTTTCTTACTTAAGGAAAAAAGACCGGAAGAACAAGATAAGAGAAAGAAAGCGGAAACATATTTAAAATTTTAAAATCAAACAAAAGTGTTTTAAATCTTAACCAAACTTTTATGTCAAAGAGTACAATGAAAAATAATCCTAAGGGTAGCTCATTTGATGTAACATATTGGAGTTGGGGGGTTTTTCAATGGTTTTTAGGTAGAGTCTTTTTAAGGTTATTGAATATATATATATATATATATATATATATATATATATATATATATATATATATATATATGGAATACGTCCAACGAAGATCAAAAACCTACTTTTTAGAACTGATGTAAAAAAATATCCTCATTTTGTATTCTTCTTATAAAGAACTTGAGGAGGAAAATAAATGGCTATCTAGACTTTCAATCATGAAAATTAAATAAAATTGTTTTCTAGACTTTGAATCATGAAAATTTAGTACTGGGATTGCCGTACTATAAAAGGTATCAAATCAACCAACCCTGAGCTAAGCGCCCAGGTTTCATTTAGTTGAAGGTTTCAATGGTGGTGGTGGACAGCCACTTGTGAAATTTTCCAAAAGATTCTACTCCGAAATCCTATAATATTGGGAATGATTGTAACAATGCTTTTTATAATATGGATGGGTTTGGGAGAGCTTATCTATGGTTTATTTGAGTTTATTAATTTTTTCATATTAGTATTTTGATAAAAATTATAGATATTTGAAAAGACTTATAAAAATAGTTTATGACTCCCCTATAAACATTTTTTAGATTATTTTAATAAGTTTAATGAAGAAGCTTATAAAAAAACTAAAAAAAGTATATATAAAAGACTAAAACTGGTTATCTTAATGATAAAAATATCTTTCTGAACAAAAATAACGAAAAAAAATATAAAACAACTTTCCAAAAAATTATGTAAAAAATAGGTAAAATTTTTGAAAAATTATATAAAAAAATGGAAAAATTAATGAAATAAATTCCCAAAACTTATGTAAAACTAGTTAAAATTTTTGAAAAAATTATGTAAAAAATTATGAAAAAGATAGAAACAACTTCTGAAAATTATTGTAAAAATTAGTAAAATTTTTGAAAAAAGTTATTAAAAAATATGAAAAAAATTATGACATATAATTAAAAAATAGAAAAAAAATCTATTGTTGAAGAAAATAATGATATTGATGATGATTTTCTTTATTTAGAATTTGATGCAGATCCATGAGTGTTTATTTTATTTTGTAATTTAAAATTTTTGTGATGATGGAAACACTAGTGATGTCTGATTTTTATGTTTGATGTCATTTCCTTTATTGTATTTTATTATTAGATAAAAACTATATAAAATATTTAGTGAGATATATAATTTTTATTTATATTAGGTCGAGTACGCATCACTTAAAAAAGCCGACGTCTTAAGACTTCAAAAGGCGTTTGCACCTCTGTACGTCTTATGCCTTAAATAACTATAAGTACATGGTACATCAAGTTCCAATTTATAGAAAGCATCCAAATTAAAGATTTTAATGAAAAAAAAACATACAATATTTTAGTTTTTATAATCTCTTTGATGCATATGAAACAAAATTAAAGATGAGAGTATGAACCAGATTACAGGTGAATGATAAATGTTTTTAGTATATAATGAATCTTTACTTTATTTTTAATTTTTTATCATGGTTTCATGATATATAGGATATAGATAGGTATATATATATATAGCATATATATATATATATATATATATATATATATATATATATAATATTAATTTTTAGTTTTTTAGTTTTTAAATTTTTTTAAAATTATGACAAATATTTATTTATCAAAATACTTCAATTTTATAAGTGTTTATAATGTCTTTTTAGTAATTTCAACTATTATAAGTGCTTGTGTAGTAATGTATCAAAGCACCTTAAAATGATGCATAAGTGCTTTTTAAAATATGCATCCAAACACAAATAGATTATTCAATAAAGTACTTATGACATAAACTCTCATATAATAAAATAAGTACTTAATTAAGCTGTTTACACAAACATTTCATTTTCGAGATTCGTGCATATATATATATATATATATTATATTGGAATAATTGCAATAATGCTTCATATAATATTAAGTTATGTATAGAAATTAATATGCAATTGGAATTGACTTTTAAGCAGGGCTTCCAAACTGTACTATGATTTGGCATCTTCCATCTTCCTTAAGGAAAGCGATTTAAAAAGGTTAATTAGGCTTAGAAAATTATAACAAAGACTTGCAAATTCTTAATAGTAGGATCTAAGACTTGCACATTCATAGTACCATGCCGCATCTAATGCGATTATTGAAAATTTGAAACTAATAAGATTGATAATTCTTCTTCTCAAAATAATAATAATAATAATAATAATAAAAATTTGGATTATTCATTTTAAAATGCCAAAGATGTGGATTTATTAATTTGTTTTCACTGTCGTGACTATGTATCACATCGTTAAATCGAGGAAGTGTTAGTTCGCATTCTTTTTTCATTCAACATTATTCACTACAATTATTATGAGGGTATCGTTTTCACATGCGTGCTACCACATATCATTTTGGGTTCTTTTCAATTAATTTACCTTTTAGATCTTGGATTCAATCAAATATTGTTGATTACCTTCATCAAAAGTTTATAAAATGTTTTTTTATCATATATTTGTAATCACCTATTTGAGTACTTGAATAAATATAAAACTTCGATATTATAATATTTTGGGCTGTAATAATGTATCTTAAGTCAAGGGATGAATTGCATAAATCTTAAGGTAAAGAATGGACCAAATGATAGTGAAATCAAATGTCATAGAAATTTTAACTTATCCTTCCTAAAGCACTAATTAATTTTAGAAGAAATAATTTAAAGTAGATTGTACAAATCTAATATGAAAATTGGTCTAAGAAGCAAAATCATGAGTTGGAGTCTTAAGATTATAATATTAATGGAGAGATTACCTGCCTACTTGAATTTTCAAATTATTAAAGATGATCAATTTATATATCTTAAAATAATTCAAAAGATTATGGATGATCCCTAAATACAAATATTTTCTTATTAAATTTGTGATATATTATGGTTTAATCTAGTAATTTAAATATAAATATTCATAAAAATAAAAAACATAATGAACTAAATTACTAATATCAATATAAATAGACATTTATTTTCATGGATGAAAGAAAACGAAATCGAACACTAATACAATTTTTTTTTTCATATCAAGTCTGTATTCTCTTCCCCGTCAAAACTGAAACACTATTTGAAGTTAGTGTGAAATATCACAAGACACTACAAGAACAAAACATGCAGTCAAGAATAGCCTACGAATGGACAAAAAAAAAAAAAAAACACTAAAACAAAGAGGAAATTGTTTTCAGAGGCATAGTGAGGAATGCTTGCCTTAAGCAAGGAGGTCTGTTTTTTTTTTTTTTGTTTTTTTGACTGACAAACAGGTCTTATTTATTTTATATTTATAAGATATAAGAATACAATAAATATGCATATATGATTGGGGATCAAATATTGCATAAATATAATGTATTGTAATTTTTCCCTGTCCTCTATCTCTTATTTTCATCATTGATTTTTAAGAAAAATAGTAGGGGAAATATTACAATATTTTTCTTAGCGTTATAAATGATTCACTGATAATTGTGAATGACCACACATTTATCGGTGAATAATTATTACTAGAGCACGATCAGAACACTATATATATGGGTTTCTGGTAGAATGAAAATACAGTTTTCTTCTTAAATTATCTTTATTATCTCTTTCCTCTCTTCTTTATCTTTCAACACGTTATCAACACGAGAGCTCGAATAAACACAAAGTCAGAAAGCTCAAATCCAGTGGAACCTGCACTGCACTCATCATCACGATATTACAAAATCATAAAACAAGAAAGGTATATTTCAATTTCATAGTTTGAAAATTTTTTAAAAATTTTTCGTATTCTTCCAATTTCGTAGTTAAAAGCTTGAAGCTTGAACTCGCTGTAAACCAAATCCCAAAGCCTAATGCTTAAATATTCAAGCCCCGATGCTTGAAGATGAAGAATAATTATTTTCTTTTCTCGAAAACAGCCCAAGCCCGTCCGGGAATGTTCAAACCTGAAGCTTGAAGAAGAAGAAAAAAACAAAAAAAACATTTTCTTTTTTGAAAAAAAATCTTGTTATAAAAAAAAAAATACACAATGAGGGATCATGTAATAATGAAAAAAAAAAATAAAAACAAAAATTTTCTTTCAAATCGATTTGAACCCCTGATGTTCGGTTTTAATTTTACACCAATTACCACTTAAACTCAATTATATTATTATTAAATACACCACAAATTTTAATTTCCTTCTATATATATATATATAAATTTTTTTTTTACTTTATTAATATAGTGTTAATTATTTCATATAAAAAATGTCCAATATCACCAAACTCGAATTTGCTGCCCTTGATATTTCTCGGCAGTTAATTATTTATCTCATCTTGGATGTTGAACCACTTGGATGCTATGAATCTTGAAACACAATCAAAGGAGGAACACATCCCGCAGATCTCGCTAAGGCTCCATTCCTTCGCCATCATATTGATGAAGGCCTGAAAAGTGAATATCTAACGGTCAAGGATCCTTTGATCCGCTGGACGAGTTTGAAAGAACGATATGATCATCAAAAGACCGTAATTCTTCCGAAGTTATGATTGGCTTCATTTACGACTACAAGATTTCAAGTCAGTTAGTGACTACAACTCAGCCTTGTTCAAAATTAGTTCTCAGCTGAAATTATGTGGAGAAAAGATTATAGATGAAGACATGCTTGAGAAAACATACACCACTTTCCATGCCTCTAATGTGCTCCGCAAATAAAGAATACAGAGAGCGGCCTGCTTTACCAAATATTATGAGTTAATTACACTCTCGTAGCTGGAGCGCACAATGAACCTGTTATCGAAACCACCAATCTCGCCCCCCATCGATCTATACCATTGCCTCAGCCAACGCTACAATCTGCTAATAGGACGCGGGCGTGGGCATGGGCATGGATATTATTGTAGCACTCCATTCCCGACCCGACCCATTTGACGGGTCCGAATCAAGTCTGGGTTGCTCTAATATCACCTAATCACCTTATCAAAATCATTTATCAAAAACACGCCGTAGCGCACCCTCCCAGTTGGCAAAAATCCTTTCAAAGGTGTGGAAACGTTTTTTAAAGGTGCTCCATTACATTTCATTCATACAAGGCATAATTACTATAAAGGCATATCGTTTTTCAAATGATTTACAAAATAGATATTTAGGAGTTCAAAATGTTTTTGCAAAATATCAAATTTCAAAAGAAATACATGACATGAATGCACAAGTCGGATATTACCCGAGAATTCTTCTTTATGACTCCTCGATCGCCTCCTCGATCTTGGGTCCGCTTCGATCACTATCTATCACTCTGCATCAAGCGCATTGGTAAATACTACGCTGCATTTTCACAGCAGGGTTCTATACAAATCCATTCTTCCGCCGCTGATTCAATCATGCAATTCTAACAATTCAAACTTTCAAATCTTTTTGAGATCAATGTCAATACGGCAATATATACTTGTTTTATATACAATCATTTATAAATTCATTGATCATCCTAGATATACACTCTCATTCAATAAATCATGCATTAATCAAATCATGCATCACAATGCTCTTTTCATTTCAATTGGAAAACATGCTTTTCGATTCCAATATTTCACAATCTCAAATCAATTCAATTATGCTCACAAATTCAATTCACTTCTACAATTCAATTCAATTATGCCCTTAACGAATTTAACCTATGTTTTCGGTATATAGGATATCAAATCATCGCATCTGGCCTCGCTGGGCTACAAAGTCGGCATAAACGGCTTATAACACAAGATGGTCCCGGGCTGGTTGCTGCCTGTTATTAAAAAATCAATTAGTGAATACCACCGACATGTCCACTGGTCGATCGGAGGATACATCATCACAATATTTCGCAAGATCACATGAGTTTAATCTCCCATCAGATACTAATCTATCCTTAATAAATAAACAAGCACATTCTATTAAGGGCGTTTCAAACTTTATAGCAAAATATAGTATAATACACACATTTGTATAAACAGTTCATTTTCAATAATCATGCAATTGTCATATGCAAACATTTCACAATCACTTTTCTCAAATCAACAAAACTAATTCAATATAGTTTATGCATTAGAAACAAATAGTTCTAAATCTTGAAACGAGAATAGGAGAAGGATAGGAACAACTAAAATTGCCGCTTTGATTCCTGACCTTCGAATCTCACTAATGCAGCTTTCCCACAGCCCCTATTCAAATTACAATGACAATCACATATTAGTAGGTTATTCTAGGAGCTTTTGGCTCAAGGTTTATGTGTCTGATACCTTCACTTGCAAATTTTCTGTGTTGACACAGAGCCATAATTTGCTCATGCTTCCTTCAAGAAAATTTTAGCTCTATGAGTCTATTTTTTAGTAGGAATTAGAATAATCTCATTTGGATCACTCAAACTCAAGTTACGACATTTTAATGCCAAACTGGTCAGTATGCCCAGCTCACTCGGTTACCTACTGTTATTCCCAATTTAAGGTGTCTTAACTCCATAATTTGGTAATGGTTCCTTCTACTCATTTGAAGATATGGTTATAAGGTTTCTTCTCCAACTGGAATCATCCAATTTGGATCACCAAAACTCAAGTTATAGCATTTTACATCTAGACTACTCCAATTGCAAAGGTAATCGATCGTTTCTTACACATAGCTCCACTTTGACAGTTTCTGGCACTTTAGGTGGCACAATTTGCATACACTTCATGCAAGTCTATTTTACCCAGGTACTGAATCCCACTCGATTTGGATGAGTGAAACTGTTATGACGAAACATGTATAACAATACCCTGAAAGCAGGCATAACCGGTGAGCCCTAGGAGCTCACCTTTAAATACTGTTGGGAGCCTTAGAGCTAATTTTCTCTAGTCTCTTCTATACATTTATAGCCCTATAAACTACGGTTCTTTACCAATTGAAATCACTTCATTTGGATGATTATAACTTAATCTATAGTAAAACAAACCAGAGAGTTTTTACAAAATTTTGGCGACATTTCCTTTGAAAACTCAACATTTTCCCTTTTTACAAACACTACACAAAATAATCCAACCAACAGCCACAACAACCTCAACACAATCTCATAACTCATTTACAGCAAGCAAAACTCTTTTTATCATTTAGGAGTTTCCCAACTCCAACACAAGAACAAAAGGGTTTGGGTTTATTTCTTATCAACACTCTTAAAATCTTCTCATCCAAGTTGTTTGATCTCTTAGACAGCAAGAGATGGGGAAGCAAACCCAGCAGAAACTTGATCTCTTGCAAAACCTAGCCTTTCTCCCTTTTCTCCTCCTCTTCTTCTCCCAAAAGCAGGATTTGCTCAAATGAGCCTAGACCACCTTTTTGGCACTTTATATCACTCATTTAGAAGTGTAAAGGCCATGTTTAGCCTTCCATAGTCTCATTTCTCATTTTCTACTATTTGGTTTTAAATATCTTATTTCCTCAAGGCCTTGTTGGCTACAAAATGCATTTGGGTTAAGTTCTCCCAAATGGCAGTATAGCTCACACTTATTCCTATTTGCACTTAAATCCCCATGTTACATAGACATATAAACTTGTTTTACAATTGACCATAGGTCCTCATTTTCACATTTTAAATTTTCCTTTACATAGAGTAAATTTCGGGTCAATCAATTCTCATTTAGCATATAATATTTGCATTTGGCTCTTAGCCATATAATAATTTATTTAATATTCATTTAACAATTTCCAGAAAATACTCAAGTTGGCTCAATTTATACCCGGAATATATAATAAAATTATAAAAAAAAATAAATTCTAGGGTATTTTTGGGGCGTTACAATTATGGATAAGGCCGAGGCCATGGTCGTGGTCGCTATAATTCTTAGAATGGAGGTAATTATAATTAGTCTCAAAACAAGAACAATACTTCCAACAACCAGAAGTTAGATGGATTGGAAAATTATACGGAAAGCGACGAGGCCACATAATAAAGGTTTATGAGGCCCGAGATGTTACAGATGTGGAGTAAAAGGTCACTGGTCTCATACCTATCGTACGACCAAGCATTTGGTGGACCTTTATCAGGCCTCCATGAAAGGAAAAGACAAGCAAATTGAAACAAATTTTATTGACGGAAAAGACACTATGGATCCTGATGATCTTTTCTTTGATGATGATGGTGCAGTACCTTTGAAACATTTGGATGTTTCTAATTTTTTTGAAGATCCAAGTGGAAAAATTGACCATTTGATTGGGGATGTGAATGTGTGCTATGATTGAGACATATGATTATCTTGTTACTTTTTTTTATGTTATTTTCTTTTCCATACCGTTTTTCCATACGGTTATCTATAATGCGAACTTTGATTTTCTATTTAAATTTCGTTTTTATTTTGAAGATATATGGATCCCTCCTCAGAATTGATCAATTATACCCATACATTGGTGATGCATGTCTTACTGAAAACTATACACAACCACGATCTTGCGTGATAAGTATTTTCACACTTCACATTAGCTCAAATCTATTCAATTATCTCAGAGTCTGTTAACTTTGATTAAAGGCTCAGCAAAGCCACCATTATTCTAGAAAGGCACTAAATTGAAAATTGAGGTACGCTATTCTAATAAATCTAGTAGAAATTTACTAGGTTTCAAAAGATATTGGCAGGAAACTAGATATCATATTGAAACTATGAATCATGATGCAAATGAATATTTACTCATTACTTCTATTATTTCTGGGCAAAAATGTATCTTGGAACAATTGCCTTCTTTATCTTGTGGGTTATATCGAGACAACCTATTAGATCTAACTGAATCTTATCTTTGTCATGAACCAAGTTCAATGACTCCAATGCATTTTACTTTGGCATGAGCTTGACTTGGGCATCCGGAATTTCCACATGATGCGTGAAGTATAGTTCAAAATTCTAATGGACATCCATTAACAAGCAGACAAATTTTAGTAACTGATGGTTATCTTGTCTTTGCATTCGAAGGCTGTAAATTAATTATTAGACCATCTCTTACAAGGTTACATTGAATCCCGCTTTTCTAGAGCATTATTCAAGGGGGATATTTGTGAGCTATTCACCCACCTAGTGGACCTTTTCTTTATTTTATGGTTTAAATTGATGCCGTCCACTCGATGGTCTCATGTATGCCTTCTTTCTAGTAGAAATATTACCTTTGTAGATTGTGTGGCTCAAGAATTCAACTCGGAGAGCACAATTCCTGATCACCTATCAAGACAATTCGATCTTGCTAATCTTTGGTAATTCTCATCTCAAACATTCCTTGATTATTGTATGTCTATTGGTATAGATGGTCAACATCCTATTGCTCATGTTCATTCTCAGAATGGGTTGGTTGAATCTTTTATCAAACGTCTGCAATTGATTGCTCGACCATTACTTTTGAAAACCAAATTGCCTTTATTGGCATGGGGACATGCTATTATACATGCCGCAAATTTAATTTGCTTTAATCCTCTGACAAATCACGATTTATCACCATTCTGACTTGCTAAGGTTATCAACCTAATATTTCGCATTTAGGATTTTGGTTAGATTGTTTACATGTTCCAAGTGCACACATCGACCTAAGTTAGGTCCTCAACGTCTTAGTGTTTGTATTTATGTTGGCTTTCAATACATCTATTATAAATTATATCGATCCTCTTACGGGAGTTTTTCTTGCTCGATTTGCGGTGTCACTTTGATGAAAATCTTTTCCATGTAGGGGAGATAAAGCCAATTCGAAAAGAATGGCGAGAAATTACATGAAATGAGTCATCTTATCTCACCTTGATCCCCGTACAAAGCAATCTGAACTAGAAGTTCAGAAAAATAATTCATTACAAGGTCTTGTAGAATAAATTTATGCGATGCTTTTATTGATTCGACAAAAGTTACAAAATCACATATCATTTTAAATATCCAGCGAGGTCAATCCCAAGAAAAATTACAAACGAATGACCCAGAATGAGCCTGGCAAGCGGTTAAGGCATTGGAGAGACCTGTGACAAGAGACACGATTCCTGAAAGGGAAGAGTGCTGTATCTGTAGGCTCTGAGGCATGGCGTGGCCCGGGTGGGTATAAGTGAGGCCGCGGAGGCACCATCAAGAGTTATCTCTTAATGATATCTTAGGTACACATAACAATGA